>ML675609.1:57518590-57824251 GCA_007922155.1 Mesoclemmys tuberculata
GAGCAGGCCCTGAAACTGCTTGCTTGCCTGCTGCCCAGGGAGCAGGCATAGAGACTGTTTGCCGGCCTGCCCTGCTGCCCAGGGACCAGGCATATCACCCACTGGATCTGCTGATTCCCCCTTTCACTCCAGCGGGCGCTGCGGTCTCCCCCGGGGTTGGAGGCCGGGGGAGGGCCACAGCCACTGGCCGTGGAGAGCGGCGCATGACAGTCATCAAATATTTGTTTCCTGTGTCGGTACTTATAGACTGTGATCAAGGCACCCCTGAACTTTCTTTGCTAAACTAAACAGATTGAGCTTCTTGAGTTGATCACCATAGGCTTTCTAATCCTTTCATCATTCTCACGGCACATCTCTGAACCCGCTCCAATTTATCAACATCCTTTTTGAATTATTAGGATCAGAACTGGACGCCGCAGCAGTGGTCACACCAGTGCCAAATACAGAGGTACGCTCTACTCTCACCCAAGATCCCCTGTTGATATAGTCAAGAATAAAGATAGCCCTTTAGGCCACAGTAGTGGACATAAGTTAAGTAGTACCAAGTAGAAGAACCCATTAGAAAGAGTTACAAAGAAAAGTAATGGTCTCATGGTTTCTAATACAGTCTTTGTGCAAGGTAGCTTCCTTACCAATCTTCCATTCCCAAAGTCTTCAGCGCCATTGGCTGAAGTGCCTAGCTTTCTCAGCTTATAAGAGCTCTGGCCCTTCGTGTCTGTTTAGTGATGGATGCCTCTCTCCTAACATCTTCCCAAACTCACTGTTTGTCCCCAAACTCAGGATGACCTCGTGTGACTCTTCCCCCTCCCCTCCCAACTGCCCCTTGGGTTTTCCACCCCATGCTGATTTGTATGTAAATAGGGTTTCCAATGGTTCTGGTCAGACCTTGTTTAATTTAATCAGACAGGAAAATAGCCGCCTTCTCACCTGTATGGCTTTCAGACAAGATCTTGCTTGATACACTTTTATACTGCAATGATATTGTATACCATCAGTTGATTCAATGACTTATTTGCGGTTGAGGCTCTGTCTTTATAGACCAGCTAAAAAGTTTCTCTCTCCTGTTGGGGTGTAGCCACAATGCTGTCCATTCCCTGGCTGCATACCTTTGTTTATCTGTAAATGGACCTTCATTGTCTCTGCCTGGGCTCATGGTTTGCTTGCACAATACATTTTAAGAGCACAAAACTCTAGCACATATCCATAACTCTTTGTACACACCCTGTGCATACATCAGGCAAGAATATTAAGGATGCTTTCCTGTGTTATCTTCCATGCCATCTTTTAGATTCTGACTATGACAACAGTGTGTTAGGTGTAGTGAGTGTGTCAGGCCTGAGAACTGCTGACACAGAGGACTGATCTATCATAAAAGTTAGCTCAACCCAGTTATGTTGCTCAGGGATGAAAAATCCACACCCCTGAGTGGTGTAGGTAAGCTGACCCAACCTCCGGCAGACACAATGCTAGGTTGCTGGAAGAATCTTTGGTTGACTTAGCTAATGTCTTTCAGGGAGCTGGACTACCTACGCTAATGGGAGGCTGTCAAACAAAGGAACTTTTTCTTCTTAAACTCGCTAACCAAAGGGAAAAATGGGATGTTAATACTTTAATACTTCAATATCTTTAATAAAAGGCTAAAAGGATTTTTAATGGTGTTTGCACCATGGGATACAGAAACTTCAGCCTCTTAGCATCAAAGTCCGAACCTTTTTTCACACTATTAATGTTGCACAGTGACTGGATTATGCTAACAACTTCATCCCATACATTCCATCAATACAACAGTGCTACTGTTTCGCATAGATGATCTGGTAAAATGCACCTAAAGAGCAGCAAAACTGGTTACTCCAACTGGTGAATACAAGTTAGTAAGAGGGTCAGGTGCAAGAAGAAAGTTAAAAAAAATTAGCAAATGTTGATTGCTAAAGGGGAAAAAATATCCTTTGGCATTAATCTCCATGATTCATAAGAAATGGAGGCAGGCTAGCACAGTTTAAGTGATTGAAAATGATGCCCATGGCCTTCTACAAAATCTGATTACTGGCCCAGTGATTTATGGCTTGGCATTATCAGAGAAAAAAAAATAAAGCCCAGCGATTGAGCCAAGTAAATCAAGAAGGACCTTTCCAGTTTACAAAAGAACACTTCGACATGATTCAAAAATGTTTTAACCAAGATTTCATTTTCTGTAACTACATGTTACCTCCAAAACATAGGCTATTCATTTTAGCGACTTCTTTCTGAATTATACTTTAATCGTGCTGGAAAGGAAGCCCAACTTTGCCTGCCACCTTTCAAGGCTTCTCTTGATTTACTTAAATGACATTGGCCAACTTCAACTTCTGTGTCTCTGACGCTTGCAGGAGCTATCCATGCCTTCATTTCTGGGGGAGCCAAATGGATCGGGAAAAACTTAAAGGAGTCCTACCAATGCACAGGAGTAAATTTTGCAGAATAAGGCTTCTAGATATTGAGAGAAGAGGCACATTCTGCTACTAATGAATGAGCTGAGACAGAACAACAGATATCTGAATCTTTGCTCAGTCTCAAACCAAACACCAGGTACTATTGTTTTCTAAATCTTCATAACCCAGGATTGTTTTAGGTAATCCAGAGACCTGGGTTCAACTCCCAACTCTGCCATAGGCTGTGTCCCCTTGGGCAAGTCACAAGCTTCCTTGTGCCTCAGTTTTTCCTTCTGAAAAATGGGCATGGAAATTCTCACAGGAAGAGCATCTTAAGGGTTGTGGTGGATTCTCCATCACTTGGAGTTGACACCAGATGTCTTTCTAAAAGAGATGCTTCTAGCTAAACCACAAGTTACTGGGCTTAATGACCAGAATAGCCCCATCTGGCCATAAAAATCTATATATTTTACATTTTAATTCAGGGACTGGGAACCCGTGAATACTATCAAACAGCCTGTTCTCAGGAGCTTTCCCAGCCCAAGTGGGTCAGACCGAAGTGCTCACAGGAGATCAACACTTTGGCCACACTGTAGCTTGCCCTGAACAATTATACGAGCAGACAGGGCAGCGATCCCATTCCCCCTTGCATGCCAGTGCTGGGAGCTGTCACATTGCAGTTGGCGAGCAGGAGCATTGTCCAGTCCAGCACCACTGACAGTGCCAACTTCCTCCAAGCAGGGACAGGTCTGAGACTTCAGGGTTATGGTCCCAGATGCCTTTGACCCCGCTTTGCCCAGCAGAGCCGACATGCTGCAGAAGAGTGTTTGGGCTCGAAAAGGTGACATTGCTGTTTTCCCTCTGCACCAGATTTTCTTTGAGTTCCCAATGCTGTTCCCCCCCCCCCACTACCCCACTCCAAAAACAGGTCCTGCCCCAATCTGGCCTTTAAATCAGCTCCTGTATAAACAGCTGAGGAAGACCCAATTCTGCTAATGGCAATGCAGCAGCATCCCAAAGGAACCCATCGCCGATGGAGAACCAGCAACCGGCTCCTTCCAAAACACACCAGCAATCTTCCGCAGTAAACTGGTGGACAATCTAGGAATAACCCTGTGGTCTAGTGAGAATCGTCTCAGTAAAGAATCCACCCCCAGCTGGGATTTGAACCAGTGACGCTGAACTGCAAAAGCAGACACATGTCCACTGATATGGAAAAAGAGCCCCCGAGCTGTCCTCTTGTGTCTCTCCTGTTTCCAGGCCACTGGGGGGAGCAATGCCACCACATTTGGCTGCTTTGATGAACACATTAAGTAAAATCCAAACCGCTCAGCTTCAGTCCCCCGAGAGCCAGAGCCCTCTCGAGTGCTACTTTTAATTAAGTGGAGACAGCACACCGGCAAGCCCGGGCTGATAGTGACACGCTTCGCCAGCCTCTTTCTACCCAAAATATATTCCTGCCTCCTCCCTGGACTGCTCTTTCAGCACCTCTCATTACCCCAGAGAAATCCCACTGCAGCCTTGCGGGCTTCCTCCTAGCAAGGTCTCTGTTGGGACGAGAGGCGACACCAACCGCCAAGGATAGGAGAGCAACAGCTGCTAGTCAGGAAGCAGCCGTGACAGAATCGAGAGCAGCAGTAACATTGTGCTGCCAGTGGTTTGCCAGCACCCTGACAGAGTCATTAGCAACAACTTACAGAGCACGTTTCATGTTGAAAGATACCACAGTGCCTATCTGAGCCTCCCTCGGTCCTCCTTTGTGCTGTTCAGCCAGGGGATGGGGGACCGGCTTGCAGAAGCAACAGCAGGGTCGCCCTGTTTTAGGGTAATCCTCAAGTAGCGTAAGACTGGTTCTATGCCACGTGAGCCAACTTGATTCAGGGGGTGATGGGCTGGAGTGCAGCAGGCTCCAGAAATCCTGGGCCAGCAGAACAATAAGTCACTTGAAGTCTTCAAACCAAGACTGGGTGCTTTTCAAAGACAGAAACTCTAGCTCTGCTAGGAGTTGTGGGCTTGACCCAGGAACAGCTGGGTGAAATTCACTAGCCTGTGTTATACAGGAGGTCAGACTAGACAAACCCATGTTTCCTTCTAGCCGTGAAATCTCGGAAAACCGCCCCCAGGATCAAGCTGCCGAAAGGCTGAGACGAGTCACCTTATACTCCCCCTTATTTATTATTGGTACTAATGTAGGGCCCAGGGGCCCCATGCACAGAGCAGGACCCCTTTGTGTGAGGTGGTGTCCAAACAGAACAAAAAGACAGTACCTGCCCCCAAAGAGCATCTGGTCGAAGTATCGTCCTTGAGTGAGCTGCTCTGGCCATGTGTGCACAGAAACCATTCACTCACCCCTGTAACACGGGGGGGGGGGTGTAGCAGGGAGGGAGCCCTGGTGTGAAATT
Source organism: Mesoclemmys tuberculata (assembly GCA_007922155.1). Classification (NCBI taxonomy): domain Eukaryota; kingdom Metazoa; phylum Chordata; order Testudines; family Chelidae; genus Mesoclemmys; species Mesoclemmys tuberculata. Next base: position 57,523,401 of record ML675609.1, read on the forward strand.
CTGCAGACAAACCTGTTACACAGCTGTCTGCTGTCATTGCCTCATCCCATATCCCAGTGGTTCTTTGTGCCCTATATATAACAGATGCCGCCTACATGTCACATGGCCTAGTCATAGAAGTGTGGGGCTGGAAGGGACCTCAAGGGGCCATCTACTCCATCCCCCTGCTGAGACAGGATTAAATAGAATGGTGGGGTTGTGAAGGGGGAAGAGATATTGTGAGTAAATAAAACCCTCTGACCTCCATAGGATACATGAAACATACTTCAGCGGATTCACAATCATAGCAGTTACAAATGGCAAAGATCTGGGACTACAATCTGATTTTGGGGGGCTTGCAACCAGGATCATGAGCCTCAAGGAGAACAAACAGGTGTCAGTAGGTCAAGTCTCCTCATCCTTTCCCCTAGTGCTCACTGGGTGCTGGCTGGACAGGAGGGTTGGTTGGGGCATGGATAAGTTAAGAACTGCTGATCTAGTGCATTCCTCTGGTGTAAGATTGTTCCCTACAATAAGATTTCCTACTGTTCTTTCCTATTGCAAGTTATCCTAATGATGGTATTTCTACTGCTTTGCTTGTGGGACGATTCTCTAGCGGTTGCAGTGCTGTAGCCATGTTAGTCTCATGATATTAGAAAGACAAGGTGGATGAGGTAATCTCTTTTATTAGACCAGATCCTGTTGGAGAGGGACAAGCTTAAGAGTTAGACCCAATATCCAAAGACATTACCTCACTCAGCTGATCTCCTTTATTCTCTAGTGTAACCTCTCTCACTTAGGAGTTTTTCCTCTGTTTCTATCTTCAGCTGAAGTTATCTTTCGTTTACTACAAATAAAACTTCTCAATTACCTCATGTGTTCAATCACCTTGCAGCTGCCCTGGAAAGTTGCAACTAGATTTTATAGTAGATTTAAAGTTAAAATGGACTGGGATTTATTTTGAGGTGGGGCCTGGCTGGCCTTAATCCCCAAGGCCATGGCTTCACCCAGAAATCCTACTGGAATTCTGTAGGTCCAGTGGTTTTTAGAGTTATTTTATAACACAAAAGTCCTATCATATAGCATTAAAGTCATCCTCCCCCCAGTAGGCCCATTTAGGACTATATTAGACATTACTGATGTTGAATACATCTATCTTATATAAAGCTATATGAAATAATACATCAGGTTTGCTAATCCAAAAGGACATGAAGAAATGCAAACACCAGGGGTACTGCGAACTGCTTTTGCTGCAGTCTCTCTAGGATCCCAGCTTTTTCATAACTACTCCCCTTCAATTCATCTGCCATTAGACCAGTCCACAAACCCTTAACTTACATGGAGTCTATCAGCCCTTAAATTCCAGATCTTGCAGTCTCCCTTTAGCTCCTTGTTAGGGTCTCAGAAGCCGCTTTGGTGGGGCTTTTACCCCCCTACATTCTCTCAAGCCTCTCTGTCTCTCTTTTCTCCCTCCTTTGTAGCTGGGCTTGTTTTCTTCATCAGCCTCAGCTGTGGCTGCCTGGCTGCAGTGAATTGGCCATGCTGGCAGGTGGCATGATCAGCGTGATCGCTTGTAAGACTCTTTGCTTCCTTCAGCCTCTGGTCAGTTTGTAAACCCCATTACAGGCCCACTTCAACTCCAGGAGTTATTTTTTGTAGTCCTAGAATACTGGTGGACAGAGAATGCGTCCTCCAACTGAACTTCCTTAGCCAACAGCTGGGAAGTGGGATCAAGAAGCTTTAAAAGGACACTGCCAGCATATTGATTCTATAGCACACGTAAAGGAGGTAGGAGGACTCAGAGTTCAGGCACCTGAAATTGCAGTGAAAATTCTTCCTGGCTGCTCTCAAATCCAGCCACTCCTGGCACCAAGTGTTATTCTTATAAAATTGCAGATAGCTTGTGTTTAGCAGCAGAGTGCTTTGGTTTACACGACATAGAAGACAGCCGTAAGAACCTGCTGCAGCAGACAGGTGGTTGCGGTCTGTTTCCTGATCTCATGCAGCCTGAGACCTCACCTTTCAAAATGAAGGATGGCTTTTGGTCTCTGCAACCACATCCTCACACAACAACGGCAGCCACTCCAGACTGTTCTGGCTCTCTGATTCTCAAGGCAGCTCTCACCAGGTCTTAATGGACCCCAAAGAACTCCATCACACCCTGCCCCCACCCCTTATATGTCTCCTCTGCAAGAAAATGAGGTGGGAAACGGTGGCTGAAGGCTCAGCTACTCCTCAGATGAACAAGTATGGGTTCCCCTTTAACAAGGGAATACGTTGTTGGACATTTGGGATTGCTGGCCTTTATGTCCCCTGCATGGTCTAGAGCTAGCTAGAAAACTGAGTTCTTTTCTGAGGAAAACTTAGATTTTTCAGTCACAATTCAAAAGCAAAATAGTTTGACTCAAAACTGAACAGTTTCTATTTGAAAATGCCATTGTCTCATAGCAGTTGTAGCTCACGTGCCTCATATTTCATGTCCTTCTCTGTAGGCTGGACTCCTGGGTGAGACATCATCTCCAAGGATACATAGGAGATGGTGTGTATTATAGGAGTGCTGTGAACACAGTGCATCATGGGAAATGCAGTTTGTGTGAGTAGTCACCCCATTGAAGACAATGAGGACATGAGGCAACCAAAGTAGAATTTCCATGAGGCACCATATCTACATTGAAACATTTGAATTTTGGGGTGTCTGATTTCCCCATGGAAAAAAAAATGGTGACACTTTTTGTGACAAACTGCATTTTGCTAAAAACCCAAGCTTTTGTTAAAAATCTGTTTTGATAAAATATTTGTATCAGTCCAATCCATAATGCAGACACAGAACCTGATCCAAAATCCTGTTATATTTACCATTTTGGACTATTCAGATAAATAGGTCATTTATAAAATCCTTTTTATGAGTTTTGATGCTCTTTCTTTGACACTTTACTTTTCATGCATCTGGAAAAAAGTGAAAACCACCTGGTTTAGTTTCATTTATGTGTATAATAGAGTTGATGGAAGAATAATCTCTCCCACTAATTTGACCCGCTCAATAAGCAGGTTAAAAAAAGATGCAAACATTTTTTTTGGGAGAGGGGATTTTTTTTTTTTGGACATTTTTTCATAAAATTATTTGTTGTGGCTGAGATTTCACGAAAAAAAGAAGTGGCCATCTGTTGTTTCTAGGCAGTTGAATTTGCTGGTTCTTATGCTATAGAACATGGCTGCTGGTTTTGGCTTGGATTCTGCTGCCCTCACTCATATTTAGTGGGAATATTGAGTAATGAGTGGAAGAGGATAGCATTTCTTTAATTGTCTCTTTAAAGCAGTTATCAGTTAGCCTTAGATCCACATTTTGAACCTTGTAAAAACCAACTGAAAGTCAAAATAATCTCATGATTTTGGGGTGTGTTTTTTTACTAATTTAAATGAAAACTTAAAAAATAAAATTGCTTCATTGTGGTCATAAAGGATGAGGTGATACAAATCTAACTCTCACTGGTGAGAACTAATCAGAGCAAATAACCCCATAAATAAATTGGTTTGGGGAGCAAATATGAGAATATAGGGAAGTTTTCAGCTGGGTTCAGAGGAATAAGATGGCAAACAGCTAAGGCATCCATATTTCCCTTTGTTGCACTTATAGAAATGTAGGGCTGGAAGAAGTCATCTAATCAAGCCCTCTGCACTGAGGCTGGACCAAGTATACCTAGACCATCTCTGATAGGTCTTTGTCTAACCCGTTCTTAAAAGCCTCCAATGATGGGGACTCCACAACCTCCCTTGGTAACTTACTGCAGTACTTAACTATCCTTAGAGTTAGAAAGTCTTTTTCTAATATCTAACCTAAATCTCCCTTGCTGCCGATTAAACCAGTTACTTCTTAGTCAATGGACATGGAGAATAATTGATCAATGTCCTCTTTATAACAGCCTCACATATTTGAAGACTGTTATCATGTTCCCCCCTCAGCCTCCTCCTCTCTAAACTAAACATGCCCAATTCTTTCAACTTTTCCTCATAGGTCCTGTTTTCTAAATCTCTTATTTTATTTCCTCTGGGTTCTCTCCAATTTGTTCACCTCTTTCTGAAAGTTGTATCTTTATGCAAACTTCATTGTTGGTCTTTTGCGTGATTTGCTCTAGTTATCTATTTATCTCCATCTTACATCTCTGAGCTTCTAGATAACCAGACTGCCTCCTGATTCCTTGGGAGTTGATATCCTACCCCTGAAGACACCCACAAACTCTTGCAGAGCCAAAAAGAAATGCTTCTTCAGTCTCCATTCTACCTGGCTAGGCTGCTCTGGACAACACTGACTTTCTCTCTTCTTGTGGGTTGCTCAGCCCTGCTTCCAAGATGCTTGGATGTTACACAGACCGACAGTGAGCCCCTGGTTTATAACAGAGATGAATCTCAGACTCTCAGGGATAGGAACATAACCTAAAACGTTCAAGCATCTAGCCGAATCTTCAGTCATTACACTGTGGTTCTCTCCCCCACTCTACACGCACACACTGTTTGCACCAAGCTGAGCATGGATGGAACAACAAAGAAAGGAGCCCAGGGTAAAGTTCAGCTATTGCACAGGAAGAGAGGGCAGAGGCCAATCAATTCATTTACAGGATCAGAATGTATAAAAGGAAGATGATTCAGAAAAGACAACCACCATTTCCCTGTGATGAGCCAGCAATTGGCAAACAGGAATTAATTTGCTCTGCTCAGGGGGCCAGAAGAGAAGGCGGTCAAATCTGAGCGGTCAAATCCATTTAGCACCTCTTTGGAGCCAGCAAATGGATTTAAGGCTTCTTTTGACAGTAACTGTTTGTGTCAGTGGCTGCTGTATTTTTTGTTGTTTTTTAACATTATTTTGAAGTATATATATATTCTCACGGAGTAATAGAATATTTGCAAAATACTCCACTGGTAGGCAATTTAAAAACCCTAAATCTGTCCCTTCTAATACCTATTTGCGTGTTGTGTTATGTGAACATTTAAAAAAAATAGCTTCATACTAATTTAGCTCTTATGGGTAAGCTGAATAAAGTGTCTCCTCCTTCATCTGAGCGTGGGCTGTAGGGGAAGGGTCATTTGGTTATCTATAATAGATAGGCTGGCCATTGGCTCATCTGCCTGTCCTACTCTTTCACCCAGCAAAAACATGGTCCCATGTAATGGAAATCCGAGACCAAAAAAAAATATCTCATTTCAAATGCATTGAACTATTTATCTCAATGGGATTCCAGAGATGGAAAACAGCTGCCTATTAGGGCCTTTTCTAACCAATCACCTATTTCTCTGTGTCCTATAACATGTTGTGTGCACCTTAAACTGTCACCCTTGTAATGCCACTAATATTGGCTTATATAGGTGCTTTCCCCCTCCTCCCCCGGCCCCGAAGTGGATAGATATAAGAACAAGGGTATCAGCACATTCTGATAGCACCCTCATTGCTGAAGTATATGAGAACTTCACACTCATTAATGATATTATCCACATTTTTCTAGATGGGAAACTGAGTCACAGAGCAGATTAAGCAATTTGCCGGAGGTCATGCAGGGAGGCTGCGGCTAAGCTAGGAGTTATACTCAGGTCTCCTGAGTCTAACCAGTGTCCTATCCATTAGACCATCCTGTCTGATTTGGGGTACTTTTTTTGTGAGTGCAGTGTAGTGTAGCCAATTGGCTTATTTTATCATTCGTTTCTGATTAACTAATATGTCATGCCATATATAATCGGTATACGATGAATAGATTTAAATTCGAGGATTACTGAAGTGTAAGATTGAGCAGTAGGAGAAGGGATAAGTATGTATTAGGTATCTAAGTAAGTAGGGCTGAAACGTAAGGCCTGCACGCTGAGGTCTATAATTGTCAGTTTAGCCACACTAGGTCATAGGCTTAAGAAATGCTTGACATAAGTAAGTGACCAAAGAATGACTCTATGCCACAAGATTACGGGGGAAAGACGTACTAATGGATGGTATTGTGAAAAATTAACAGAAAGAGTAATTTTTGGCTTACAAGATACCTAGGAGACACACTTTCCTAACCCATGTCCTAATCACAGGGTACATTATATGTGTAAATGCTAACAAGGTGTCGTCAGAATCACAAGATAAAAGAGGGTACCCAGATTGGGTAAAATGAGTTCCCTACAGGAAAACCCCAGCAGGAGCCATCACTCTACTGACGATCAATTGAGAAGGCATCTGTCAGATCCTATGGCTGTCTAGGAGTATGTGAGTCTGACTATAGCTATAATTTGTGCATGGATATATTTAGGATTTATATATACTGAGATATTCATAAATTCATTGGTAACGTTAATAACATGGATAAATATATTAGACCTTGTTCTTGTGAATGTGTCTGGTCACTATCCTTGGTCTTTGTGTGTTCCTTGAGACTCTAAATTTGAAGCAAGTAGCCGAGGTGACTTTCACTCTGTTAAACTTGAAGCTTGAAACCACCATAGAGCCGAATGCACAATGTTGTAACACAACATTACACAATTCACTCTAAATAAAATAAACAGCTAGAGTAGATTATGTTAATAGACGTTCACTCAGTGAGCCATTCGCAATGCCTATCTACTTTATTGAACCAACAATGAACAATGCTACATATTCCAGTAGATGGCAATTTATAGGATCTACATTTAAATGTAAATACTTTAATATCTATCTTTTATATAGAGCTCGCATAAAAAAACATTAAACTGTCTCTGTGTAACCAGTTTGGTTAATCCACCTTTCTCCCAGTTGTGCCTGGAGTGGGCCATTCCCAAAAGCATTACTCCATGTGCTGATTTATTTGTGTATGTCCTCCATGCACTCTAGTCCTTGCTGAAGCATTGTAAGAAAGCTGCTTGGTACAAAGGCATGGATACAAACGTGGCCAAGCAACACTGTTGGCGTGGATGCCTCAGTGTGCTCGACGTGTGACTGTGTTATGAACTAAGAGGCAATTGCATTCATACAGCTCAACAGGGTTTGCTGTCATCAGGTCAGAGGAGAGTACTGTGGGATGGTTAGGAGAAAGAGATTGGATTGCCGATGTTGTGGCACCGTGCAACATGTGTTTGCTGGCCTGGACACAATCTGCAGGCAGCAGCTCTACATTTAAGCAAGTGATTCAGTGAGAAAGAGATGAAAGCAGAGCAAATTCAAGCAGGGAGAACAGGCTTTTCGGGTGATATACTTAGCATCTAAACAGAGCTCCATCAACCTGACAGTAATCCAAGATCTGACTTTCACACATTCAGGTCAAGAGAACTGTCAGTGTTACAGGCGTGCTCTCTCTGTGTACATATAGCTAGTCAATGGATAAGGGGGCAAGAGATGGCGCTCAGGAACGTGCAGCATGCTCCTAAGCTTTGCAGGCCCAGTAAATCTTCTGGTGCATGACAAATGGCTTTCTCTGGCGGCTCTTTACATCCTTACCGGCGCCATCTGGTGACTCTCAATAACATAACAGTCAGATTCCGCTTCAGTTTCCTGTATCTTCAGTCGAGTCACAGCTGGCGTGTCCCCTGCATGGCCTCCGCTTTAGCCCTCCCCCTGCTGACAGTTCCACTGGTCTTGTGGTGGTCTGTGTCAGTGATTCTCAACCAGGGGTACACGTACGCAGGGGTACGCAGAGGTCTTCATCAACTCATTTAGATATTCACCTAGTTTTACAACAGGCTACATGAAAAGCGCTAGGGAAGTCAGTACAAACTTAAATTTCACACTGACTCTGACTTGTTTATACCCCTCTATATACAGTACTTTGAAATGTAAGTACAATCTTTATAAATTCCAATTGATTTCTTTTATAATGATATGGTAAAAACAAGAAAGCAAGCAATTCTTCAGTAATATATGCTGTGACACTTTTTATGTCTGATTTTCATAAGTAAGTAGTTTTTAAGTGAGGTGAAACTTGGGGTACACAAGCCATATCAGACTCTTGAAAGGGGTACAGTAGTCTGGAAAGGTTGAGAACCACTGGTCTGTGTGACTAGGTCCATTGGCCAGGTCATGTTCTGGTTCCACCCTTTCCAGGGTAGCAAAAAGACCAGCACAAAAAAGAGTATAGATCAAGTTTTCAGCCCTAACTCTGGGGCCCCATGGTCTTTACAGCCTTTTTTCCCAGGGCTTTCAAGAGTCTTTATTCCCTTATATAATGGGTGGGGTTCATATCACCGTATCATTGATGACAGGGACATCAGGCCCTTCATGTCCTCTGGGATCCAGCCCAAGGGCCCTGTAGTGAGTAGTCAAGGTTACTCAGTCTGTAACAGGCCTTTCCCCCATCCCCTTCCTGGACCAATGTGTACCTATATTCTTCTCAGGCTCTCTGAGGTTTCAGACTTTGGCCCTCCTTTAGTGAGGTGACTTGCAGGATTCTTCCCTGAAGGTCTCCAATGAATCCAAAACCAAACGTCCTAACTTAAATGACTTCCACCTTTCCCAGGCTCCTTACTTCTATCAGACAGTTCTCAGTGAGCAGGAACTCCCAACCTCCTGTCTTTGGGGGCTTTCTTTCACTACCCTGTGCTTTCTTAGTCCTGTTAAGGAAACCTGGCTCCTTTCCAGATGGCCCTGCGAATGGACCTACTCAACATCCCTACGAGGTGCCAGCAGGTAGGTTAACTGTGTTCTGAAGCTCCTGTCCTCTCCATATCAGCATGAGGAATACAACCATTACAGCATTCTAAACCTCGGGATAGCAAACTTCTGGGGAGATCATGAGCCATTGTTAGGGGGCACAACCACCCCCTCCTTCTGAATAGAAGGTGGGTCCCCAGCTATTCCCATTTAGATGGGAGGCGGGTTCTGGGGGCTTCTGGTGTGGAAAATGGATCTCACTATGGAAAAGATCAGGAACCATCTTTCCAGACTGATAGTTGGGGTGTGATCTACTGTGTATTTGTCTCTCTTATACTGTATATTTATGTTCATATATTTATACCTCTTTTTCTATGTCCTAAAACACTTGCCACTTTTCCTTGTGCTATGTGCACCTTAAGTTGCCCTCCCTTATTGACCAATCTACTTGTGCCCTCAGTATCCGTTTATATATGGATATAATATGGAAATATAGATTTGCTTAAAGCAAATGTATTTTTCTTCTTCTAAGACCTTTGCCTGTCCAAGATGGGCATGATAGCCCTCAGCTGGTGTAAATCAGCAGAGACCCATTGAAGTTAGAGACAGAGTCAATTTCCCCCTCCTCTTACTCCTTTGGGTAATGCACAGCCTAAGCCACAGTCCAGCCCTCAGTGGGGCCAGCATTCAGAGAGAGATGGGTCTGACAGTCACCTCTGAAGCACTTGTCTGGCATCTGCCAAAGCAGATCCCAATGAAGCTTCATTTCCTTTGCAAACTCACAGTGCCAAGTTGCTGGCCTGGCTGAACAGGTCCCAGGGTTGCATGTAGTGTTTCCTGGGGGGAAGCGGGGAGGCTCCAGCGTCAGAGAAATGTTTGTATTTAACCACTGCATCAGCAAACTAACACATGAAGCTGTAGTCCGTGTCTGACTGAGAACCCTGGTGGTGCCTGCCGCATGCCTCCGTCTAGCTTATCTCCTGTACAACCACTGGAGGTCCTTAGAATGACCCTATGCCACCCTCTTGCTGAGACAATTTAGGAATGTGAGTAGGGAGTGGAGGGGGAGGGGGAAATTTAAGGGTGGAAGCCTGACATCCATGGTGAGTTGGGTGTGCGTAGCTGAGAGGAGGCCTGCACCCGGTAAGCTTACAGAGGAGTTAGTGATAGATTTTGTAAAGGTATGTAGGTTCCCTAAGAGTTTATCTACACGGCTGCTGGGAGGCCTCATTCCTAGCACAGCTAGACAGACTCACGCTAGCTCAGCTCAAGCCGGCATGCTAAAAATAGCAACATAGACATCATGGCCCAGGTGGTAGCTCAGGTGAGCCGGCTGAGTCCAAGCCTGCCTGGCCCCCTGGGCCAAGCTTGCGTGGCTAACCTGAGCTGCTGCCTGTCCTGCAGCCTCCTCATGGCTACTTTTCACGTGTTCAGACTGAGTAACCCGGTCTGCCTACCCACACTGGGAAACCACGCCCTTTCACCTGCAGTGCGGACGTACCCAAAGAGTCTCCATTGTGAGATGGACATTTTCAAAGCCATCTAAAATGATCAAGAGGTCCCATTCCTATTAGAAATTAAATAAAATTAGTAAATTAAAATTTAGCCCCTTCAGCTGTGGTTCAGATCCTTCTCCAAAGACACTGCAGAATTCAGCTGGAAATTTCAATTTAATTGGAACAGGTTTCTTTGGCTTTGGCTTTCCATCTGGCTGAGCCGGGAATATTGGACCAAATCCTCACCTGGGGTCTGGGCCAATCTTTTTGACTGATTCTTTCATTCACTTCATAGCTAGAGGCTAGACATTCACAGGGACGGGGTAGTGCAAAAATAATGGTGGACAAAAGTTAAATTTGCTGGAAATATCAGGACTTTCAGTTCTACAAATGGGCAAAAGTTCAGAAAGAAAAGAGGCCAGGCACAGGCGCATATCCACACACACACACACACGAGAACAGGGGTGTAAGGAGCAGAGGCGAAGATTATGTAAAAAATTAAAACTAATCAGAAACGAAGTTAGCTGACCCCAGTCAAATCTATTCCCTTATTTACTCACTTGTATCATCCCCACTGTTTATTGCAAGGGAGAGGAAGAGAGAAGGAAAAGGAGCAAACAGAGGTAGTTTATAAAAGTATTGTAAGGATGGTGCTTTTCCCATTATCAGTCAGCCCATCTGTCACATCTATCCATTTCTTTTAGATTAGGTAGAGATACCTCTGACATTTCAAATACATCACCTTAATCAAATCCCTATCCTCCTGAAATGATTTCTGAGAATGCATTATAGGTCTATAGAAAGCCGTGAATGAATAATACTTTACAGAACAATAGATAAAATGGCAAGAACTGAGCTGAAATAACCAGTTTCGCCAGGGTTATAAAGTAAAGGAGTCATTAACTCCTAAGGGAAAGGTTTGCTCAGCACAGTGCCTCTCAGATCTATGTGGCTTTAGGGAAAAGGCCCTTGCTCAATCTAGGTTTAAGAGGCTACCAATCTGTGCCGTTGCATTTTGGAAGTGCAGAGAAGTGAAAGTAACAGCATTCCTCAATGGGTTGCCATGTCTGGGAGCCAAATATTGTAGGTCTTGTGAATAGCTGAATAACCTTTTAAAGACAGTTCCCAATCCCTTTTATCCAACTCATGAAGAACCTATCTGGCTTTTTTTTTTTTGGTCTCCAAATTCCTCCTCAACGGCTACTTACTCCAATTCTCTCTCAGATACCATTCTTCCCTATCCTGAGGTCCAATTTCATAATAATAAATTGGCTATACAGAACCAGCATGATACGCACAGTATCGTGTGTTGGACACTTAGTCATAAAGCCTGATTTCTATTGCCAGCCATGATGATGACTTTGTGTGACTTTGAAGAGGCACTGTCACCTCTTAATGCCTGAGTTTCATTATCTATAATACAAGGATATTGTTTGCTCGTCTTTGTACAGTGCTTTGAAATCTATGGATGAAAAAGGGCTAATTATCAATAATTGCAATGCAGTATACTTCAATTTCCCTGCTTGCACCTCCTTCCCCTTAGCTGTTCTCTCTCTCTCTCTGTGTCATGTCTTGTCTTCTCTAGCTGAGACTATCAGCTCTTCAGGACAGGAACCATCTTTAAATTATGTCTGTACAGCACTGTGAACATCTGTAGCACTCTGTAAGCACTTATAATAACTGGCCTATTTTCATCAGTAGATCTTAAAGCGTTTTACAAATCATTATCTCCATTTTATAGATGGGGAAATTGAGGCACTGAGTGGGTAAAGTGACTTGACCAAGGTCACCCAACCATCCACTGGTGGAGCTAGGTCTCCTGGGGCCCAGATATCATGATTAAAGAAGTAATAAACTTATTCCTATAAAAAGGATCTTCCTGAAACTCCTCCCAAAATGGATTAAAATGTTGGATTAACTTGGTTTTTTTCCTATTACTTTTCATACTCACAGTCTCTGCCCTTCCTGGTTGCAGCTAAGCCCAGATAAAGAAGAGCAGAAATACCAGAATGAGAGAGGTTGTTGATGTAATATTTTGGCCATGACTGCTAGCCTATTGTGAAAATTTCCACTCCATTTTTTGTGGCTCTGTTGTTCTATCTGTTTTAGTTTTTCTACTGCTGCCCACCACCATGTTATCTGAATGCCTTTCACAGTAAAGGCATTGACCATAGCAAAGTCCCTCATGGACAATGTGACTGTTCTCCGGTTTCAGGTTATAGACTTGGTTTTGTCCCACAGAAAACTTTTCTTTGAAAGACCAAAACCCCCAAACCAGAAAAACAAAATCAGTCTTCAGTAGCTGACAAATGAATAGTTTCCGCCAGGAACCAGTGGCCTAAACCCAATATATATGTAGTTTATTAATATTTTTGGTTAATCAAATGGTGAAATAATGCCCCCAAATTATAGTTCATTCTAATCCTTTTCCTCAGGATTGGCTGTTCTATCACAGTTGTCCTGGGACTCTGACCTGATCTTAGGGAAGATTGTTATACAAGATTGAGCTATACATCACGTGCAAAGGAAAAATAAACTGCTTTAAAATGGTAAATGAAATCTATTAGAGCTGTAATGCAAGTAGTGGAACATAAAGTATTAATCAAAACTGAGATAGGCTTTGCAATAAATTTAGACCTAATAAGGTTTGTTAATTTAAATATGAATTGTTAGTTTAAGCAGCAGGTAGTTAGCATGGGTGTTTGACCAAAGGTCAGAAAATTTAGCAAATAAGCATTTTGTGATAAACAAGCAAAGCACAAAAGGGCAATTGAAGAACAAAATAATTAAATTCTAGGGGATTTTTAGGACCTGCAATTATGGGATTAAGCACATTAACGTATTGGAAATAGTATTGACGCACACAGTTTGTGTCAACAATCAGAACTCCAATTATGGTTTCCTAGATAGTCAGACTGGATTGAAAGCCGGAAAACAGTCTAAATACAGTCACCACATGTGGGTGTGTCTAGGAAAAGGAGGCATTAAGTATAAAGTAAGGTGTTACCAGGGATGAGAGAATGGTAGATGCCATACTATTGTCAAGCCTATTGAGTGTGTTCTCCGTTTATTTTATTCTCCATCTTCACTTCTGCTGGTCTCCATAAGGTTGGAAGCATACACAATGCATGGGGTTGTTTTGTTATATATCTCTTGCTTTATTTTCTTTTGTATCGTTTCAGTGATATTTCAGATCATCAGTGATAAAACTCAACGTCTGTGTGCGTCCACCAGTCTCACGCCCAATTAAAATTCTGATATCGCTGCCTGAGTCAAGAATCCGTTATTAGCGACTGATGTAATTTTCACTCTCAGTGCTTATCAAAGGCTATAATTCAATGAAGATACAAAAACCAGAGCAAAGCCACTTATAACACTTGGTAACACCTCAAGCTAGAAGAAGAGGGGGCAGACTGGCCAGTAGCCATGGTCTGTAGCTTCTCCTGTGCTTCCATAACTCCATCTCTGAGGCAGGCAAGGAATCGTAGCCATCCTGTAACCCTTTACTGACTTGGGCATAGAGAGCACACCTTTATACTTTGTCACATAGCGATTCTTTTCTTTTTAGTTAAGCAATGGGGGGCGAAGGATGGTGAATGTCCTGCTATGATAAAAAAAGCTCTTTCAAAACATAATGCCATTTGGCGGCATTTCCTGAAAGTATTATTCGAGACTCTAGATTCGACTCATTTCTTTGGGTAGTTCATTCCGCAGCCAGATCCCCTCAGAGACAAATGTTTGGTTCTGGCTCTCACATCCTCTGTTCTGGGTGTTAAGAGCTGTATTGTCCCAGAGCAGCACTCTTGTCTTGGTGATGTCATGGTTGTTTGAAGAATTGAATGTTCTGTTGCTTAGCTGAACAGAATAGGAACATTTGCTGTTCACCCAGCGTGGCCCAGGATGTTAGGCAAAAAACAAGCTGGGATGGGCGTGTCATGTTCTGGAGAGCTTGTTTTAAGCCATTATTCAATGATACACAACTACAAAGAGAGAGTTGCCCTTCTCATTGCCTTCACCAGCCTTTGGATCAAGTATTTTTTGAATATGAGCAAATTGTCCTTCTGGTTAGCCTTTGTTGGATATCCATAGCATGAAACGAGCCTTAAAGAAATGTCTGGATGTCTCCCGATTTCTCTAGGGCAAAAGGTTATAGCCATATATGTCTTATCCTTTAACTCATCTTTACTTATCTGGGCCAAAGGTCCCAAACATACATATACTAACAGCCTTAGCTTTTCATCCAGGATGTGGCCTGTAAGTATCTTGCCTTACAGCTACAATACTTTAACATGGATCTATGACTTTATTATAATAAAACAACTACTTCACTTTATAAAGAAAAGTATATACGTGTAAGCAAGCGGGTTCGTCCTATAGGCTACACTGCCTCGAAGCTGCCTTTACGCTAAGCCTTCAGAGAAGGAGCCATGGAATATAGGACCCCTAACGGAGTCCTTGCCACTCTGAGGCACACCTGGGAGAAAGCAGGAGCCGGACCCTTCCACAAACTCAAAACTTAACTGTATTTTGACTCAAATGCAAAGGAGGCCTGGTTCGTTCAGATGCTGGCAGAGCGTTCCCTCCCTTATGGTGTCCCTCTTCATCTGGAGTTCTCAAGCAGCTCTGGGCTGCTCTTCTCTCTGTTCACCAACAGGTGTCAACAGCAAGCTCCCTACTTTCTAGGGTTTCAGGCCACCCAGCTCTCATTAGTACAGCCCATCAGAATAGGCCTTCCAGCCAAGGGGCCTTCTCCATCTGTTTGCAACATCACAACCTGTTGATCAGGTCACCGATTCAGTCTAAAACGAAATGTGCAAGCAACAGATCTTGTCGGGACCCTTTCTGTGATCCCCATTCACTTAGAGGTGTCCCCAGTGAGCAATGCAAGACAAAGCGGAATGTGCTGCCTCAGTGGCGCTGACCTCGGAGTCGCACCTGGGTCTCCCTTGTGTCAGCGGGTGGGGTGAGAAGGGAACGTTTTTCTGACGGTTTCCTACTGTAAAGGGCAGCTGTTTGAATGCATTCAGAAGCTTGGAACATGAGTTGTAGTCCCAGGGGAGCTAGATAACTGGGCAAGGTGCAGGATGGTCAAAGGGGCACAGTAAACATGCCTTGTCCTGTGCTTCTGATCACCACATCTGTGGTGGAGATAAATGCACATACCTGAATATTTATGTACTCTATTCGGTCCATACCTCTCAAGTTTTGATCCTGCCCTCTGTAATCTTTTTCATTGCCAATTTTAAACAGGCTCTGGTCTTCGTTCCCTCTTATTTTCACCCTACCAGCATATTGAAAGTCGAGCTTCTACTGATCTATTTATAAATATAAAGATACTTAATCAAGTATTACCTCAGTTCTTGACAGATGAGAGAAAAGCCATTTGATCTCAGCTCAGTGGCGGTGAGGCCAGCACACAATTGGAAGCATAGCTATTTATCTGGAACAACAGTGAAATGGGGGGGAAAAAAATCAAATCTTGAGGAAAAGTTAGAGTTCAGAAACTTCTCCAGTGCTGCACGGTTAATACACAAGAGAATCACAGAGGCATGGACATCAGAGATGGAAGAGACACATTAGGTCATCTAGTCCGTCCTCTGAGAGGCACATTGCCTGCTTTCTGCAATGCTTCTGCCACTGGCATGGGATGCTGGTGGGCTCAGTCTTAAAATATAAGGTAGGTGTCCTGTGTGTAACAGGGCTAAATGAACCCAGATGTTTGTGTGTGCAGGGGGTTTGCAGCCACCTGAGACTCGCTTTCAGCACTGGGATAGAATGATCTCGAATCCACAAAGAAAACCTTAACCAAATCCAGTAAGTGTTTCGCTTTGTGGCATAGTTGCTTCTTCCTACTGTTTCCCCAGGAGCTCTCAAGGTCAGCTGGTAATTGATTCAGCACGTTGTTCTTTGGACTGAGGTACTCCAATTTACATCCATGGAACTGAGATCAGAATTCAGCCCTGTGTCTCAAAGGGAAGAGCTGCACACGTCATGGTCTTGATAAGGCACAGGGCTGGGACTCGGGAGCTGGAGTTTCATGTTCCAGCTCTGCTACAGACACCCTGTGTGAGCCAGTGAGTCAGTCTCCCCTTTGCCTCATTTTCCTTTCTGTAAAATGGGATTAACCCTTCCTTTTCCTCTCTTAGCTATTTAGATTTGTAAACTCCATGGGGCAAGGACGGTCTGTTACTATGGGCACATACAGCAATTCTGACTGACTGGCCTCCAGACCAATTGTAATAGAGATCAGAGGAAGTGAAGAATTGTAACCCTTCCCCCATGAAATAAAATTTCTCAGGTGGTATCGCTGTTTCTGATCATTTGTAAGAGGGTCAGGCAGAGCCATTTAGGGGGAGCTTACGCAAGTCCCCTTATCCTATGCATAGCACAAGCCAATGGTGTCATAAGATTATATTAAAGATGCAAAAGGTCTGGCAGGCAACCTTGCCTTACCTCCTGCAAATGTCCTAGGCTACAATTTGCAACTGGTCTGAACCATCTGAAAGTGACCCAAGAGATAATACATCTACCACTTCTCTTCAGACATCGCACTGTTAGGAATAGAGTTGGATCAAAAACAAAACAAAAAAGAGTCCTCCCTTACTCCCAGAACATAACCAGTTTTGATGGAAAATATTTGACCAGCCTTAGTTAGAAAATGTTTCCTTATATTCAGTCTAAATAATCGCTTCCTTAATGTCATCCCATTACTCCATGGGCCCACCTTCAATGGACCTTCCTGAACACTGAATTCACCATGAAAATCCTTTTTAATAGTAGCTTTTATTCTTGACACTGCTCAGATTATTGGTAAAAGGAAAGATGACGGCTCACCAATGATTGCTGAAAAGGAAAGGAAATGAGATTTCCCTGTATGCCTAAATGTCTGATCTTTTCCCTCAGCCATTCTAGAGTCATTATGTTAAATTTTCAAGATCAGGTGGTGAAAGGAGCCTAGATGACTCTGATGCAGCTTCTGTCTGTGTCATTTCTTTGGCTGATTCTCTGGAACAGCAACCCTGTTGGTCCCGATGATAATTTAACCAACCTGCACAAATTCCTCCAACAACAGCAGGATCAGCCCCCTCCTTCTACTATGGCCAAGAGGAGTGTTACAAAAGCTCCTACTTGATTTTTTGACACATTTGTTCAAAACCTGCCAGCAAATTGCACCATGAACACTGTTCCCCATGGATTTGTCTTTGTGCGTCAGACAAACTGAATGATCCCAATTCTAACATCTTACTTTGCATCCACTAAAGCAACAGCTTTAAGAGTGCTCCAGTCTCCTCTTCCTTTCTTTCTGTCTGTACAATGTCCCTCACTTAGCGTCGGAAGGAATTCCTCTTCTATTCCATTCAGGTTCTTAATGCAGGGTACCCCAATAGTGCAGTGAATGCTATGATGTCTCCCAACCTCAAAACCACTGACTGGCACCATGTAGATCAAGATGAGTAACGTGAAATGACTCACTCGCCCTATATGAGTAAGAGTTGTCCACAGTTAGCTGGGGACTTGAGAGAGACAGGTTGAAATCCCTGCTTCGCCACGGACTTCCTACATGACATTGTGCAGCCAGGGTAGCTTCTGTGTCTCAGTCCCCAATCTATAAATCACAACAGTGCTTTCCCATCTGACAAGGATGCAGCGCGGGTAAAAAACTCATTCATTTTCAAGGCCCTTTACCGCCTACCCTGCCTGTCATCCCTCATTCGGTATCAAAAAGTGAACACCTGCCAGTGATGGCTCCTCCTTCACCCCCGTTTAGGAAATTTCCAAACAAGCACCATCGGGCTTTCTTCCACGCTGCCCCTTGCTTTTGGCTGGGCTCCCCATACAGCCACCTCCTTGTCCTCTTTCAAATCCCTCCTGTGCAGCGATACCTAAAAAAAACTTGACAATGTCTAGGCTGCTAGGGCGTGATACTGGTGCCTTCCATGCGGACCAATATTGCCTCTTTGTCTCCTTATGCTCCCCCTTCTCTCTGTATCCATCTCGGATTTCTTGTCTTATACTTAGTGTAAGTGTGCTCCCCTGTGGCCCCTCCGCTTCAGCCACCCTCTAGCTGACAAATGACTTGAAGACCATCTGGTTTAGCAGTCATTTGTGCATCCACCACCTTCATACAGTGTTTGGCTAAGGCTAGCAGCCTCTGGGGCTTCTCTGCTCCTCATGAGATAGGCATATAAACCCTACTTAGCCACCCTGGCAGCTGCCTCCTATCCGCTAATCAGGCAGGTGGACAGCTGTCTCCCATTCCCTAATCAGGTACATATCCTCCTAACCAGTTCCAGTGCCCCTTCGTTAGCGGGGGCTGGCATGACAGAAGGTGGCTAGGAGGTTACCACCCAGCAGTCTGTCACACTTAGATTTCAAGCACTGTGGGGGCAAGGAAACTTTTGTTCTGGGTTTGTACAGCACCTGGCACAGAGGGGTCCTGGCTCATGAATGGGCTCCTCTGTGCAATGATGTTACTACTACTAATAAAAAGATTGGGAGGTGCTCAGACGTTATGGAAATGGAAGCGCGAGTTCACAGGTTTGTGTTGTAACCCCGCTCGAACTCGCATCAACCCATAAACCACACCGGAAGTTCTTATGAGATTTGGGTTTGCTACACCTTTTGAGACAGGACCTTTTCATGGGGTTGGCTTCCCCCTCTCGTCATGCATCTGCTGCCTCAGTTTCCCCAGCTCAGTCCTCAAATAATGGGCAGAGCCTTCTGTGCTTCCATCAAATCCTATTTGTTCAGCCTAGTTTATTAACTCAGATTCAAACCCTTCCCAGAGATTTTACAGCTCCTGTTACCCGGCTTATCCCACCTGAAGCTCCTTTCCTTAAGCCTATCCCACCTGAAGCTTTCACTCCTGCTCCCTGCTGATATCTCCTAGCTGGTGCAGAGCCCCTTCTCAGGTCTTTGCCCTGACCCTGGGTCTCCTTTATCTGTCTGGACCAGCTCCTTCTTACACACAGCACTGCTGCTGGCTCTTCATCACATGAGGTTGATCACTTGTCCAAGCTGCTGGCCAGAGCTCAGAAACAGGGCCCTGGATATGCACAGATGCTCAAACACCAGCATATTCTTACAGGGAACTTTCTGATGGTTCGCGCTGGTGTCTTGTGTGATGCTTCCTCATGGGTGCTCCTTCAGTGTGTATGGAAGGCCTAGGAGGCCCCTTGATGCATTCTGGGGCATTACTGAACAGCAAACCAGGCAGGGTTCCAGCGCTCCCCTGGAAGTTTTCTTTAGTGGGTTGGAGAAATTCCACGCGATTCCTGCTGGAAGAGAGAGGGCCAAGGCCGGAACTATTTCATTTGAAGGGTCCTCTGAGGGAGGGGAAAGACATAACTCAAATGGGTATTGGCTGCAAGCGGCGCTTTGCCTAAAGATCTCAGTTCCTCTGCTGGCCTCCAGTGGGTGCAGCAGAAAGCAAGCAGGCCACATCCGGAAGGTGTCCAAAGCAGTGAGGGCACTGGACTGTGGACATCCACACCTCTTGGGAGGATGTATTAGCCATCCCAAGGTCTCAGCCTCTGTGGTGACGAGTCAGGGAAGTGAAGCAGACTATCGTCCCTAAAGATCTATAAAGGGTTATAGGGAAATAGGGGGTTGAACAACGAGCCCCCTTGCCACGAAGGTCCCTCTTCCTGAGACTGGCACAGAGTCGGCTGTCACATGTGGCATGGTGTGCAGTTTGCTGTGTTACCACTCTCCATTCTCATTTAAAATCTTGTCACAGGGCTGCATTCATTTGGAGTCACTTTCTCTTCTTCCTGCTGCCCGGGTTGCCAACGGGAGAAGACAGTACTGTCAGAATTCAGATTTTTAAATGCCTCCAATGGTTTTTAACTCCCGGAAAAAGAACAAGAAGAGCGAAGCAGAACTCATTAAACTTCGGAACAAGCAGCGGAGTGGGAAGAAACATACCGGGATCAGGAGCTGAACTAGGAGTGATTAGTGTTCTGTGGGTAGCAATCTCAAAATGCATTTGAAGAGCAGCATGTCAGAGGTCCTCACCATTAAATGTTATGTTTCTTAGGCTGGTGCATTTAGAAAACAACAGGTTTGAGATGGTTTATAGCTTCCCTAGAGACCTTGAAAGCTAAGTAGCGCAGGATCTGATGGCTGCAATGAAAGTGGAAAATGGCATTTGCCATATATGAAAGGAACCCCCGTTGTCTCCTGGAACGTGACTATTTATCTCACGGAAGCACTGCTCCCTTGGCATTTCAGGCTGTGCCATGCTTGAGTTTCTGCCCTCTTCTTTCCTAGCAGAGGAAAATGCAACAGTCTCAAGCCACATTTTAAAACTACTCCAAGCAGAGTAATGAAATGGCCATTTGAAATCAGGGTGAGTGAACTGGGTCACTTACAATAAGATCTGACCCAAAGCTTTCACTCAGAATTCACTCTGAACTTGACTCTAATCTGCACAGTCAGTTCATTTATTTCAATTGGCTTTTGCTGACCTCTGCGCTTTCCCGTCTAGCTGGGCCCAGAAAACGAAGTACTGAAAGGCTGCTCTCATATGCCTAGCCTCGCTGAAATCAGGACTCAGGAGAAAGCTAGCACTCACAAGAGGTACAGTTTGCAATTTGCAAACCAAGGAGGTTAGGAATAATTGGGGCTTTTGGGTGCTTGTACAAACCAGACCTTGTATGGGTTTTCTAGAGTACGTAGGGAAATAGAGAGAGGCTCCCTCTCATCCCACCTCCCCATCTTCCTCAGTGAATTTTGCCCTACACTTTCAATGTACTCCACAGATGCCACTACGGGTCCAAAAAGTCAGGATAAAAAGATGTTTAAAATTAGGCTCCTAAATTCTGATTTAGGTGCAGAGAGACATTGGATGGATTTTTCAAAAGTTCAGCGTGCCCAGCAGTTTCCATTTTAGGCAATGAGACTACTCGTGTTTAAATTAAGCACACCCCTAAGCTCGTGACTGGATCAGGCCAGAGCGCTGAGCGTAGGGTGACCAGATAGCAAGTGTGAAAAATCGGGAAAAGGGGTGGAGGTAATAGGTGCCTATATAAGACAAAACCCCGAATATCGGGACTTTCCCTATAAAATCAGGACATCTAGCCACCCTAGCGGAGTACGTCGCAAGGCCGAGCCCTCAATGAGCAATTAAAGTGAAAATCTAACCTGTATACTGAATAAGATCACAGATAATAGAAAACATATTCAAACTCTTATTTTCCACCTGATAAAGCTGAAATATAGTTCCCCAATAATTAATCTCATAAACATGACTTTAGACAGCAGGCTAAATACCCTGGAAGGTGATGGCATTTCTTTCACTGAGCTGTATAAAACCACATGGGTTCATCTATTTTACAGTAAAATATATCTTGATATAAAATTTTTATTATCCTGCTCACGCTTCATGCAACAGGTCCTTCATCAAGCAGTGCCAGCTTTGAGAAGACTGAATAATTAAATACGCATGCCATTTCTCATTATTAAAACGGATATAAAAAAGCCACTTCTAAACAAAGCGATGGGAATGCATGGCAGGAGTCTGGGGTAGGATGGGGAGGGGGCAGATCTGTAGTTTAAAAAAAAAAAAGAGAGTGACTTTAATTAATGTAATGGCTTCATTCATTAAATGTGTCTCAGATGCACAGGAAAGAGACTTTGCTGACTCCCCACAGCCACTCTGGGAGAAAGAGGAAACAATGAAATCAAAAGAAGATGGATAACGCTGAACCAATTCAAAATGTCAGCGAGTCATGTTGTATAAACAAAACCATCATTAATTGGGTGGAGAGCCACACGCGGGTTCAACAAAGGAGGTGTCTCTGATTCGTGCTTTTGTTAGCTTGCGTTTGTTTTTTTCCCCCAAACATGAAATTTAAATACGACCTAGCTTTCTATTCACCAAGTGTTATCTGTGAGAGCTTAACAACCTGATTCTCATGTACATGTTCAACTTTGGCACTGTAAAAGGGAGTAAAAAACGAAGAGAGTCAGGGACACAACCCCAGGCGTTGGATGTCCCTTGTCTCTGATTGCCAGCAGCTGGGCCTGGGTGACGGAATGGATCACTTGATGATTGCCCTGTTCTGTTCATTCCCTTTGAAGTATCTGGCATTAGCCATGGTATTGGGCTAGCTGGACCATTGGTCTGACTCAGCGTCGTTCTTATGTGTTCTACGTGTTTTAGAAACTCACATGGCCCCTAGTAGCTGGCCACTTCACAATCTTTAAGGTATTTATACTCAAAACCCCTGTGAGTTCAGGAAGTGCTATTATTCCCATGCTACAGAATTGAGACACAAAGAAGCTAAGTGACTTGCACACATCGCACAGTGACAGGAAGTCTATGGTGGAACTAGGATGTGAACCCAGGTTTCCCGTGTCAGCACCCTAATCACTGCACCACCCTCTCTCTTCCCAGTATGGGTGTAAAGGTAATTAATTTACACTCACCCTACGGTCCCTGTACATAGCCAGTGTGGAGTAAAGAAACCTTCGTGCAAATGAGACTCAGGCTCTTACTTTTTTGCATTGAAGTGGTTAATCACTTTTGGTTCGGCCCATGTTTTGTTATTTCGGGAGAGATTATTACATTGTAATAAAGAAATTGCTCACTCAGTGGAATTAATGGCTGGGAAATTTCGAAGAGATAAAAGGAAACACTTCCTCTCCTCGCAACGTGTTGTCAGCCTGAGCAATAATTCACTGTCCCCTCATGGGAGGTCAGCTAGTTAAATACTGTAGCTGGAATTTAGAAAGGGCTGCATAATTTATGACCCATGGTATCATTTATAGTTATGCCTGCTTAAGGTAAAGGGAATCACTTTTTATGCTTCACGTTGTAAAGTGATTACTCGCAAGAATAAGGAATTCTAAACCCTTCCCGGCATGCAGACTCCAAACTTACTGCCAGATTCTGCCACCTTTACTCACAACGAGTAGCTCCGTAGGGCCTGATCCAAAGGCCACTGAAGTCATTGCAAGTCTTTCCGTTGACTTCAGTGGACTCTGGGTCAGGTACGAAGTCTTCCAGGATCCCAGTTAATTTCAATAAAGTTCCTTGAGCAGAAAGATTCTATTGGTTATGCAGAAGGGTTGCAGAATTGGGGCACCATGGGTGTTTTGTCTTTCTTTCAAAGATCAAGTACAGGTCATTGTCAGAGGCAGGGAAGTAGACTTGATAAATGGTTATGGCAGGTTTGGCAAACCTGTTTTCCGTGGAAACTTGAATGCATGCTGATAACTCCCAGTGTACAAGAAAGGGATTTGTGTGGTAGAGAGGCAGTGGTGCGACCCATTTTTCTCAGCACCTCAGGAGATGCAAACCACTTATTAACTCTCGTATCTTAATGCAAATTACAAGAGGGTAAAATCCACCCCTATATAGAGAGGGCCAGGATGATCTACACATCCTTAAATCCCACTTGAGGCCTCAAAAGACAGGATTTCAGCAGTGCATTGACGTAGTGCTGCATTTTGCCTTCACACCATAAATTATCTTCACTTTTATGAACCATAGACTTTTAATCTGATAGCTTGGCCAAGTCCATTAGCCTCTCTGGGCTTGTCTTCCCTGCTGTGTCAGCTCGAGGTGGAACTCATGCATCATCCCTAACCTGACACCCATCCACACCCAAAAAGCTCTTGCTCGAAGTAGGAGGTGCCTTACACTCAAGCAACCTGGCCTGATAGGGGATAGGAGGGGGTTACAACTGAAGAGCCACTGGAGATTGAGTTAGGGACGGCTACACTGGAGATTTTAGAGCAGCACAGCTGCACTCGTTGGCTTAACTACTCCAGCACCCGCGAGAGGCAGAGGCTATGTCACAGGAGAAGCTATAGCGCTGTCCAGAATGCCGCTTATGTCGATGTAACCTACGTCACTCAGGGGGTGATTTGTTTCCCCCCCCCCGAACGACATATGTTATGCTGGCATAAACTGTAGTGCAGATACAGCCTTAGCAATGCAATGGGAATGCGGCTGCTCTGTGCCGCAAGCAGGATCCGTTTCTGCTGCTCGGCTGTTTTTCAGCACGGCCACGGTCCCTTGAGCCAGGCTAACTCAAGAGGCGTTAACTTGCCTGTCACTCCAGCGAACTGTACAGTGCATACGTAGCTTCTGAGGTTTTCGGCAAGTTCTGGCATGGATGTAGCTCATGAGACTTGAGTCGCAAACAGTGACGTGGAATAATGTGCTGCATAGGGCTAATTGAATCACACAGTGAAAACCACCTCGAGCGTGTCCAAAAATTCTCATTGCGGTGGATTCACGAAAACGAAACCAAGCCCTTTTTTTGTTCTTTCCTCTAGTTTTTCATGGAAATGAAAGGTGGAAATGGGCTACTAACACCAAAAAAGCCCGCAGGGCAGAGAGTTGTGAGTATAATACTAGCAGGTAATCTGTCAGGGTTTTCATGTAGTTAAAAACAACTTGGGGTTGTAGGACGATCACAGGGGGCACTAAACCACATGGAACTTCAATGCAAAGCTGAGTGGATTGAAGGGTTTCGTTGGCTGCGAACACCGAGGCTACAAAGTTGGGGTGCAGTCTGTGTGTTTTGGAGAAGCAAGCCTGGAGAAGAGACCATGAGTGCGACCTGAGAGGAACCAAAGACACACAGCTCCTTTGGCACAGAGCTCACTGGAGGAGCAGATTCGGGGATTTCTGAGCAAGGAAACTGCCTGTTGTGGTTTCGAATATGTTCAGAGGAAAAGGATTTTGCAAGTAGATAAGATTACGACAAGAATATACCTGACTTGTGTAATGGATGCTGTTTTTTTCTATTAGGAAGAGAAATAAGGCCCCAAAAGTTGGCTAAGCACCCAGGCCTAAAGGGGTAACAGTATAAAGAACAGTCTGGAGCAAAAGTTCCTCAAAACTGATGGGAAAAGTGATCAGAGCCGTGGTTCTCAACCCATGGCCTGCTTGCGGCCCAGTCAGCACGTAGTTGCAGCCCATGTGACATCCTAAGGGACATATAGGTAGTATATATATTGTGTGGATGAGGCCCACATAACACAGAGAGTTGCCTATGCACCCCCCAACGGTAAATAGATTGAGAACCATTAGATCAGAGTAAGGTGAACTGTCAATCAGTTAGCCAATGAACAGCTGCAGTAGCAAGCAACCCTGATCTCTAACAGAATTCAGCCTGGATTTCTCTCCCACCTGAGAGTACTTATTTATAGACCTCAGGGCAAGGGTTGTTAGATTAGGCTGTAATTCCTCCATTATAAAATGTCGCCCTAATCGTTCTGTTCTTATGCAGGACTTTTAGCAAATTAGAAGGTGATAGGAGGGCAGGAAATTTACTGCGTGCATGCTTACAGACAGGGATTTAGGGCTGATGAAAAGATGCTACTGACTGAGACTAAGTTAGCTGAGTAGAGCAAGGATATTGAAAAAGTTGCAACAACAAAAACTTGGTTACAACGGATGATTAGAAAGGGTGACTTGATTCTGCTAAAGAGAGAATCCGCTTACCCCAAAACTTGACCCTGACAATGAAGTGAAAAGCATGTTAATAGGTACAAAAAAGTCTAGATAAAAACAAAAGATAACTTGTTACTTACTCTTAGGGATGGAGGACCTTGCTTTGCCTAATTTTATACCCATCCCACTACTGTGGTCTCAAAAGCTCTATCGGACTTGAATGTTACTGGGTTTATGTTGCTCTTAGGAGTGGCTGTAAAATAAGTGAACGGAAGAAGAAATCCATTGGGGAAAACACGGTGAAAAAAGGGAGCACTGAGTAGAAAAAGTGATCATCCTGCACACACAGATTGTGAAAAATGGCAGCAGGGAGTCGAAAAAAAAGGAATATTGCGATGACAAAATTGGTTGTGTGTGTGAGTCTGTGTGCACGAGAGAGAGAGAGAGAGAGAGAGAGAGATGGAGGTGCAAAAGCATCCCCCTAGGAAGGTTTGGTTTTTCACTTAAAGCCGTGCTTTAACCACTTTGGGTTTTTTTAAACAGCTGCAATAACTGTGCCTACATTCTTTTTTCACTGGAGCAAATTGTACGCACAAGACCTACAAATTAGGCATTTAAGTATCTGAAATGTGGATGAAAATAGGGAGCTGAGCTTTTAATAAAGGATATTGAACCTGAAATTTGGTGTAGCTGGAAAAAAATGTAGGTGGGAGTTTTGGGATGCAAAATTATGCCTACCCCAGTGAAGAATATCTTTCAAAAAATCAGGCCCTAAGTATGCATTTATATAATCCTTCAGATCCAAAAAATCCTAAATAGGTATCTAAATTGTGTCTAATTAGGCACTTATACGAGCCTCAACGTTTTAGAGCCTCACAATCAGTGATAAATACACCCCACAACAGCCCAGTGAGATAGAGAAGCATAGTAGTGTCCAGATACAGATGGAGAACAGAGCAAAATTAAGTGATTTGCATAAGGTCGTAGGGGAAATCCGTGGTAGACCCAGGGACAGAATCCAGATCTAAATGAAAGGTTTTTAAATCTGCAGGACCAGATAACTTGCACCCAAGAGTTTGAAACAAACTGGCCAAGAAGCTCTCAGCCATTGATGTTGATATTTAACAACTCTTGGAATGCTAGGGAAATCACAGTTGACAGAAAGAGAGTTTTGTCAATATTTAAAAAGGGTAAACCAAATGATGCAGGTTTGGCCACTTTGTACAACATTGCTCCCAGGGAAAATTGCAGAAAGGCTGACATGGCCTACAATCAATAAAGAAAAACATGAAGGTAGCATAACGAATGTCAGTCGATCTAGGTTTATGGAAAACAAACGTAGATGTTTGGTGATGAGATAACAAGCTTGGTTGACCAGGGTAACTGTGTTCACATAATATACTTTTGACATCTAAGGCACTTTGCTCAGTACCGCACAACATTCTGATTAACAAAAATAGCACTACACAGGATTAATGCAGACATCTTAAATGCATGTTATACTGGCTAACTAATAGATCTGAAAATGTAATTGATAATGAGGAACCATCATTCAGTAGGAGCATTCCTAGTGGGGTCCTGCAAGGATTGGCTCTTTGCCTTCTTCTATTCAATATCTTTACCAAAGATCTAGAAGAAAACAATAAAATTTGAAAGTGAAACAAAAATTGGTGGGGTGGTAATAATGGTAAGGCTAAGTCGGTTGTACAGCGCAATCTAGATTATATGATAAAATGGGCTCACTTGAACAACATGAGTTTTAATACAGCTAACTGCATCAGATCCAAGAGTGTAGGTAACATGTATACATTTCAGATAGCACAGGGCTATTTAATCTAGCAGAAAAAGGCAAAACAAGATCCAATAGCTGCAGAAATTCAGATTCATCATGAGGCATAAATTTAACAGTGAGGGTAATTAAATATGGGAACAGCTTACCAAGGGATGTTGTGGATTCTCTGTCTCTTGACATCTTTGAATTGGTAATAGTGTTTTTCTAAAAGAGATGCTCTTTCAAAAGTTAAGGGCTTGATTCAAGAATCGCTTGGTGACATTCTATGGGTCACACTAGATGATCATAATGATCCCGTCTGGTCTTAAAACAGATGAATGTGTTAACATGGCAGACAGTGGCAGGTTTTTCAGTATTGTTTTAACCTGCTTTTGGTGAGGGAGAGCAGGCAGGTGTGGGAGGGAGAGAACCTAATTAGCTGCACGTGTGAATGAAGATATGATCCTTCTGTTTAACAGATTGCTGCTCATATTCAAAACATCTTATAGGTAGCAACTCCAGAGAATCTTTCCTCAGCCTCTTGTGAAGAGCTGTTACTGAGATTTATATGTCTCTATAACTACTGACAGCTGCTGGAGCCTGTGTGATTTTACACACCGTGAATGTCAAAGAAAGCAGTTTGTTTTATTTTTTCCCCTTTTGGCACCTTTGTACTGCCCCTACAGGGCTGTCATGTGGATTGTTACTTAGGAGAACATTAATCAAGATCATTTCACTTTGAGGAGTATCTCCCCTCACCCCAAAAAACTGTGTTTTGTATTGTGTGTTTTAGATTTGGATTAAATTTTCGCACAATGGTTTCCACACACCATGAAATTATCTGTATGCTGAGTTACCAATTGAAATTACACCCTTGTCAAAATGCTCTTAATTAGACATTACTCATTGAAACAGGCTTTTTTATTCTTTCACATGATGAGACTCATTTCCTGGGGATAAAGCAGAAGCTTTGCTTGGCACTGTTGAGTATCAAAACAAGCTTGAGAATAGCCTTGAAGCCTGGATGAATAACACGCTTTATACCTTTACCTCTGACAACAGCCTAAGGTAATAACCAGAATTGTATTGTTGTGCTGTAACATAAGAGCTAAGCCAATAATTTGTAACAAATTAACAAAGATCACTATTTTCTCATCTGGAAAGTTTTAGGACCACGTTGAGAAGGTAAATTTGAACAGAAAAATTAGTTATTCTCTTGGGATCCCATTCATATCTGAGCAGAACCAGAGGAAAGCCAATGAACTAACACGACAGGGTGAATTTGTCTGTGCAATTGTGTATTTTTTTTTTTTTAAGCTAAAAATGCAGATTTTCAGTTGCCTGGAACAATTTTCACACTGGGGCTGAATTCAGCAAATTGTTTCAGTCAGGAGGAAAAAAAGAAGAAAACAATTTGTTTTGGTATTTCCAACACGGATCATTTTGGCTTTTTTTTTTTTTGGATGCACATTTTACTTTTTAAAAAGTGAAAGTCCCTCGAAAACGAAAAACAATGTTTTGTGCCAGGAATTAAGCTCCCCCCTTAATTTTTCAGTTCAGATACAGACAAATCAGTCATTTGCACATCTCTATTACTAAAGGCCCATTAAAACCCTGTTCTAAGGACTGAAGTGGGACTTCATGGTACAAAGACCCTGGGCTGGATTAAGTGTACCTGAGTGAGGATATATGCACAACTAGACTAATGCGCAGCAGGAGCTTAACTCCCAGCACCTCCTTGCTTCAACGGGGATGGAATCTGCACCTTCCCCTTTGCTGACACAGATCTCCCCTCCTCTGTGTCAGCTTTCGTGCATAGGCTGTGTAGGCTGGTGGCAAGGTCCAGCCAGCGGCGTCGTGACCCTTCCTCGGGCCCAGGCTCTGAGGAAGGCCACAGCGCCTTTGTCGAGGGGAATAAGCTCCTTGTTCATGAGTCTGTAGCCCCCGGCCCCCAGGTGGGGTGGGCTTCCCTGGCAGTCTGTAGCCTCCTGGCCCTCACGTAGAGCAGGGCTGGTAACAGGTCTACGGCTCCCCGGCCTTCCAACAGGCAGGGTGGACCAGCAGTCTATGACCCGGCCCCCAGACAGGGCGGGGCAGGCAATGGAGTCTTTAGCCCCCGGCTCACACACAGGGCTGGAAAATACCACGGCCTTATGGCCCCTGGCCCTCAAACAGGGCAGGGTTGGCGAGTAGTTTTGTGCCCCTGGCCCTCAAGCGGGCAGGGCAGGTACAATGGCCTATGGCTCCCGGCCTTACAGTCAGACGAGGCTGGCAAAGCTCGGGGTCCTCTGGCCAGCAGTGCATAGGATGCCAAGCACTCCTGGGGCAGTTAGGGAAGGGGGGAGGGGGACGCAAGCCCACCCGACTCCCCTACCAGTGGCAAAGCCTTTCATCGCTCCATCAGCAGGGATCCAGCCGCAACTCGCTGCCCGGTCGGGCCATGCACTCAGCCACTCTCTAGTCGACTGCCCCTGGGCTACTTCCTCCCACCCAACCCCGGGTACCCACATCCAAGTGTCTCCCTCCAGGGTCTCTGGGGTAGACGGCAAGCGGGCGACCTGCAAGTCCCTCACCGTCAACTGGTGGCAGGTCCGGAAACTCCTCAGGTTCATCGGCAGAGGGCAGCTCCTCCAGGTCCCAGGGGTTCCTCCGGCCCGCTAGTTTCAGTCTGCTCCTGTGGGTCCCCTATCTCAGGAAGCCCCTCCAGGTTAGGGCCAGCCTCAGGGGGTTTCTCCACCCAGTGGGCTCGGGGAGCGGCTACTAGGGTCCGGCAGCCCTTTCCAGTCACTTGGGACCAGCAATCTGGGCAGGCTTTGTAGGCTCCGGTCGGTGGGACGGTTGCTCCAAACAGCCACAGGGCCTGACTCTGCAGACTCTGGGAAGACATATCTGCCTCCAACAGCAGCTTCCCCCTGACTGAGCTGCTGGGCCTGCCCTTTATACTTCCCTCCCTGGCTCCGCCCCTCTGTTTCAGGGCCTGTTTGGCCTGGACTCACGGTTCTATCCAGCAGGGGGGTCACGACCCTTCCTCGGGCCAAGGCTCCAAGGAAGACTACAACGCCTTCCTACAGACTGATACAACTATAGATGCTAGAGCCAAGGTTCTGTCCACCACTCTTTGACCTAGCAGTCCTCCACAAGTTGCTCTTTCCTCCAGACGGGCTCTGACAATGCAGAGAGCCCACACAGGGCCTTTGGGGAGTTCCTTCTGCTCCTTTACCGCACTGTGCGGGCAGGCAGGAGAAATTGCCATTGAGACCCTCTGCACAGGGATGAATTTCAGCCTGGAGGTTAAAGCACTCCCTCAGATCACCTGCTGAGGGCACTCTATTCAAGCCCATGCTAGCATGACAGATCCTATAATGCGTTAAGGGCCTGGAATGTAAAACAATGGTGTGTTTTTGTTTGTTTCTTTTTCTTTCCCCACATAAAAATTCACACGGTCCTTGAATGAAATTGGCTTCCTGAAATATTATGTTTGCACTTGGTTGTGTATAATAAATATTCTCAGTGTTATACAATAAGGAGAGTGGGTCTTGTGCCCTTATACTCGCAGCATCTCAAAGCACTTCACACAGCAATGAGTTAGGCACCGAAAGCACAGTGGCTGTCTAGGCAACCAAATCAACCATTACTCTCTCAGCAACAGTAACTCACAGGGCCAGGCACTTTAAAACCAGTTCTATGAAGAAACGGAATGCTGGCTAGGCCCATGACATTTGCTCCAATTTACGCCAGGACCATTTTGGACCAAAGAGTCATTTTGTAAGTTTTGGCTGGTGATGTGGATGTGATGTGATGTGGATGCCAGTGCTAATTTATGATCTGATCAGATATTGGCTGCACGTGAACTGCATCACAACACATTTGATTTCCATTTGTGATTCACAAGTTACAAAGCCTTTCACTTTGTTTACCCGCCAGCTGATATCCAAGTCCACTTCCTCTGCGGCTTTCTTTGCTGGATTAGTGTTACTGCTTGCGCAGAAATTAGGCAGCCTCTCTCCTTTTTCATTTCATCACCTAGTGCAAAATCTGCCTATTGCTACAGTCTAGTCCTATATTTTTTGTTAAAATCTCCCGTCACCAATAACACATCCTGTCTTCTTATATAGTTTTCTGTAGATCAGTATGAATTCATCAATTTCTTCCATGAGATCTGCTGAGGTCATCACTTGTGCTATTGTAACTGCACCAGATTTTATTCTACATCTTGCCTTCAATTCACAAGGAGATATTGGAATAAATGCTATAAGACCCTAGCTTGACTTCAGCTTTAGCATCAGTGCAACTCCATCCTGGTGTTTGTCATCTTCTCAATGTCAGTATCCTGTGTTCTTCATGGTAGAATTCTCCTTTGTCTTCTCATCTCATGTTGCAAAAGCCAATGATTTCCCACTCGTAACTTTTCAACTTGTGCATCACCACAAGTGCTCCAGCCTGGTATAATGTACCTACATTCTGTGTTTCAATAAATGTCTTACCCTTTGAATTCATTATATAATTCGCTATTCTGCATGCTATGTTTGTGTTTGTTCGAAATGCATACTTTTCGCCCCTGCCACTGTTTTTGATTGATAACTATGGCCCTTGTTTGCCCAATTGATGACCAAGCTGACATACTTTTCCTTCTCTTTCCATTCTTTATCTGGCTTCTATGGGCCAATATTCACCAGGTGTTCAGCTCTGAACCCTTGGCTTTGTGGTGGCTCAGGATATCGTAATTCATCTACAACACTACTTTAACCAATCTACTATTTTGATCTAACACCCTTTCCGCCAATGTTATACTTTGAAAATTGTGTTGCTAGATTTGCCACAGGTGACTCATGCCATTGAAGAACCAAAAGTCCCCTTTCCCTATCAGTTATTGCTGCTAGCTACTCTTACTGGTTTTAGCCAGCTGAGGTAAGGTCCTGGCATGTGGAACACATGCTGCACCTTGGAGCCACTGGGGAGAGTTGAGTCCTGGCAGAGAATAAGTGATGGAACGAATACTATGAAGAGCTGTACAATGTGCAGAACACAGTAGATGAAATGGTCCTGGAGACGCTTCGCCAGCACGAATGAGGGAGAGCAGATGTCGCAATCCTTAGAAATAGTAGTAAAGATATCAAAAGAAATTTGAAAAAGAAAAGGAGGCCAGGAAATCTATGTAACAGCAGATCTGCAGCTGGCAAGCAAGGAGCTCATGATAAAAATGATGCACAAGCTACTCCGCAAGATTTACAAACAAGAGCAAGTGCCGAGTGAATGGCGGAAAGTGATAATAGTACTGATCTATAAAAAAGGAGACAAGAATGAGTGCAAGAACTACAGGGGAATCAGTTTATTGAGTGTGCCAGGAAAAGCAATAACCAAGGCATTGCAGTGGCCAGTGTAGATGCATTCAGAAGCAAAGCTTGCAGGTGAACGGACCTGGACAGAGTACAACAGATCGGTTATTTTTGATAAGACGGGTATCTGAGAAGAACAGAGAACACAGCCGAACCAGCTACAACGACTTTATAGATTTCAAACAGGCTTGAGAGAGTTTGGCAAAAAAGGATTATGGCAAGTTCTGAGAATGTAGGACATCCCTCCCCAAATTGATTCAGTTGCTAGAAAGCATCTACAGCACGTCAATGAGTGCAGAGAGAGTAAACAAGAAGCTGGTTCAGGACAACTGTAGGAGTGAGACAAAGATGTCTGCTATGGCCAGATATAGTCAACATGATACTGAAAGCAGTAATGGCTGTAGCACTAAAAGATGAAACCAAAGGAGTCATATTATGTATTAGGACAGTGCATAACCTTAGATTCACAGGCAATATTGACCTCACAACATTGATTGAGAAGGATTTACAGAGAATAACTGACAAGGTAGAGAAAGCAAAAAACCAGATTGAAGATCAGCACAGAGAAGACAAACATTATGGGAACTGGAAGACATGAGAAGGAGGCAAAGATCAAATTTGGTGACAAAGAACTAAAACAAAAGGGAAAATGGGTGTACTTTACAGGAGTAGTATCAAAGAAAGGGAATTGTGAAGATGACATAAAAAGAATAATTGGACTAGCTGTTTCTGTGTTCAAAAAACTCAGCAAGATCTGGCAGGTGAAAGGCATTTCAATAAAAACAAAAATCACTGTGTATAACATGACTATCATGCCAATACTGCTGTATGGGTCTGAATGCTAGAGCCTGAGGAAAGCTGATGAGCGACAGATTTTAACTGCAGCAATGACCTGGCTGAGGGGAATATTGAGAGTTTCGAGACTGCAGAAAATAAACAATGAAGAGACAAGAAAATGCTAGTGCAAGAAATAATGCTGCTGTAGAAGGTTCAAGAAATGCAACTACAGTGGTTTGGACAAGTGTCAATAATGGACCCAGAAAGGATCCCCTACAAGGTAATACGTACCAGAGTACAAGAAACTTGAAATAGAGGAGGACCAAGAATGTATTGGATAGACACGGTGAAGAATGACAAAACAAATAGGTTTGAATGAAGATGTGAAGCCAGTACACAACAGAAAGTGCTGGACAGACTTAATTCAGCCCATCATCATTGTTGAGCTGATGAATGGCAATAAAAGAAGAGTAGAA
Source organism: Mesoclemmys tuberculata (assembly GCA_007922155.1). Lineage (NCBI taxonomy): Eukaryota > Metazoa > Chordata > Testudines > Chelidae > Mesoclemmys > Mesoclemmys tuberculata. The sequence continues at coordinate 57,557,229 of ML675609.1, forward strand.
AGTGGAGTTGGTAATGCATATATTCACCAATCCATGATTGCTCCTGAATTAAATCGTTGCTGTGATTAGAGCTGGTCGAGAATTTTTCATTGAAATGGTTTTTCAAGAGTAAGTATTGGTTTCCACAAAATTGACATTTTCCCAAGAAAAAGACAGTTTTGCCAACATTTTTCAATTTTCCACTGGGAAAATAAAATTAAACATTTTGGTTTGGATGGCGTCGACATGAATCTGCATCCTCTTCAGTGGCTCTGGCTCTTCTATTCCACATCGTTTTTTTATACTGTGCTCATCACCGTAGTATCTGAGCACCTTCCAGTAGCACGCTAAGCAACATGACTACACATCTGTCATGCGTACTTTATTCTCTTATTGTCCCAGGATTTGAAGTATGTGTAATAGGGTGTCTTGCTTGGTAGGTTTTTGCGGGTTTTTTTAAATTTATGTATATATACCTTTTCTAATAGAAACACAGAACAATGGATAAGATCAAATAAATGTCTCTTGCACTTGAAGCAGGAAGCAGTGAGGTTTGTGATGATCTTCATTTCCTGTGGCACTTCATTCCAGTCACAGACTGCCCCCAGAGAAGGTTTTGTCTCCTGCACAGATGAGCTTTATTCTTCTTGTTGAGCGTTCCTTGTGCCAAAGGACTCAAGCTGTCAATGACAGTCTTCATCCTGGTGCTGTAGATGGTCTTTTAGCTATCCTGGGCCCAAGAGACAGTCTGAGACCTTGGATTTGATTCAGTATTCTGTAGGAAGCCAGTGTAGGAAATAGAGGACAAATGGGATGTGCTCATAGTAGCCTGTGTTGCTGAGGAGACGTACTGTGGCCTTTTGTACCAGTTGAAATTTCCTAAGTGCTAAAGGTTCGTGTCCAGGTATGTTGCATAGTCCAGCTGTGAGGTGATTAAGGCATGAATAACTGAGGCCAGGTCTTCATCTGCCAGGATGGGAAGGAGTCTCCTAGCAATCTGGAAATGGTACAAAGCATTAATCGTGGCTCTTACAATTTGAAAATTCAGTGTCAGGGAGGAATTCAAGAGAAATGCCGCATGATAATGATACGTGAGGTACCTCACACATACACGACATCAATGTAGACAGCATTGCTTACGTTGACTGTTGCTGCCTTTCAGAAGCCATCCCTCAATGCCCCACTTTTAACTGACAGTTAAATCGGTGCATGTGCTCCCTGGTGAGGACACGCACCACCAGCACAAGGAATGTAGTGTGGACATGAAAAACCAGTTTAATTACTGTGGTGTCTGCAAGTTGTCTTTACTTAGATCAACTGAATTTTGTAGAATAGACTTGGCCTAAGTGACCAGATCCAAAGCCAACCGAAGAATTGTGAAAGATTCTCTTTGACATCGATGGGCTTTGGCTCAGGCCCTTGGTGTATTGATTGTTTGAAAATGTTCCCAAGATTGTCCTGCGCTGGCTGAGAAATGGAGTATTTATAATCAAGGTGCTAAGTAGCAGAGAAGAAAAGGCTGTGAGCTCAAGGTATAGTTAGGATTTTCAGCTCCCTTGTTGTCACTTGCCCATCCTCCTGTTTCATACGTTAGTGGTTATATGAATTAGCTAATAGGATTAACTGAATTTCATCAGTTCAGTTAATTTTTAGTCATTAGAAATTTATGCAAATTGACAGGTGTCCTCCCCAGATTCCCTCATTTCCCCAAAATGCAAGAGGAAACACGTGGAAAGATTTCATGCCTATACTGTTGTGTTTCACTAATTTCATTATAGGCTAACATGATTTCCTTATTTATGCCAGTTATAAAGCCAGACAATTGGCTTATCCTTTACACAGTAAATTTAATTTTAGGTTTTATTTCAGATTTTTAAATTGTGTTAACTTCTTCTAGTGCCCAAGGTAAGTGCCAGTCAGACTTTAAAAGATTTATTTCTGAGTGGCTTTGAGGACAAATCTCCTCTGGCTTTGTTTGACAAGGAGCAGTTTTCTACTTCCATTAGCTTTGACTAGGAAAAGACTGTTTTCCTAAAGCATGTCCATGGCATCATTTGCAAAGTTGTCACAAGGGGACTTGATAAACTGTTAGCTGCTACACTGTAGTCATTACCACTAATTATATATCTGTCCGTCAGATCTGTCTAATCTATCCATCCATCTCTATCTAATCTGTCCTCAGTATTTAAATCTTGCATTAGAAGGTACATAATGAAATTATGTTTGGTTAGGAACACTCTGTGCATGAATTACATTTCCTCTCTTTGCCAGTTGTGTTGCTGTTGCTGGCTTGAAATAATGGAGGAAGCAAAGGAGAGGCTAATCAGTGTTACAAAGCAGCAAAATGAATGGCATTACTTAAACTCTGCCTGCACCTAGGCATGCTTCTTCAAACATACCTTCACTGTTTCTGGATGTACGCCTTCTTTACCTAGTAAAGGGCTGCTGAAAGGTGACAGACTTGGAGACGGGAGTGTTTTTAAATTATTCGCAGAAAAGGTGCAGCGTGGGTAACAGCAATGCAAACTTCCGCTATGTTGTCAGGCCACTGTGTTTTTCACACTGGCCCCGTCTTCTGTCTGTCTTTCTTGGGGATTTGCACTACTGCCCATCAAGGTATCTGAGTGCTTTCCATGTGAAATAGATTGGCAATAGTCAGTTATCTGTAAAGTTTCCCAGTGGATTTCTTGGAGTCTCTGGCTCTTCTCCCTTTTTGTGTTATGGAAACAATGGATATTCAAAACAGCTGAAACTAACTATTCTTCTTGAAAGGGCAGGCGACTGGGTCTTCTGGTTCATGCAGTTTTCAATACCTGGCTCTGCCACAAATATTCCATGTGATTCGGGCAAGCCTCTTAAGCCATCATTTCTCACATCTGTAAAATGAGGATGGTAATACTTCTGTCCTACCCTTTATCTGTCTTGTCGGCTTAGAATGTAAGTTTTTTGGGGCAGCGACTATCTCTTACTATGTGTTTATACAGCACCTAGCACAATGGGACCCTGAGTTCAGTTGGGCCTTCTAGATGCCACCATAATAAAAATAAATCATAAATAACATCCTTCTTCCAAGATCAGTGTTCCTACCTCGCTATATACTGTTGTGTCTTCCCTTCCCAGGCCCACATACTCATTCTATTCTGAGGTCATTCAGTGTGATAGGTATAATTTAGATTGTCAGATCCTTAGAGCAGGGATCCTGGATGAAATCCTATTCCATTGAAGTTCATGGAAAACTTTTCAATAGGATCAGGATTTTCATCCCTTCTTTTCTTTTTCTAAGTATAAATGTAAAGTGTCACAAATACCAATGACACTGTTGTTAAAAATATTTGCTTCGTATAATATAATATAATAAATAAAAATAATGAGCCGGTTGGGAGAATAGTTGTGGACATTTTTAAATTATCAGTGGAAAAACAAAAACCTGAAAATGTCTGACCAAAAACTGCTGAAAATTTTTGGTCTTCAGTTTTTCAGTGAAGAAGGGGAAAAGAAAGAGGGAAGCAGATACTTTCCATGAAAACTTTCATTTAGTCAACCCAAAATTCCATGCAGAAAAAAGAGTTGTGACAGAAAGTTTTTGACCGGCCATAACATTAATAATTACCACCAATGGCTAAAGTTTAGTCCAGACACAGAATTTTTGTTCTTGGCATATGAACAGAGATTGCTAATCAAAGCCCAAGATATGACACTTTTTTCTCACAAAAACACACATGTGCAAAGAATGAGGCAAAGACCCCTCAACTCATTTCACTTTCATGTCATTACCAAGATGAACTGCATCTGAAGCAGGAGACTGGACATACAGACTTTATATTCCACTTCCAATCTTCTGAATCTGCCTGTCCTACAGAAGCAATTGCTTGGCGAAACAAGCCTGTGTCCCCACCCAATGGAAGTTCGAATGAAAATTGTGTAAGTTTGATATTCGGTGACCTTGTCATTTCCATTACATTTTTCACAGCAGAACAAAGAGTAAACAGAGCTCTGCTCATCTTCAAAGAGGATAAGACTGCTAGAGCACAGGCCCTGTGTTGTCCTGATAGACTAAAGAGAGAGGAAGACAGACCTTTGCCTGATTCTTGCTGATGATAACAGATGACAAGAGGGAAATGGCTTTTCATCTCTAGCTTTGCCACTGATAATCTTGTTATGAAATCAGAATGCTGGGTTAGGCCACAGATTGTCTCAGCAGATAGTACAGGCAATTATAACTCCTTTGTAATCTTTGCTGGACACATTCAGTGCAACTCAGTAGAAATGTAATAGGAAATAATAAAAAAAGACACTGTGGCAGGAGACCAAGCATTATAATTTGGGTATATTACAAGTATAGTGACTCTTTTCAAGTCTATTGTATGTTTGTCTTTATTTCCATGCTGTTTTCTACATGAGGTTAAGAAAAGAGCTTTTCCAGCCTTTCAGCTCAGCTAAAACAAAGGGCCATGGTGTTTTCTTTTTTTTTTCTCCTCAATGCTAAGCTCCTTACACTTACTTGTTGGTACAATTTTCCCTTCATAATAATTTTCCCTCACAATTACTGCCATTTGACCCTCCAAGTATCTGATTTGCAATCAAGTATTTAACAGCCTTCATTTGGAAAAGAGAAACTTTACTACCTTAGTCTGGAGTCAGAGAGACACTGTCATTTTGACATCAGACACTACCAGCGCTGACAAAGAACAAAACGCATGACCTCCAATATCACAAGCCAGCAGATTCAGCATTTAATTGTCCAAGTGATTCACGCTGCACCTGGGGGTAATCATTCACACACTTCTGCAGATGCAAAAGCCATACCCTTTGAAGATCAATCTGAACATTTGGCCCAATGCAAATGTGAGTGCAAGTTCTATTGTATCCTGACTTTGATAGCTCATTGTTTCATTTTTACCGTAATGATTGGTGATTTCCCAGAAGGTGGAAGGCAGTTTTTAGAGCTGGTTGGGAAAAGATTGTTTTTCTTGGGAAAAGTTTCCATGACAACAAACTTTTTTGTTTTGTTTTCATCAAAATTTTCCTTACAAAATTTTAGATTTCCGGCAATTGTTTTAGTTTTAGAGCTGAACATTTTCACTGAAAATAGAAATGTTTGCCAAATAAATCCATTCGTTTAAAAAGGTATTTTTCATCAAAAGACAGATAAAAGATTTTTAGTCAGTTCTAGAGGCTATCAATGCCTCTTTTTAAATCCAGGAAAATGGACACTAGTTTACACTAGCACTTCAAGAACCAGATTCTTGCTATCTGTATTATATCGAGTTCTGTCCAGTGTCTAGGTTTGGTCTTTATTTCTGATCCTGGTAAAGTTTTGGATTTGATTCCAATATCTGGGGACAGGAGGAAGGAAAGACAGATGCACAGTAAGACATAAGATTTCCAAAGAACACTTTTTTGCTGTAGGAAGTAGAGCTTGTGTTTCACTAGGCAGTATTTTTCCCTTGAGTTGCTACAGAATCAATGACTTGCCACGGTAGTAGGATTCTGTGTTTCAGAGGACACATCTCCTTAAGATGAGAGAAGTGACAAGGTATCCTAGGCATTTTAAATTAGAGAAATTATCCTTCTTTTTCCCACTTAGAAAAAAAAAGCTGCAGAATATCACTAATGTGATCTATCTAGAACTGGTTAACATTTTTTTTCAGAAACTTTTCACGTAAGTCAATTTCTTCCATTTTTACTATGAAACTCGGGAAACGGAAATCAAAACATTTCCAGTTTCAGTAAAAAAAAAATGTGGTTTTGGTAAAATGTTTGAGTTTTCAGTAAAACGGAGAGCTTTCAGTTTTCAAAAAATGATATCTTTCCCTGAAAATTATGACAGAAAATGATTTTGATTTCAGTTCTCCATTGGAAAAAAGGGAAACATTTCCAGAGATTTTGAAAAATAAAAGTTTTTCTAAATTTCCCATGAAAAATAATTGGGAGGCATTTTTCAACCACCTCTTTTATCTATTACATGCTTACATGGCTGTCATCAGCATAGTATCTGAGTACCTAAATACACTCACTGCCTAATGATCTCAGCTCTGCATGTTCAGGGTAGAATTTGGCCCAAGGCCTGTAGAGCATTTTCGGAGCTTTGACGCTGAAAGGAGCTCTATAAAACTTATTGTGTAATAGTCCTCACAGCAACAGGGGGTGAGACACCCGAGGATGGACAAACTTCAGGTCTTACAAAAAAAGCCTCCTCCTACAATAGAAGATCTAAACTTATCTCCCCCAAAGTCTTGGAGAGAAAATAGCATGCTATCTGTATACATGCAAACAAAGGTGATCTTGACATAGACCTAAGATTACAGCAAATTATGCACAAAAGAAAGTTTGTCAGATATGCCCTCGGCCCTCTGGATAGCCAGAAGCATGCTCATTTGCAAAGGACTGTAGCCATTTGTGGACTGTGCTAATACGGGCCACCTGGCCTGACAGAGGAGCTTGACACAAGATCACAGAAACTCACTTGTGATTCCGATCCTTTCCATTTTGCCCTGCCGGCAGCATGGTGGTATCTTTCTCAGTGCTGAGTGACTGAACAGTCTGACTTTGTAAGCCGGAGGTGGATACAGCCCCCGGATCATAATGACACAGCTGGAATATAGCTTCAGAGAAGCAAAAAGCTCCATATCATCTGGTAGATGTACTTAGAACTGTAGAGGCCTTTCTTAAATGAATTCACTGGTGGTGAAAGATTGACAGCCCCGGAGTCTCTCGCTCCCTGGGTACTTATAGAAAAGACAGCTCACGCACCACCAATACTGCAACTGCAAGCCTCAAATGGGATCAGGGATCCATTCTGCTTTGTGCGTGACAACGTAGTAAAAGGCAGTCCCTGCGCTAAAGAGCTTTGTCCAAATAGACGGTCAGACCAAGGGAAGGTTATTATCCCGGTCCAGTGCCTGAACCACAAGACAATGTTTCCTTTCACTCACAGTCATGCCTGGTACTTTTCAAGGGTGCTGAGGATGGGTGGGGCGTTTGGGGTTGAGTAGCATATGCTGATGTAGTCCACGCTCTCTCAACGTGACACGCTGTCACCCTTTAGTGGTGACTTGATCTCATCAGTCTCTCCCTGTCAGACATGGCCAGGGCAATCCGAGTTGGGTGTGAACTCAGGTAAAACTTTTAGATCCAGCACTCCCAGGGCATTGTGTTACATTAGCACCAGCTGAAGAGTCCAAAATGCCTGTACCTTACCCTGGCACATACCAGTTCAACTCCAGCCATGCTCACAACCTCCATCAGAACCCCTCTGCCACCCCCACATCTCTACTGCTGCCGCTGTGCAAAACTAAATCCTCCCCAGTGAATAGAGATCGCTGCACATTTGCAGTAGCCTTAGTCATGTGAAATGGATCAGCTGGCCTCATGGAAAGAAGGATTTGGAGAAGGCCCTGAGCCTCACAATCTGGCTTCCGGCATGTTTGTCCAAACTGGGAATTCAGGCGTCAGCAATTGCCTTGCGCATCCCTTGGCTGGTTTTCTTATGTTGCTTCCCCTTCCACTTCCTCTCCCCTTTTCTGGTATCTGCATGTTCGGAGGAGTTAAGGTTGACAGCCAGGAATGAACTCTGAAATCTCCAGCAGGCTTAGACCATGCTTCAAAACACTACCAATGCTCCCCAAAATATATATTGCACTGGCAAATCACTCCCCAATTAATTCTTCCCTGGCTGCGCTGTAAATGACCTTTTCTGGTTTTCTGCAAAGTGATCGACCAGACCTTTCTGAGTCATTCATTTTCCACGTGGAATGAGGACAACATTAGGAGGGAAAAACACAGCATTAATGCAAAGGATTTCCTTTCCCCTTGAAACTGAAAACAATGAAAAATGCAACATGACTCTAAGGCAATTGCTTGCTGATTTGCTCTGAATGTCAGCCAGATAGGGATGATCAGGTTGTACAAAAGGCTGGAGCGCTGAACTGAAAATCTGACAGTCTGACATGGAGTGAGCTCAAGTGCTCTGCGCTGGTAGCTGCTGTGACCACGCTGTGATTCCACAGGAAGCATCATTGTCACATATTGCCTGTTGATAACCATATGGTTAAGCAATGGGGGGAAATGCCTGTTAAGCAGGCATGGTGCTTTAAGTTATTTATGTGCACACACACACAGTAGCCACATAATTTTAGTTGCAATTAGAACTGATCATGAATTTTTTGACAACATTTTTTTTGGTTGGAAAGGTTTCTCAGGGCCAGGATGGAATTGCTGCTGAAAATCAGACAGCTGCGTGGGTCTCCCACCTCACCAGTCAGTGTCCCAACCACCAGGTTAATGTCTCTCTTTCTTTCTCTCCATCTCTTTGTTTCATTCTGCCTTGGAATGAAAACAATTGATACAACCTTATTTTTTCCCCCACCCAATGGATTCTGAATTTTCTAGCCAATCCTAGTCTCAATGTCTGTTCATGAGAGATTAAAGGAAACAACATGGGTGTGATTTTGGAAAGTGCTCAGCACCCACTGAAGTAAATTGGATTGGTGGGGCATACGGACGGCCCCCATTTGTACAATAGTCTCATCTCCATAGTTAAATCAATAGACCCTTTGCCCTCTCACACTTGACAAATACAGGAGCCCATTTCTGCCCTCTGCACAGCAATGCACAGAGAGGGAGAATAACCCACAAGAATGGGATGTCTGTAGAAAAAGGTGCTCTGTGGGAAGAGGGAGAGTTCAATGGTTAATGCGCTAGCCGGGACCTTCCTTTTCCTTTTTCCTCTGAAGATTGTTTACTGTAGCTGTGAGGGATGATACGTGAGGAGGAAAGCTTGATTGAACGTAAAAGATTAACACAAATCTTCCCCTCAGCTGAATCAGTAGCAATTTGAGCTGCTGTGAAGAAGGCATTCTGAAATAGCTGTAAATATCATTGCATGGTCAATGGAAGAAAGATAAAGAAAAGCCAACTCAATTATTCTACAATGTACACACTAGACAGGAATTGCTTTGGAAACATACATTCTTCTTTGTCTCACCAGTGACCTATCTTTAGGCATAAACCTGTAATCTTGCCAGTTGCTTAGTGACCAGAAATTCTGCGGCTGATTCTAGCTGCTGCCTCCAAGTTGGGTTTATTACAGCTGTCAGGACCGAGGCCCTCAAGAGGTGGATTTTGGGTCAAGAGGCTCCCCATTCATCTCTGTCCCTTTCTGGCGCTGAGCTCTGAATCCCAGGAATGGCTCTGTCACCACTTTATAACTTTGTTTGAAACCTCTCAGTTACAGATTGGCTTGGCTTGGATAAAATAGCTTCCTTCTTTTCCACAGCCCCTCGGAGCTCCTCTCTTTGCTGGGTGCTACCGTGTACCACAAGATCGAATACCTGCTGCATGGCTGGCAGTTGTTTTGAACTTTTTCAGCATTTCACCTTGGGAGACAAACATCCCATTTGGCGGCACTCTCTCTGGGGCAAAATCCTAGAGCGAGTGGGATTTGAACACAAGACCAGACCTAGCCATAAGCACTAGATTTACTAACAGCCAGATTTTCTCCCAGGGGAATTACAGCCTAAACAGATGCATTGCCCTCCCTTACAGGATCTAAGGCTTTGTCTCCTATGAAAACGGGTAGCCACAATTAGTAGCTGACCATTAGCACACGCGTCACTAGACTCCCTTTCAGATCAACCATGAAACTACCTGCTTTCCCCATCACACAAGTACTGGAAGCCTCCTAATCTCCTTGCTACACCTTGTGGCATCTTCCATGCACTTTGGATCGGGCTACATGCTTTGAGTCCTTATAGTTTCCGCTAGGGTGCTGCCTTCTCGATTTCTCAGTGTCAAAGCAGGATGCTGTAGCGATCTGTGCTCAGTGCTTGAAACCAGCCTGTTCGCTGCATTACAAATCAGTCTCAAATGCCATGTCGGGTAGCAGCATCCTTGGACTGTGAGATGTAACTAATTCCAACCATTCTAAACATCGAGAATGCTGTGAATGATGAGTTTTTCATCAGAAGGACATGTAGGATCAATTAAAACAGAGGGAGTCTAGATAAGCACATTTCATAATTACAGTTTAGAACTGCATAAATCAATTTAGCAGCATGCTTCAGAAATGTTTTCAAAATTTTATTTTTTGGCAATTAACTGATCCTTGACTACTAGCAGTAAATATGCCCAATGGCCTAAAGTGGGTATTAGCTGGGGTGGCTTCTGATTTACTACAGAGAATTCTTTCCCGATTTCTGGCTGGCGATTCTTGCCCACATGCTCAGGGTTTAGCTGATCGCCAAATTCAGGGTCAGAAAGGAATTTTCCCCCAGGGCAGATTGGCAGAGGCCCTGGAGGGTTCCTCTGCAGCATGAGGCACGGGTCACTTGCTGGTGGATTCTCTGTACCTTGAAGTCTTTAAACCATGATTTGAGGACTTCAGTAACTCAGTCATAGGCCAGGGGTCTATTCCAGGAGTGGGTGGGTGAGGTTCTGTGGCCTGCGTTGTGCAGGAGATCAGACTAGATGATCATGGTCCCTTCTGACCTTAAAGTGTATGAGTCTATGAGAAATGGTGTCTCGGTAGAAGGTTCCATCCCATCTCCTTTTTAATATCACCTTTTTAGGAAACTTAATTTCAATTTCAAAAGCAGTTCCATAAAATATCAATCCTGCATAACTGGGTCTGACAAATTTATGTTTCGTTATTTTTTTTCCAAAGGAAATGAATCAATCATTCAGTTACTCTTCAGTTCATCTTATTCCTGTGCTACCCCATCTCCTTGAAATAATCAGGCCACTTTGACAATCAGTTAATAAACAGGAACTTAAATATTCTTTTCTTGCAGCTTAATACTCCAGGTAATGAGGTTGAAATGGATTGCCTGGTGTGTGTTACACTGGACCCTTCTCTCAGATTAATCTAATAAACCCTCCAGCTCTCTAATTTTTTTAAAAGAAAGATCTAGTGGAATTGCCTAGTCGTTCAGTTAAAATAAAAAAGATGTGAAAGTGCAATGATTTAGATGTAAAGCATCTTTTCTCAAAAGCTTTGATGATCGTTTCAGTGGGAAAAGGCCATTTGTCTCAAATAGGGCAGAGTAATATATGGTACCATTGTTCAAACTGGAGATGAGCATGGAGATGACTGAGTTCTGAGACAGGGTGTATTTAAGTACAGGGACCCTGAAGGGTCCGTGGTATGACCAGAGGAGCGAGGCAGCTGGACAGCAGGCTCTGCACTGTTAGACTGCAGGTTTGCACTCTGTGAGCCCCAGGATCCCAAGATTGGGGTGGTGGCTGGACTCTGGTCAGACCCCAGAGGCTTAAAACACCCAGGGATACAGAGGCTTGGTTTCCCCTCAGAACAGTCCATTGAATGGCCAGCGAGAGCGTGGCAGGCTGGATCTGTGATAGAATGTATTGCTATTCTAATATAGAGAATTATAAAGGAAGTACATCATCAGGAACGCAACCCATCCTGGTCGTTGAGCAGTTCACTCGCTGTGTTGAAGTCCTATAGAACTTTTACATTCTATAGAAAAAATTAAGATGGATTACCCTGAAACAACTTTATTTTGCTCCACTCCATATGTTTCAGGATTAACCCGAATCAGCTAAAGATGCCAAAAGAAAATGGGGGAAAAAAATTAAATACATCTACCCTAACGTAATTGATAGTGACCTGTGCGTCTGTTCAGTGTGTCTTCACCATTCTATCCAAGCAGTTAAAGCACAACATTTATACTAAGCATTTAAATTCCTAACAATGAATAACTAGTAGCGCTGACTGAAATATTCCAACTCAGCGTTTGCCATCAGCATTCATCAAAATCAAAATGTTCTGTGGGAAGATGTCGATTTCACAAAAGTTCATGGGGGGGGGATATCGAGTTTTTGTTTTAAAATACCATTTTGTGGTGAAACCTGTTTTGTTTTACACTGTAAAATGTAATCTAAAATTAAATTATATTGAAAATAAAAACAAATTAAAAAATATAATTAAAATAAATAATATAAAATTAAACAATGTAAAATAATGTAAAATTAAAAAGCCAAATACAAAACGCAGCATTTGAATTAACTCCAAACAATGGTCAAAAATTTAGTTTCACAGGAAACTTCAAAATTTGGGCTTTTCTTTCAGATTCAGAACCATTTTTTTAAATGCCGGATTTCCTTGTGCAGTGGAAAGGTTGGTCCTTGACAAAAACTAGACCTAGCTAGAGAGCTAGCTGAGCAGGAGGATGGTCTTGTGGTTAAAAGAGTTGAACTTAATCTCTTTCTGCCTCAGTTCCCCGTCTGCGATTTTCCCACCTTCTGTCTGTTTTGTCTATTTTCACTGTCAACTAGATCTGTCCCTCACTTTGTATTTGTACAGTGCCTAAACAATGGGGATCTGATTTGTATTACAAATCGTAAACAGCTTGTAGGTGTCCACGCTGGTGACCAGCTAACCAGGGGAAGCAGATAATATCCTATTAAAGGTCGCTAGGTTAATAAATAACTGTACTGATTTTTTCAAAGTCCACTTGCCATAATTTTTTCGAAGATATTTTCTGGGTGATTTGAATTCCCAGATCCCTCCTTCACTCACAGAAAGGGGTTCCATTAATCACCCGTTACATCATTTCAGGTTGGCCCCAGATGCTTCAGCAGTGAAACCAGAATAATGCTCTCCTAGGCAAGGTCATGCCCTTGGACTTTCACAACAACCTCCAATGTTGCTGCAAAGTTTCTGAGTTGCTTAATTTTCAGATATGGTATTTCTCTTGCAAAATTCCTTGCTGCTGCTATTGCAAATCCTTGGAAGAAGACAGACAGTGGCTCCCTTGTTTAACCTCGGTCCATTCTGTTGTGCTTCCTGTCAGCCTTGTTTCATCACTTTTGAGCAATGGATTGCTAGAAAGGGCCTAACTAGCAAACTTGCACCACAGATTGCTTCTAATAACAAGGAAATCAAAACAGAAAATTTGAAGGCAGGTGAGAACTTTTCCCCCCAAATCTTACTGCATTTTGCTCTAGGATGTTTGTGATTTTCAATTGCTTGAATGGTGTAATAAAAAGGCTAGAGTGATTTTAGGGCAAGATTGTATGGAATAGATCATCTAAAGGGGGTTTGCAAGACTGGAAATGCTAAGGATTAGTGCAGAAAGAAACAAAGCCCCCAAGCCCCCTGGAAACATGGAATCTCCTCTCACAGGGAAAATTACAAGCAGGTTTGGGGCTGCAGTTTTATGGCCAGTGTGGGTCCCATATAGTCTTAGTGTGAATCTGTAAAGCCTGATCTTCCCTACAAAGTCATGCAAGAGTAGCTATGTTGACTAGGAGTGAAAAATCACGCCCCCAGCCAACACAGCGATGCCAGCAAACCCCCTAGTGTAAATCCAGCTAAGCTGACAAAAGAGTGCTTCCAGCGGCTTAGCTAATGTCATACAGGGAGGTGGTGCAGTTAGGGCCATCAAAAGAACTCCTGCTGCTGGCTCGCAATATGTCTATCGTAGGGGGCTATACGAGCATAGGTGCTGTCACACAGACATGGTCTTGGAAGCGTTTTGTAAGAGGTCATCTAAAAACCCACCAGGAAGAGGAAAGCCACATGCAAAAAGGTTTCCAGCTGATCAATAAATTGCAGTTCGGTCCCTAGCACATCGCAGGGATCCTCTAGCGGTCGTACGCATTCACAAAGACGCCCCGTTCTGTACCCCCACACCAGAGCTACAGGACCGCCCATTGTGCTTGGATGGGTAGTGTTGTGCAAAGAATTTCCCTCTTTCTCAGGGGGTGGGGGACTGTATGTGCTGAGAATCTCCACTACATGGGATGACCTGATCTGAAGTTGGACGGTGGTTATTATTATTATTAGGGCTGAGCAAACTAGCCTCTAAAACATTTAGGTTTAGAAATAAAGTTTGAATATTTTTTTCTTGGTCCTTTCTTCATCTTTTTGTTATACCCCCTTGCAGGACTTGTTTCTGACCAGAAATGCTAAAATATTGCAAATCGAGTGTCACATCTGATGGTATTTCTCATTCATTGGGAAGCAGAAATTACTGCCTATGAACTATCATCAGAAAGACCTATGCCAATTTCTTGAAAATCCAAAAAGCATAGATAGTTTTGACTAACATTCAGAAAAGGATCTTGACTTTTGGGGTGGTATTTATTTGACTCAGGATGAACAATTTGAAATTCTTCCACCCCAAGTTATTGGAATAGGACTAATGGAGAGGGGAAGCAAAGATGCAATTCCCAGGTCAGTCAAGAAGAAGAGAGTAGGGTTGTCAGCTTGGAGTTTAAAAAGACGGAAGAGAAGCTGGCTTTGGATTCAGATATCCATGATGACTTCAGATGAGCTTGCACCACATTTAGCTGGGGTCCCAAACAGAGACAGACTTGATTCAGTGTCTGCAAAATGACTGGTTTGCCAAACTTTCCTGGGTACCACTATTCCGAGCAAGGGGAGGCCCTGGCCTAGACCCAGCCCGGGAAGCATATTGTGACCCAAAGAAGTTCATGGACAATACATCCCCTGGCATCCCTGGACTCTGCTATACTGGCCTTGTGGTGGATTGGAGTCTTAGTTCTGCCCAGTCCCCACCTGCAAGGATAGGGAGGGATAGCAACTCTTCATAGCCTGCTTCCCCTCCTCCATTGCAGCCTCTCTATGGGCAGCCATCTTCACAAGGGAGGAAAAGGGCACCATGCATATTTCCTTACACTTGCCTGGAAGGGGAATGACAATCTAGCTGTTAACTAAAGATGGGCCGGGAGCAGAAGCCCAGATCCAAGCACCCTGAACTTTGGAGAGGCCAGGCTGCTTTTATCCATTCAACCTGGAAACCCAAGGGCATTCCCCACGTAGCATCCTTCTGCTGATTCCAAATGAGTAATGCCATGCTATTGATTATGGGGATTGCAAACAAAGGGAAATATTTCTCTACGAATGTTAAGAACAGATACAACTCTGGGAACAGAGACTCCTAACCCAAAGAATACAAAATGTTTACTGGTAGTTTCTTCTATTTCCATGGCTATCACTATACAGGGTGATAGCTGGAACCTTTATATTCTTATCCTGATTTGAATAGGTTGGGTCCAATATTCACATCCATTTGTGGCTATAGCTGCTTGTACAGAGAACATTGTTTTCCTCCCCTATTGTTACCTTTCTCTCTTTGACTCTTATATGCCCTTCTCTGATCTTATTTTTGTTTCCTTCTGTCCTCCCAGCTATACCACCTTATCCCCATATGAAACAACACCAACTAAACACATCAAAACTGCTTCAGAATAACACAAAGTACCGAGGGCTGCCTTTTATCTAGACGTTTTCAAGTATGTTTGCCTTTTGTACAGCATTTTGAACAAACTAGGTTGGAAGTACTATAAGAATGGTAGTGTCTTGTATTTCTGCTCATCTTTCTTTGACTCAGCCTCCAATAAAATTGGAATTACTGCAGCTGTGTGCATCTGGAGAAAGAATTTCCATATTCACTCTTTTTATAATGAGTTTGATGCAACTGCAATGCTTTTGTTTGCTTTCAGGGAATGGGATTGGTGGCCAGAATGATCATGGAACAACATTGAAGCAAATGTTGCAGAAAATTCATGGAGCGCAAATTTTGGGCTGGCCAATGGGAGCCTTCGTACTGAATACCTGATTCAGACGCTAATGCTCTTCCTAGCAAGGAACGGAAACCATGTGACTTACATGCCCAATCAAAACTGACTGCCACTTTTCAGCTTCAGATCATAAACGATTTGCCAACATTACTGGATGAATGTATAATTAATAAACGTGAAAAAATGGTAATCTGCTTACAAGCCACTCCTGAAAAGAAAATGGGGTTAAATTTGTCTAATAAACTATTTGTTGCAAATTGTTTCTTTAGCTCTATAATAAATTCGAGCTAAATTAGGCTGATCAGACCTTGACACACAGCACCATGTATGACTAGATGGCTTACGTCAAATTCAGCCCTAAAGTAAAAAGACAGAATGCCACTAATTTCATTTGACAGCAAATTCTTAAAGGCAGGGATTTTGGCTTTTCCATTGTCCTTAAAGCACCATGTATATTTACAACATGAGACTGTTAAACAATAACATTTATTTAGGTTAAGGTCAGTGCCTAGGGGTCTTCACTGCATGTGAACTGATAGACGAAGAACCATGGGTTTCTTTTCCCAATGTCATGCAGTAAAATATCATTCCAGGCAAGCGAACACTGAAGCCTTTTGTTTTTGTGCCCTGTTCAATTGCTGAACCACTGCACTGAAAAGACATTTACGGAAGTGCCCTTTCCTGCCCTACTGAAGACACAGCACTACTAGATTTCCTGAGCATGGCAGGCAGAAAGGACCGGGGAATCAGAATTGATTGATTACAGGTTGGAAGGGGTGGAGGCAGAATGGCTGAGGGATTTTCGGGGCCCTTTGACTGCTTCCTGGGCATGATTACCTACTTCCTGTCTTTGCCTCTGGATCGCTCTTCATACCTCTGCCCCCAGTTTTAATCAGAAGTTTGGTTTGGAGGGATTTGAATGATTTCATGTGAGAGGGGCCCTCATCTGAGATCATTTGGAGGGAGGGCCTTGAGATGCTTGAACCATACTGGTTCAGAACTCCCACAGGACAATGTAATAGGATTAGATTGTGGGCAAAGGAAGGTGCGTAATTACCCCACCCTAGGAGTAACCTTGAAAAGCATTAATACCTCAGTCGCTGCACTGAGTTGGCTCTGAGCCATAGCCCTGATAGGGTCAGCAGTAGCGGGGATCATAAGGCATAAACTTTGACCACCTGAGCAAAGACATAGTTCACTCAGCCAAGGCTCATTCCACCTGTGTGTGTGTCTTGACAGCCCACCACTGGAGGGGGACAAAGCACCACTACCAGTGGATGTGGGTTACATTTACTTGTGCTGGCCATCATGTTAACATAGGGACATACGAACAGCCATATTGGCTCAGACCAATGGTCCATCTAACCCGGTATCCTGTTTTCCAGAATTGGCCCGTGCCAGGTGCTTCCGAGGGAATGAACTAAACAGTGATCCATCCCCTGTCATCCCCTCCCACCTTCTGGCAGTCAGAGAGGCTTGGGACAACCAGAGCATGGGGTTGCATCCCTAGCCATCTTGTCTAATAGATGTTGATGGACCTATCCTCTATGAAATTATCTAACTATTTTTGGAACACCGTTCTAGTTTTCACTTTAACAACATCCCCTGGTAAAGAGGTCCAGTGCTTGACAGTGTATTGTGTGAAGAAGTACTTCCTTGTGTTTGTTTTAAACCTGTTGCCTATTAATTTCATTGGGTGACCCCTGGTTCTTGTGTTACGTGAAGGAGTAAATAACATTTCCTCATTCACGTTCTCCACACCAGTCACGATTCTATAGACCTCTATCATATCCTCTCTTTTCCAAGCTGAAAAGTTCTCTCCAGGGGGAAGAAGGCTCTGTCTCCGGTGTCCACTGAGGTATACTCTGGCCCAGCAGCTAATTATCCCTTCAGTCCTATCCCCTTCTGAGTGATGGAGGAGCTTAGCACTAAAATATTCTGGAATAAAAATCAAACCCAACTCAACACAGTGTTACCCACCAGTCTTCCCATAGGGCTTCCCTGCTCTTTGCTTCTGGCTTGATTCCCAAGCTGTCTCTTACTCATGCATCTCGGGCTTCTTGGGATCTAACTATTCCTCCTCCATGGCCGCTCTAGCTAGCAGGCCCGTGTCTCTGTAACTCTGCAGGCAAAGCTCCCTTTAGGCAGAGCTCCTTCCTCCAGCTTGGCCAATCAGCTCTGACCTCAGCCAGGCTCACTCCTTTAATTCCCCACCCAGCTTGGCATCAGCTGCAGGTATAGTGGAAGAGGGCTAGCTGGGCCCATCACTTGGTGTGGGGCCTCTGCCTCATCACAATATTTTAACAGCACGAGTGTGTGAAATGTGAAATATGAAAAGTCAAGACCACCTCATGCAAAGAGAATTTTTTCCCCTTGCAATTATGCAAAAGGAAGAAAATTACCATCCAATTGCTTTGCAGACTCCCTCAGATTCCAATTAGATCGGCTATACTAACAAGAAATGGAATAATAAGAAAATTGCTCCTTTTTAGCATGCACACTCTGACTCCACATCAAACGGCAGGATCATGCCGTCAGTAAGGCTCGTTCCAACAGAGAAATAGCCCTTGTGGTTGTTGTCTGCAGCAAGCTGCAGACTGGAGGGATTTGATTGTCATCTTGGGTGTTACCACCTATAATTACTTTTAAAGATTCATGTCCCGTAATGATCCAAGACGCTCCTGTTATCTCTTTCCAGCAATTGATCTGAAACATCTGTCATCAACACCCGCTCAGCTAAGAGAGCTATTTTGCCTTGGAATGATATGGCGAGCAGACGTTGTCACTGAGCCACAGTACGCTGTGCATCCCAAATCAAAAATGCCACATAGCACCCTCAAGCGAAAGCTTTCATGGCATGGAAATTGAAGCCAGTAGCATTTTGTTTTGCAAGGTGGCAATGTAAACACATTCGTTTATAAGGCTGCTGCTCTGCAGTTCTAACTTGGTGAAGGAATGCAACTTAGGGACAGATGCAGAAACCTTGACTCCACACATCGCTACTGGATGGGTATTTAAATCAGACCCTAGATCAGCGGTTCTCAACCTGTGGGTCGCAACCCCGGCGGGGGTCGAACGACCAAAACACAGGGGTCGCCTAAAGCCATCGGAAAATACATATTTCCGATGGCTTTAGCCGCTGAGAAGTCGCGCTACCATCTGTAGCAGCGCTATTCAGCTGGAACGCACACCGTTATGGATGCGCGTTCTAAACTGAATGCCTGCGCGCATGCGCAGACGTGATTGCATCATCCGTCCGGGGCCTAAGGGGCGGGGGAAGCGGGGGGAACGCTCCACAGTCCATAGCAGCGCATTACGTGTGTCCGGCGCTTGCTGACGTCATCAGTGGGCGGACGCAGCAAGCGCCGGAGGACAGAAGCCTAGGAGGCAGAGAGCCAAGAGGCGGAGAGCCAAGAGAGCCTGCGAGACAGCCTGCTGGTGTAAAAAAGGTTAATAATGTAAAAACAGTACACACACCATACACACAATACTGTGTAAGTGTAAGGTGCTTTGTGTGTAATCATTATACAGTACACAAAGCAGCTTACACTTACACAAAGCACCATACATTTACACAGTGTGAACTACATTGGTCTTATACTATAAGAGACCACTATAAGATGTAGTCTTATGTCCGAATCATAACTGTAGCAAAATTACAGTTATGTCCGAATCATAACTGTAGCAAAATTACAGTTTTGAAGTAGCCACCAAAATTATTTTTTGGTTTGGGGTCACCGCAATATGAGGAACTGTATTGCGGGGTCACGGCATTAGAAAGGTTGAGAACCACTGCCCTAGATGGTTAGTTTAGGTATGGTAATTATACATACTGACCCATACTTCCAGCACTCCATGCTCAGAATGCCGATTGGGGGTCAATGAATGATTTTGCACACAGGCTCTTTATACTACAAAATTAAATAGTAACCACTGCATATTTATACTAGAACTATATAATTTGTAGTATAAAGATATAATAAATATTTAATGCAAATACATATTTTATATTTATATTTATTATCTATTTTAAATATAAGAAATATTTAATATGAATATACAAATATTTATATTGCCAGCTCCTTAGTCACCCCTTAAGTCAATATAGCTCTTATGCTTTACATCAGCTGCGTAGCTGGTCCTGACTCACTTTCGCCCCAGATTGAAATCAGATATGGTTACGGTTAGGAAAAGTTTGGCACTCTGTTTTCTCCCTCATACTTCAGCACTCTCTGGTTGGGGTTCTGAAGGCAGATGTGGAAATTTGTGTATTATTAATTATTAATTGTGTTACTGTAGCACCTAGGAGTCATGGCCCCGAAGCCCATTATGCTCCGTGCTGTACAAATACAGAACAAAAAGATGGTCCCTGTCCCAAGGAACCATTTAAGTATAATACAAGAGAGAACCAATGAGAAACTCTGAAGGCTGTTATAATAGGGTTTTGGGACTGCATGAAATCAGGATGGATTCGGAAAGTCTTGCAAAAAGGTCTTATTTGTGAACCCTGGAAGTTTGCAAAAATGTTTTACAAGCACTTAAGCTTTATTGATTCGATAGAGCTGGACAGATATGGTCAGTATTTGTTGGGAATTCTGGACTTTTTTGTTTTGTTAATTTCATGAAAAAAAAATCTGTTTTTTAGGATAGAAAATTTAAGATTTAACCTGAAAAATATTTCATTTCCAAAAACATTTTCAGAAAAAAAAAAAGAAAGAAAGAAAGCAAAAAAACCAGAAGTGCGATCTGAAACATTTTCGTTGCTTTTAACAATGCCAAGGAATTTTTATAGCAGTGTGGTTTTTTTTTAAACAAGATGAGATTCACAAACCTTAAGTCCCCAGAACAGCCTGACATGCCAATTCATGAATCTGATCCCCAGTGAAGTGCATTTATGGCCTTGAACTCCTCCTCTCCAAGCCACAGGCAATCTTGAGCTATTAATGATGTTTTGAACAAAGAGAATCTGGTTTTTAATTACCTTTGTGGGAACCATGTTTTTTTAAAAAATCATAGAGCCATCCTTAGCAGACAAAAACTGACGCTTGTGTCGATACAAGAGAGAGACACAGCCGTGAAGAGTGAATATGTTTTGTTTTACCCCACACATTTAGCGTGATGGCATAAAGCATGTGGAATGGTCATGACTGGTTCCTCTAGGCTAGAAAAGAAACCTCTGTGGATGTTATAATCCAGCCTGGTGAGGTGAGGGGCACCCTTACTGTTTGCCTAGATCCTGCTTTTATATGTTAACACTTGACATTATTGTAGGCACAAGGACATTCATCTGGAAATATTTCTTAGGCCATTGAACTCAACTGACTTCTTTGCTGTTCGATTAAATTTTGTGAAAAGTCACTGGAAAAGCCCAGGCCTTTTTAAATGATTGTGAGGTAAGCACTTCCTTTTACCCAGAGTTTTTTCCCCTTTAAATCTGTTTCGAGTACAGATGGCCCCAGACTTCTATCCCAGGTCCAAACACCAGACGAGGAAATGGAGGCAAAGTTTTCCAAAGAGTTCAGCTCCCAGTATGGCAGCTAAATAAAGATTTGTCCAAGGTGCTCCTCATCCAGCAGCTCCTACTTATGGCCAGTTTTTCAGAAGGGCTGGGCACCCAACATACCCCCAATGTACTGGCCTCTTGAAAATGTGATTACTTACTCTGGTTCCTGAATGGGAACTGAACTTTTTGGAAATATCTGGCCCCAAGTATGAGAGCTGGCCGTACGGCCTGATCCAAATCAGTGAATCATAGAAGATTAAGGTCAGAAGGGACCACAGGAGGCCATCTAGTCCAACCCTTTGCTCAAAGCAAGACCAACCCCAACTAAAGTCTTCCTATAGATGTCAATGGACTCAGGTCAGTAGCCTCGCAGACCTTGGACTAGAACCCAGTGCACCGGTGTCTCAAGCCCTGTACTTTAATCATGACACCATCTTTCCTCTTGAACAGGTTGAGCCAAAGGGCACTGAAGTTAACAGGAGACTTTCCACTGACTTCAGTGGGCTTTGGCCCAAGCCCCACGTTTCTGCCTTCCTCACAAACATGAACTTCACTTTCTAGATCTGCAGCAAGGAGCTTTCCAGTACGAATTGGTTGCATTGTTACAGGACTTTTCACCTGAGGATCTCAAACTGCATTACTGATAACTATTCTAAAATGTCCTTTCTGCACTGGGTGCATTATTCCCATTTTAAAATGCCTTTCATAATGTTTAAGTGACGTGCACAAGGTCACATATGGAGTCAGTGGCAGAGAGGGGAATAGAACCCAGAAGTCTAAATTCCGTCTCTACAGGACACACAAACTTTGGGAATAGACTTGTGTCAGCTGTTTGCATTAAGGTGGATGACACATACGCTTCTGCACAGCAGTGGGAATGAATTGATTGTGGTAGAGAAACCTGGTATTATATTCCCTACTGCCTCCCCCTTTCAGTAGAAAAGAGGAGCAAACAATGAAGAGGACCAAAATTATAGGAAACCTATTTTTAAAATAAAAAGCAAGCCATTGGAACTGAAGAGCCTTGCAATATTTAGTCTGACATGCTCTATAACCAAATGTTTCAATTAAACTTATCTGCATATACACAGCCCAGATCACTTCTGCCACCAACGCCAGGACCTAAATGACAAGGTGACAATTCAGAAGAGCAGGATTGTTGCTGAACATGTGTAGAATATGTACGCTGTGATCCTTTAAACAGGTGATTAAGGGATTTATCAACTGCTGTAAGCAATTTCAGAGATAAAAAGGTATTTGCAAAGGGATCTCTCCCCAACCAGGCAGATGCAATTGCAAAGCAGTCCCTGTCAGACAGGAACCTGTTAAGAGGAGCACACTCATTCCTTGCATGATGTAGCAGAGAGGAAAAAAACCTCTAAGAGAAGAACACAGAGGATGCTATTTTCTCTGCCACTGCTGAACTGCGTGTTGCTCTCTGCAACATAAAATAGTTTTCATTGCAACGTTCCAGCAGTATGGGATCCATTCTCTTTATTGCTTCTCATGGCACAGACTGGGGAAGACAAGAGCTTCCAGAGAAAGGTGAGGAGAGGGTCCTGGCAAAGGCGATCTAGGTAAGGGTAGGTCTTGCTCAGTTTAACTACCACTACCAGAGCTAATAATATCAAGTTCTTTCCTTGTGCTTTTCGTCCACAGACCTCCACTCACAAAGGTCCCAGGCTGATGCACAGCTGACCCAGCAGCAAAATGAAACAACCTTTGCCCCATCTGATCATTCAGTATCATCTCATTTTACAGACAATATGGCGGCACACACACACAGAACTTGTAAAGATCATGCATCAAGCTTATTGACATTTTTTAGTTCTAAGTAATTTATGAGTTGAAAAATGGCTGTTTTATCAAAACGGAACTTTTTCTCAAAATTTTAAAGCAAAAATTGGGGGGTTTCATTTATTTCCATGCTTTTTGTCCCTTCTTCCTTGCCGGGGGTTGGAGGGGGGAGGGACACAGAGGATGCAAATAGACAATAAAAAAAGGAAATAAATAAAATTTTTAAAAAACAGAACATTTTCCAACCCCTCCCAAATTTTTTATAAAACATCATGAAAACGTTTTAATACTCAAAAATTGTTCCTTTCTGAAACTGGTGTAATTAACATTATTTTGACATGTTCCATGAAAACCCCCATTTTTCAACCATCTTCAGTCACACTGCAGTCCAGTGAATCATGGAACCCATCCGCTGGGCCATAGATACGGTCTTCTCGCTGTAGATCATGTGTTTGGACATTGCACTTTTCACATCGTTATTCTCTAATGCATAGGGCTGGCTGGGTGCTTGCCCTGCCGCAAACGCTGACCTCTTGTCACTTGGTTCACCGTGAGTTTGAAGTTGGGGCACTGCCTCAGATCACACAGCAGGGTAGCCACCTACATCCTAACACAAGAGACAACAGAAAACTGCAGAAGCCAGCCACACCAGACCCTCATCTTTGTCCTACTTCCTGGGTCTCTTAGCCCCACCCTCTCCAAAGGTGGAGCTACCTAGATGGTTTCATGGAGCTAGGGTTTGACATTTTTTTTAGACCCTCTCACTCATCTTCCACCAGACAGAACTCTGATCCATGAATCAACGGGATCCATCTTTAGTCCACCACAGACTGGAGTGTTCACATCCAAGTGTTCACAGGAAATTGCTCTGCCACCCTCTGAGCCCAGCTTCTCAGGAGACATTTGTAAGTGTCGTTTCACTAAAGGGCCCCTCGCTCTGCCTAAATAACCAGAAAGGTCAGAGGTCATTTCATTTGGGGATTGGCTCATCTGTGCACCAAGTGGGCAGACACTCTGGACTCTAAAGCAGGTACTAGGGGAGGTCCTCTTTCTTGGAGACACCAGCCAGGGGATGTAGCATTTTGTTGTTGTCTAAGCACCAACACCGCGCTTGGTGCTGTACAAACAGATGGCCCCATCTCCTTTCATAGCACAGGAAAAGTGAATGGGCTTCATGATCGCCCTGAGTTTTCCTTTGTCTGTCTTTGCTGCTTCCTGATGACCTCTGACACTAAGGCTATGTTTTCATTACACAGTTACCCCAGATAACTGGCCTCTGGTCTGAGTACCCGGACTAGTCTAATTGGGTGTGACTGTCTCCACTGCAAAGCGCTATCTGTATGACGGCATCTCACTGTTTCTGCATTCATTTGTGCATATGTCTGCGGAAAAGTCGAAGGTAATTTGGGCTGAGCAGTTTTAGGGTCAGTTGTGAGAGAACCTACCTGTCCTTTGGGAGGGAATTGTGGGAAAGGCACTGGAGGACTATCAGCACACGGGTGATTTAGCCTGCATCCTCACTGCTAAGTGGGCAGGTTTTAGCCTGAGTTAAACCAAAACTCAGGCTCTAACCCACATCCCCAGCTGCACATGCTTGTTTGGGCTTGTGTGGGTGGGGGCAGGGGGTTGTGCTAAAGCCCAGGTAAGAACCTGGGTAATCTGTAATGAAGACATGCACTAAAGGAAGCTCTCTATAAATAGCATCAGGGAGAGAGTGCTGCTTCCCAAACTAACTACTTTTATACAAGAGATGGTGTCCTTAGCTGGAGTCTGCCGACACGCTTCTTTTTGCTTTCATAATGTGATTTAACCTTTCCTACCTCCTGAAACAGCTCAGGGTCTATACACCCCACCCACCCCAGGCTCTTTCCATCTAAGCCAGGCTGAATTGCCCTGGTGAACATGTGGGCCATGGGATTTCCCCCCCCCCCCATCATCCTGATGAAAACAGAGAAAGGTCTGGGAATAATTAAGATCCCACAAATAGTCTAGGCTCTAATGCAGCTGCAAAATGTGATGCTTGTGTAGTTCTCAATAGGGAGGAGAAAATTCCAGCACTGCTAGGCGCTCTGGTCATGTAAATGCCAGATATCAATGGAACCTTTGAAATCTAAAAAGCAGTTCTTTGCTGAGTGGCGACCTTTCATCTACTCTAAGTGACAGATCTATAGGAAGTGAGTAACCATTACACTCTCTGACCTTGGGACTCTTCTGACACCACTTTCACCCTGGTATAACTCCACTGGCTTCAAAGGGATCACTCCTGATGCACAGCAGTGTGAGTGAGAAGAGGATCAGGCCCTTAGCCTTCATTTCCAACTGGCAGTAGCAGTTCTGTTCTTCTCCCCAGCTTGTAAGGAAAAGAACAGATACAGTTTACATCAGCTGGGATTTCCCGGTTAAGTGATTTGTTTGTGTCATTTAGGGGGACGGGTGGACTTGAGGAATAGGTGGTTTGCCATAAAAAGAGCCCAATTCTGCATTCCTGCTACCTGTGAGGCTCTCATTGACTTCAGTGGGGATCTGAGGTATGAAAGGGAGGTATTTTAAGGCACAAAACAAAAACTGCCCTGAGTTTTTGGCCATCTCCCCACAGGTTATTTTCCTGACCTTTCAGCTGTGATCAAGCATGTAGAGTTATCAAGGTAGCCTTTATCAGTGTCAGAGGCTGCACAACATCTATACAGCAAAAAAAGACCCTCAGCCCTGAGATTCAAAGCCCAGGTCAACTGATTCAAGCTCACACTCCGGGGCTAAAAATAGCAATGTGGATACTCAGGGTCAAGCCTGGTGTCTGAAACCTGGCAAAGGGGGGAGGGTCTCCGAGTGTGGGCTCCAGCATGAGTGCAATCATCCACTCTCGTTCCCCTCTGCTCACTTGTCCACCTACTCTTGGTTCACCTATCTCAAACTGGCACGTGTTTGGATAAGAACATAAGAATGGCCATAGCGGGTCAGCCCAGCATCTTATCTTCTGACAGTGAGTGGCCAATGCCAGATGATTCAAAGGAAATGAACAGAACGGGAATTATCACATGATCCGTTCCTTGTCATCCAGTCACCACATCTGGCAGTCTGAAATTTAGGGACACCCAGAGTATGGGGCTGCATCTCTGACCACCTTGGCCAATGGCCATTGATGGACCTATCCTCCATGAACTTATCTGATTCTTTTTTTAATCCACTTATAGTTTTGGAATTCACAACATTTACTGGCAAATGGGTTCCACAGGTTGACTGTACGTTGTGTGAAGAAATACTTCCTTTTTTTGGTTTTAAACCTGGTACCTCTTAAGTTCCTTGGGTGACTCCTGTTCTTGTGTTATGTGAAGAGCTAAATAACACTTTCTTATTCACTGTATCCACACCGGTCATGATTTTATATTCCTCCATCATATTCCCCCTCTTAGTTGTTTCTTTTCCAAGATGAACAGATCCAATCTTTTTAATCTCTCCTCATATAGAATCTGTTCCATACCTTTAATAATTTTTGTTGCCCTTCTTTGTCCTTTGTCATTTACAATGTATGTTTTTGAGGTTGTGTGACCAGAAATGCACGCAGTAATTAAGGCGTGGGTGTACCATGGACTTATACAGTAGCATTATGATATTTTTTGTTTTATTAGCTATCCCTTTCCTCACGGTCCCTAACTTTGTTAGCTTGTTTATTGCTGCTGCACCTTAGCAGATTTTTTCAAAGAACTATCCACGATGACTCCAAGATCTCTTTCATGAGTGGTAAAAGCTAATTTAAACCCCACCATTTTGATTTTGGTTCATGCCCATTTCTTTAAAAAAAAACCCAAACCATACCACATGTGTAACCCACTGGTGAATGTGTGTTATTGGCCTCCTCTGTGCCCAATCCACAAAGATTAAAAATAGGAAGCCTAAACTAGGAAGCTATGGCTCTGGAGTCCAGGCTACAATAAGTCATGATTTTAGCTCTGGAGGACCCAGTTCAATTCCTCGTGTCAGTTAAGATGGTGGCTGTAATGAGCGGGCGTGGCCTCCCTCTGAGACTGACAGGGAGAAACAGGCCAGGCCTGTGGGGGCGGAACCAGAGACTGCCTGTCCGCCCACCCGGAAGCGAGGGGGCAGGACAGGAGGTATAAAAGAGAAGCCAAGGAGTTCAGTCGGCTGCCAGCTCCCAGAGAGGAAGGATGTGCCTCTCTGGGCGTCCAAGGTGGCTGCAGCCTGGTACCCAGGAGAGCAGGCTGGGGCCCTGTACCCAGGTAAGCGGACCAGGACTTGGGTCCAGGTGCTGGTGACCGACCAGCAGTTGACCTGGTACCCTGGGGTACCCCCAGAGCTAGATGCCCCACCAGACTGGGGGTCCCAGAGGGGCCAGGACCTGGAGGAGCTGATGGACGCATATGAGGTGGAGGTGGCCATACTGGGGCCTGACCTGGAGATGCTGCCTCTGGCCTTGCCAGAGGATGATGAGGCGCAGGCCCTGGCCGGGCCCAACCTGGAAGAGCTGCCCCTTGCCGACCTCCCAGAGGAGCTGCCGGACCTTCCACCCCCAGACAAGATCGAGGGGTTCTAGAACCTGCCCCTGGCCGACTACCCTGACGAGCTGCTGGAACGGCCGCCCCCGATGAGGATGAGTGGGTGGCGGCAAAGCAGGTACCCGAGGGAAAGAGGGCAGGAAGTAGCCCAGAGGAGGTTTTGCCTTGTCTGGAGGCTGAAGGACCAGACCGAGAGTCAGCGTGTTGCAGTTGGGACCCCGCTGACTCTGTGGCAGACCCTTCTGCTACGCATAGGGACCTGGGCTGGGACGCAGTGGAGTTGGGTCGGCCTGTGTCCCCCTCCCTCTTCTCTGATCCCCCTGAGTGGCTGTGAGCTGTGCACTGCCCATTGGGGGGGTGCCAAGCAGTGTGCTGCCCCGCCGGGGGCCTTTGAGACTGTGAGTCGCCCCACCAGAGGCCTTTTGGGACTGCATATTGCCGTAAGGCTACCCCACCCGAGGCTGGGGACCATTCCCCTAACCCGGGCTGGGCCAACCCCTGCCGGAGCAGGATAAGGAGTGGGTGTGGCCTCCCTCCGAGACCGATGGGGAGGGACGGCCACCCCCCCTACAGTGGCCATCACACATGCTTACATCCCCCATTAAAAACAGAAGGGCAAGATTTGAAAACAACCTGTTGATTCCTGTGATATTTCTGAAGCCAGAAACTGAAATCCTGGCAATCTCCAGCTTAGAATTTGAGACCCAACTAGGCAGCCCAGGTAAAAACCTGGGACTCTATTGAGATCAATAACAAAACTCCAGTTAACTCAATGGGGCCAGGATTCCCTCCTACCCTGCCCCCTCAGACTTTTAGATGTTTTCTGAACTCTACCACATAGCTGCCAATCTGCAAGATGGCTCCACCCTTTTGAGACATGCCATGATGATTGACAATTTCTGAAATCTGCTTTGTTCCATCCTCCCATCCGGATAGTTATATGGGTCTGAGTGACACCCAAGCCTCTTTTCTGAGATTTTCCCATTACTCTCTGGCATCAAACACCACTAATATCAAGCAGCCTGGGCCAGTGAAGCAGTATCTCCTGGTGTGACTTAAAACAAGATGTTCTGAATTAGGCCATGGACCATTTTAGTGCCTGGTTGAGGCTCAAGATAATGGAAAGGTGGCTTGGATAAAATCACTTTTCCCCTACAGTATCATGTTCCACTCCAAACACAGCTCAGCCAGATCCAAGGACCTGAGCCAATGGAGAGTTTACCCTATGGGGTATACCTATACTGTACATTTAACCTAGGCTCTTAATCAGGTTTTAGCCCAAACCCTCCTACCATCCATGCAGAAAAGCTTCTTTCCTGGACTTTGAGGTGCTTTAAGTCCAGACTAACTTATCCTGCTGGGGACATGGGTTTGAGCCCAGGTTCCACTTAAACTTGGGCGGGAACCCACCCATTTTGCAGTGAGAATGTAGGCCACATCACTTCAGTGCCGATAGTCCTCCAGTTCCCTCCCATAATTACCCTCAAAGGGCAGGAGAGTTCTCCCTCAATTGACTGGGACAGGCTCTCACAGCATCTCAGCCCAAAGATATGGGCTATGCTCCCTGCAACATACACCTGAGCATAGAAAAAGTGAGAAGAAGTAATACATGCAGGGCTTTGCCGTGGGGATGCTCACGCTCAGGCGTGGCTAAACTGGGTTCTCAGACCTGGATGCCACTCACCTGGGTTACCTGTGCAGCGTGGACACAGCCACAGAGAAAACAATTCTTTCAGCGATGCCAATTAGAATGCTGGCAGTGAACCAAGTTAAAAAAAAATTACGTTTTTTATGTTGATGGTGTCCCTTTAGCAGACAGGAATGGGCTTATTTCCTCCAGCTTTTTTCAAAATGGCTTTAGCTTTA
Source organism: Mesoclemmys tuberculata (assembly GCA_007922155.1). Lineage (NCBI taxonomy): Eukaryota > Metazoa > Chordata > Testudines > Chelidae > Mesoclemmys > Mesoclemmys tuberculata. The sequence goes on from ML675609.1 coordinate 57,586,452, forward strand.
CAACTGCCATACAGAGCTCATCAGAGGTGAGATAAATCCCATGTTTTATTGCTGTATCTACCCTAACCAAAACTGGCATAAAGAAAGAAATTGTTCTCCAAAGGTGAAATTAGCATACTTGGCTTGGGAAGGAATCCTTGTTTTCTGAAGCCTGCCAACCCAGCGGGGATGTCTGCTCTCTCTTACTCACTAGTAAAATGCTTTATTTGTTAAACAAAATACTGTGCGCGGCTTCTGGCAAGACACAGTGCTACCACTCATATTAGGGCATTTTATAGCTTTTTATGTTCTTTGGGGTGTCTGGATGAGAATTACAAGAAAAAAGGCTGTTGGGGAATCATCTATGCGCAGAAATTCAGCTCTTGTTAAAATGAATGTTTCTGAGAGCTATAAAACAAAGGAAGGCACATTATAGCAGAATGGGAGGAGGGCGCAAAGTATAAGCATGCTATTACAGTGAAAGAGTCGGCAAGCAACCGCTATAAAAACAGGTTACAGGTCTTCCCTCATTTTGGTCAATGTCATATTGCAAATGTACTGCAGGGCATGGTTATTGTCCATCATTTCTGCTATGGCACTGCCTGGAGGCCTCGAAAGCAGATGGGGTCCCACTGTGTTAGGTGTTGTGCGCACAGGTAGTAAGATGACTATTTCAGCCAGAGGCAACACATGGGGGGGGCATGAAAGGATTCTCCCCCCTCCCCCCACACAGATTTGTTGCTTGGTTTGGACTGAGCATGCTCAGCAACACAGCTGAAGTTGGCTGCCCTCACTCTGTCCCCCGAATCTCCCACTATTGGCAGGCACAGGTGGTCTCTGGTTTCTACTGCGAACAGCTTAAATATTCAAGACAAAGAGATCAGGTGCATTCTGGAACTAGCACTGTTGACACCAGCTGAGGGTCTGCCCCAGAGATTTGAAGGCCAGAAGGGACTGTGTCAGCAGGTGAAGTCTTCCTGGGCTCCCCCTAACAGCAGGTGCAGGTCTTGCGAATCACCACAGCAATCACTCTTTCAACAGAAAAATGATCCGGGGGCTTCCTCTTGGTTTGCAGGATACCAACCCCACCCCAACCCTTAGCCTTAATGAAAAGTCTACAAGGCCCAACTTCAGGCAGTCTCACAGGAATTCGCACGGCTGGCTGTTCATCCAGGCTCTTCAGACATTAGCCCCCTGTCTCTCTTGTTCATAGAAGATCAAAGAAGATTAGGGTTGGAAGGGACCTCAAGAGGTCATCTAGTCCAACCCTCTGCTCAAAGCAGGACCAACCCCAACTAACTCATCCCAGCCAGGGCTTTGTCAAGTGACACCTTAAAAACCTCTAAAGATGGAAATTCCTTTCCTTTTAAATGTTCTCCCTCCCTTTGCTGATCTGTGGTTGTCAGAGGGAAGGCTGACGTGCATGGATTATCCAGATATACATGCTGACCTTTGATCTCCATGGAAGAGAGATGATCAGAAAAGCACACCATGTGTGTCAAAGTCTGGTACGGATCATCTCCATCCTGGCTTCTTCATTTACAGGATTAACATTTGCAAGGCAACCTTGAAGATCAGTATTAAATGAGATAAGCCCCTGGAGTCCCTTAAACTATCATGGCAGTATGTTTCAGTGAAGATGCGGCTTAAAATAGAAAGAGACAAAATGGCATGTTAAAACATTCATTATAGCAATAAATTCTAAAGTTATTTACTCTCCAGTTAAGGCTGGGGAAAGATTCTGAAGGATTTTATTGTTCTCTGGGTTTGGAAAATAAGTTTTAAAATATTAATTAAAAATAATCTTGCTATGTAAATCCATTCATCAAAATGGATCAGAAACTCTTTGTCAAGTCGGGTTGGGATTTAAAAGCTTCTCTGCATTTGCTTACCTCGACTTCCACTGAAGTCAACAGTAAAACATGCAGTGATTTCATTGAGGACAGAGATGGGCCAATTCTTGAAAATCGTACTGTAAATATGTAAATAGGAACCACTTTGCCTGTCCCTGAAGTGCACCCACTTTTGGGGTGGAACTTGGCAGCTCTTAACAGTACAGAGTAATTCTAAAACAGTCACCACAAAGAATACGATACACAATTGAAACTGAAGGGGGAATTTCAGGTACAGCAACCCAGGCTGCAAGCTGATGGAACATTGGGATTAAAAAGTCTGGCTTTGCAAAAAAAAAAAACCAACAATGTGAGATCTTTAATAACCAAGTGTGCAGGAATTCCATTTTATGGTCATCCAAAAGCCGAATGCGCCTGCAGTAATAGCGCCCAGCTTTGGCTCAGGTCATGACAATGAGTGAAGTGAACCACCTACTCGACCGCCTGGATTCTCTCTACAGGTATCCTATTAAAGATACTGACTCTTTCCAACTCTGATTAAGCTTGTGAGAAGTGGTGAGAATCTTGAATAATTAGAGATTTTAAAGGACGTATTGTTTTCCTGGGGCAAAGAAAATAAGATTCGGAGGTCCTCAGTGGGGAAGTTAGCTCTTTTACCCAGGAAAATATTTTTTAGTTTAACATAATCCAGCAATCTAATTACGATTTATTTATTTAGTCAGCCACAGGACCATTTATGGAATTGAATAAATATGAAAATGATCAATATCACCTGTTTTTCTTTGTGAAATTCCAACTGGCCAAAATAAACAGCTCTGGGCAGAATCTCATGGGTTTGAAACCAGCCATTCCATTTATTCGGGGGGTTATATTCCGCAACACAAAGGCATCTGAATTAGACACAGGAGATAAAAATTGCAGATTACTTTTATCACTAGTCCTAGCCTTATACTCTCCAATCCATAAAAATTCATGGGTTCTTAAAATTAAAGCTTGCATGCTTGAGTGAGTGTGCAAGCACAAATTACAGCTTTATTCATGAGGTTACCAGCCTTTTGTACTATTGTAGAGGTACATCTGAAACATTATTAATATTGATAATTGACAAAGGATGCATCATCATAAGCAAGGGGAGTAGGAAGGGAGCTAAAGCAAATCTAATAATAATTTCTGTAATATTGTAGCTCTGTGTTTCTCTCTGTTATAGACTTTGCACGCTAGCAAAACACCTTTCAACATTTCTCTTGCAACGCTGCAGTACAAAAATAATTTAAGCAGTCTGAAAGCATACAAACCTAATCAAATATAGTGTGCTCTATAAATCTTCCCTATTACTATCTGAGGATAACACTGAACATCAATCAGAGCTATATTATTTCAGCATAACTTGCTGGATCGAACACTTTAGGACTTTTTGCCTCTCTGCCCTCTTGCTAGTCACAAAGAGCTACTTTCATATGAAAAGCAGTACTATTACTAGAGAAAAGAGATAATACTAGCATGAGCTTCAACTGGACTAGGTTCCCCTGAGTACAGCCATTGCCTATGGTTCTCAATGGTCTGTCTTCAAACCTTGGCATGATACAAGAAAGGCCACTGGTGTGATCCCGTATGCTGATTCCTGTGTTCCTAAAATCAAGCGCAAAAAGTGACAGCAAGTGTAACAGGCTGGCGTTAGGCGGCAGGGGTGGGGCCCGGCCCTGTGAGGTCCCATGCACAGGTGGGGAGGGAGGGCTCAAGCCATCCTTGTGTGGTGTCCTATTTTCCCTGTGGGAAAATATGGTCACCCTAATTAAGTTGCTCTCCTTCTAGGTATCACCAGGTACCATAATTAGCCTTTCAGGCCACATTAACCCCTTCAAGGCCTATGGGGTACCCACCCCATCACAACTCCCTTAATTCTTAATTAAAAGACTCCCATATAAGCTGCTCAATTATTTTGCCCAAGATCAGTGTCAGTAGGACAGGCCTATAATTAACTTGGGTTTGCCCAATTACCCTTTTAAAATATTGCAACAACCTTAGCTTTCTTCTAGTCTGTAGGAATTTCTCCAATATTCCAAGAGTTATTGAAAATTTAGATTAACTGTCAATCAAGCTCCTTGGCCAGCTCTTTTGAAATTCTTGGATATGAGTTATCCAGTCCTGATGGTTTTAAAATGACTTATTTTAGTAGTTGCTGTTTAACATGCTCCTGAGTTACTACTGGAATGGAAATTGTTTCATCATCATATGATATGACTTTTGTTCTTCAAATACAGAACACTTCTGCCTTTTCTGCATTATTATTGGCAATTCTACCATTTCTGTCTTATAATAGACAATTTCCATTGTTGGGAATCTTTTTGTTCCTAATATACATAAAGAACCCCTTATTGTACTTAACTAAACTGGTCATAGATTTCTACTTGTTTCCTTTTTCTTCCCTTATCAATTTTCTGACTTCTGATTTAGATTCTTTATTATCATATTCCCCTTTCTTCCATTGGCTATATATATTTTTACTTTTTAGAGCTGCCTTATCTTCTGATATAAAGCAGGCTTTTTTTTTTTTTTTAACCCGTGCAGCTTTCTTCCTCGATTGTGACTTTTTGGGTATCTTGTAAGGTATTCTTAAACAATTTTCAATTTTCATCCACATTTATCTGTTAAATTTCTTCCTTCTAGCTGATCTGGCTGCTAATTATTTTCAATTTTGTGAAACTGGCCTTTTAAAGCACCAAATATATGAATTACTATTTTAGACTTTATTTGTATTATGTGCAAACAGAATAATCAAGTTATGATGACGTATACCTAAGCAACCACTAATTTCTAATTCTGTGATCAATTCCTCCCTATGGCTGCCTCTATACTGATGGTGGCAAATTTGCCGCTGTCAGATCAATGTCTCTGGATCGACTGAGCAGTCTGTGTAGACCTGCTCCGTTGATCTAGAAATCGATGGAGGAAAACCACCTCTGTAAGTGACATAGCGCTGTGTCGACGAGAACGCTGTTCCCATTGATGCAGTGCAGTTGGACAGCGCACGGAACAGACGCAGCAAAATCGACCAAGAGATACGCAAGTTTCTTACGTCACTTACATATCTCCCATCGACTGCCACAGAATCCAGAAGGTAAATATAGACCAGGCCTATCTGTCAAGATGCAGTCAGATAGAATTTCACTGTACTGGATCCAATACTTTTTGGTTTAAAAAATTGTCATCTTTAATACATCAAAATTCCCAGAATGTTTTAGTACTGACAACATAAGACACTCACATATGTGACTCCCATATGTAACTTTGTTTCCCCACGGAACTTTGTTTTCTACACCATATAGCGAGGTCCTCATGGAGTCAGTCATACTGTTCCCTAGTGTGATTTGGGGTCTGTAGCAGACACCAACCTAATAACCCATCTTTAGCTTTATCAGTGAGGACATTTACTAATGTGTTCAATATTCTAGTCCTTCTCCATACCATTTCACCTAGTATTTTGTCCTGGAACCATTGCAAATCCTGTTATTTTAGGGCTGAGCAAACCCATTCAGGTGAAGAAAGAAGCATCCAAAGGGCAGAACAAACTGAACCTGAACATTTGAGGTTGGAAAAGAACTCCGGTACATTATATACCAGTTTTCCACAACTCACAGCAAAAAGGAAATGCCCAAAGCCTCAAGAAGACACTAAAAATGTAATTGAACAAGAACGTTCATGCTTCACTGAATTTCTGAGATCTGAAGCATTAACCATTTATAGCATGAACATTCCTCCCCTAAAGAGCATTGAAGCTTTCTCCAAGCATGTAATGCGAGACGCAGCAGTTACAACGCTGAACTCCACCTTGATAAAGCCTGACAACACTCTTAGGGTGGGTGTTCTCTTTGATTTCAAATGTTATGGGCTGTAATGACATGTTTACTTGCAGTACATCACTCAACCACAAGATGTCTCTGTGCATGGTGCAGAGGTCCAGAGAGGGTGTGGACCCTGGTAAAGAAAGGAAAGAAACCTTGATCTAGAAAGGGTCATAAAAAAACAAATGTTGTTGTGAAAATTTTTGAATGAAACATTTTTGGTTTTTTTCCATTGAAAAATAAACAGTTTTCCAATTAAATTAAACAGTTATTTTTATTTATTTATTTTTGGTTTGGATCAAAATTTTCTGTTTGATTCTGTTTTTTTTTTTTAAATGTGTTTTTCAGTTTCTGAGGATCCCATTCCCATACACTTCTCACACAGGTTCTCCTTTTATTCACCTGGCAAGGGTGTAGGATACAAGCTGAAAAAGGAGAGGAAGTGAGAAGAAAATGAACTGTGTTTTTTGTTGTTTGTTTTTTTAAAGAAATTTTTTTTAAAAAACCCCAAAACCTGAGTGGATCAAGTTTCAGGAGGGACCTAATTTAATGGGGAACTAGATTGCAAGTTGGGCCAGGCTACTTCCAAAAAAACATGAGCGTATTGTTCAGGCCTTTCACCATACTTAATAAAGATCTTTCCTACATCTCTGCCTGCCACGTCACAGGTTGCTAGTGAAACAAATCTGATCTCCTGCATGGTAAAGCCATAGAATATCACCCAATAATCTTGTGTATTGGCTAAGGGCTAGCTTGTGTCTATGCAGGGAAATTAGAATCCTCTTGACACTCCTGCGTAGGCTATTGGGGCCTTTTGCTTACACATTTTTACTTTGGGGAACAGGTGTGTGGGTGAAAGGGCAGGGCTGGGGACCAATCATGAGAGCCACTGCAGTTGAGACAGTATGAAGAATATCATAATTTGCTGCCTTCTTATGCTAGCAGCAAAATTATCACAAAGCGGCATTGTGTCCCCTAGAGGAGTCTCTGGGTCAGAGTGATACCTGAAGCTGCTCCCAGGGCAGTGCACTTACATTAAGAGCATAGTCATGTCCTTAAAAAGGAATTGTTTCCATCAAGATTGCTACCGGTAAAGGCGTTGGCTGGAAGATTTGCAGAATGTGAACACAAAATGGGCGGGAAGCCAGTCAAAGGAAATCAGTTAATCAATTCAGCAGAATATTCAAGGCAATGTTTTCTCAGTCTCAGCTGTACCCCACCAAGAGGCTCTGCCTCACAGCATAGTCTTCCCTTTGGAGATAGGCGGCTGCCGTCACACTGTTCCCTGTGGGCCTTTGGAGCTGGGACACGAATTAGTAGTGACGATGGGTAATTATGGTACTTGAACATGAGACTCTTAATTGAAATAAATCAATGTTGTTGAGGATGCTAGGAAGAAAAGGCTGATTGAAGAGTTCTAAAATGGAAAATAACAGACTGAATTACCATCTGAAATTTGCCAGCTTGGATTCAACTAGTTGAGAGCAAAATATTTTATTCTGGGGAAAAACCCATTGTATACAACCGCTCGATGTGATTCTTATTTTTCCAACATTGGCCCAAGCACTTAATCACAAAACCGATAGTGGTTGAGATAGTCACACAACAATTTGGCCCCAAAATGGAGAGAAATATTAAAATCTGAGAGGACTCAGCTGAGTAAAGAGAGACTGTCTGCGAATGCTAAGGTCTTTGGGCAATGTAGTCTAGTGGCTAGGGCAGAACACTAAGGTTTAGAAGACATGGGCCTTGTTCCCTGACCTGCTCTATGACCTTGGGCATTTCACTTCACATCCTTGTGCCTCTGGATCTTCTAGTATCCTTTGTCTTGTCTATTGAGTAGGGCTGGTTGAAATATTTTCAGTGGAAGAGTTTCAGACAATGTTGTTTCATCTATATCAAAATGGTTCACAGAAACATACTGCTTTTTCAACATTTTCAGCAGAAATCTTTCAAAAAGGAAGAGTAATGAGAATAAAAGAGTAATCTCATGTTTTACTCTTTTGTTTCATTTTGACTTCACGTGGAAAAATTTAATTTCAATATACAATATACTGTGGTTGGGTCATTCTGGTCACACGTTACCCTGTGTGTTCTTTCATTGGATAAGTGCCTCCTGGAAGGGTGTGAGATGGTTTCAGCAGATGAGCAGCAGCTGAAAGGAAGTGAGAGTGGCCAAATATTTCATTGCAACATTATCAAAATGTTTCATTTTGAGATGTTCATTGCAACGTTTCTGAATTCAAATATTCCATAAAATTTTGTTTTGTGAAACATTTCGGCTTCTCAGCCCTGATTTGGGACAGATATGTTAGAATTTCTGCACAGATGGAAAATGTGTTTTTCAACCAGCTACACTATTGAGATTGTGCGTACCACAGTGAATCCTTAATGTAAATTGCAGACTCTAGGTGCTGCAATAATGTTAATCTGAATGATCCTATCTAACCCTTTTCAGGTATCCATCATTTCCTTGCAATCTTCTGCTTAGAGCCTATCTAATCTCCCCTCCATGGGCCCTTCTCCTGACTCCATCACTGCCTAGCTTCATTCATTTTCAGATTTTCCATTTATGTGCCTCACTCAATGCGATCACCCACCATGCTGCTCTGGCAGGTGTTTTGCCTTTGCAATTTGCTTGCTCTTGTTGTTGTGCATCCATCTTTTTATTGACACCTGGCTAGACAGCCATTAGAATGGAATTAATGAATCTCACTTTCATTCCTGTCATTACAACGATCGCCAGATCTGAGGTCAGGAAAGTGTATCCTCCTGAGATGTATCAGAAGGGACAATGTGAGGATTTTACTTTCTGTGAGAACAACAAGAGGGGATTAACTATAAAATCCTGACAGCATGTCTCATATACCAGTTTTCCTGGTAAAGGGAAGAGTAGGCATTAGTGGACTTTAGTCCCTCTTATGCTACTATATTCTCATCATAATTCCCTACTCAAGCAAAACTTCCATGAATTTCAGTGCAAAGACTTCAGGATTGGGCTCTGCATTTCTATCCAATTCCCTTTGCTGTTAGTGATCATACTGTGCATTTTGACACACATACCCTGTAATGTTGATAGAGTGGTGAGGGGGATGGTTTCATTGTCCATTGGAAAAACCCCATTGTTTTCCAAAGTTTAGTTTCTGACTTCGTTTTCAACATGTGTTTGCAAAATGTCACCTGCAATTCAAGATTGTCCAAACATACAATCATTTATCAAAACTCTTCTAATTTTGGGGGGGTATGGATGGAAGATGCCTCAGAACTTGGGTTTAGCTGATCACCATATTTGGGGTCGGGAAGGAATTTTCCTCCGGGGCGGATTGGCAGGGGCCACGGAGGTTTTTCGCCTTCCTCTGCAGCATGGGGCATGAGTCGCTTGCTGGTGGATTCCCTGCAGCTTGAGGTCTTCAAATCTCACTTTTGAGGATTTCAATAACTCAGTCATGGGTTCGGGGTTGTTATAAATGTGTATGGGTAGGGTTTTGTGGCCTGCCTTGTGCGGGAGGTCAGACTAGATGATCATATTGGTGCCTTCTGACCTATGAGTCTATGAGTCTATGAGAACTGAGCCACCACAGGGTTGGAAAATACGGATCCTGTCTTACCTAGCCTTCCCTTATCCCCTAGTTTTGTTCATTTTTCCTCTACCCTATCAAATACCAACTGTCGCTCTACTAGGTTCAGACTATCAACAGCCAAAATACAATTTCTATTTTGGTCAAAAACCACTGGGCAATATGTTTCCAAGTTATATAGAAAAAAATTCAACACAATGCAAAGGTGACCGTGACTTTTTGTGCATAGAGATCTGTATAATTGTATCCCACTAGCACCCCTCAGTCATTCGGTAAGTTTCATACTACTCCTCGGAAATACACAGGTCAACAATCAATGAGATCATTAGGACTCACAAACCACTTCGATTAATATTCCTTGTTTCATTCTTTGAGAAATATACTGTATCTTCCAGGCTAATGAAGACAAGACTGAGTTATTTAGGTGTTTGTTAGCGAAGCTGATTTGCATATAATTAACTGCAAAGATCCCTGTATTTACGGAAAGCACAGCATGCCAATCCCTATTGTTAAATGTTTCATGTCAACAGATGAACTTCATGCCGAATTAACAAAACAGTTGTGCTATTCAGAGATGGTAGTGATTCAAAGGAATAAGAATTTTTGGTGCATGTCTGATAAGAACTAAAGTACCTTTTAGAAAACAGATTGCTGCTTCATGTAGGTGCAATTTATGCACCTTGTACTATTTGTTATTCACTGTATTTAAAAAAAAAATTCACATTGCACTCTATTTAAAACAAATGCGCTGCCTCTGGATATTCTTTCCTCTGACTTACTTTTGGACAAACAAACATCATTTCCTAGATGCCATTACCTTTGCACAGATGTCTTCTGAAAATAACCTGCCTCGTGCACAACTTGAAACTTTGAATATTAGGCACTAATTCAGTTGGCCTTTATTTAAAATGGTAGTATTGCATATATATATTTGCAATGGCACAACTCAGCCAGGAGTGATGGGATAGGACCCTTCAGTTCTGTTTAGTTGGTTTTCAATACTACAGACATGAAACAAAAAAAGGGAGAGCACTGAGCACTACAAAAAGCATTTGGACAAGTTGAAGAGAGTCCAGCGGAGGGCAACAAAAATGATTAGGGGGATGGAGCACAAGGCTTATGGGGAGAGGCTGAGGGAACTAGGCTTGTTTAGTCTGCAAAAGAGAAGAGCGAGGGGAGACTTGATAGCAGCCTTTAACTACCTGAAAGGGGGCTCCAGGAAGGATGGAGCTAGGCTGTTCTCAATGATAGTAGATGACAGAACAAGGAGCAATGTTCTCAAGTTGCAGTGAGGGAGGTCTAGGTTGGATACCAGGAAAAGGTTTTTCTACTAGGAGAGTGGTGAACTACTGGAATGGGTTATGTAGGGAGATGGTGGAATCTCCATCTTTAGAGGTTTTTAAGCTGCGACTTGACAAAGTCCTGGCTGGCCTGATTTAGCTGAGGTTAGTCCTGCTTTGAGCAGGGGGTTGGACTAGATACCTCCTGAGGTCCCTTCCAACTCTAATCTTCTGAGATTCTTTGATTCTATGAGCAGCTGGACTCTGTGTCATACTGTGCCACTAGAAGTAAAATTCATAGACTGACAGAAGATAAACCAAACAAAATCATCTGCCAGTCACAGATAATGCTCTTAGGGAACTTTGAACCATCAGGATTTCTGTATGAGGCTAGGGCAGGTGAGGAAATGGTTAAGATGCTGGTCTAGGACTCAAGAGATCAGAACTCACCACCTAGCTTCACCACAAACTTCCCTGTGTGACCTTGGTCAAGTCATTTAGGGGATGTCCACAGAGCTTGTGGCAATGAGCCAATTGGGTTCATGCTAGTGTTCTAAAAATAGCCATGTAGTCATTGTTTTGTAGTCGTGGCTCAGTCTCTCCCTGCCCTTGGCTTCAAAGCCTGGACTGCAACATCTACATAGCTAGCTGTAGCATAAACCTGAGTCTTTTGTCCTGTTCTGGGAGACTCGCTTTCACAGGCTGTGTAAACATACCCACTATATCCCCTGGCCCTGTTTCCGCATCTGTAAAACAGCTGCACTGCTTCTGCTTTCTCCTGTCCTTTATCTGTCTCCTCTATTTAGATCATCATACAAGGAAACCACTGGAACACCCATCTCAAATTTTACCCAAGACTCGGCGCGTGCTGGGGTAGGACACTTGGAAAGTCTTTATTCCCGTGCTTTGTCAACATCCAGCGGAGCTCAATGTATTCCGGAAAGCTTCTAATTCTTTCATCAATTTACTAAAACTCCCAGTTATAGAAGATCTCAGCAGTTAAGAGTAGAGCTCACGGACTTTCAAGGCTCTTGCCCTAGTAGCAATGTTCAGAAGACAGAAAGAGGAGACCTCATTGAAGAAGTGTTCATGAGTACCGAAGCAGTTACAGATTACAACTATCTGTCTCAGATGCTAATGCATTAACTGGAAGAGTCTATCCTCGGAGGAAAATAGAACAGTGAATCCAGTGTCGTTTGATGTGAGATGAAGTTACAAGAGCCAAACAATTTAACAAAACAAAACAAAACCAGGCATGAATTAGCCAGTGGAAATCAGTTAATGCTGCTCCAGGTTATGGCAGCTGCCCATTCCACTGTGCTTGTTTTTCTCTTCATTGCAGAAGGCCTTGTTTTGTCAAGAGCCTGTGTAGTTTGCATGTGAGCCCTCAACACTAACCTTTGATGCTGGTGACAGCCCACTGGTGCATGACTGAGAAGTGACCTATTTGCAAGCGGAAAGGAGACTGGTAATGGCAAACAAATAATGTATGGGGGAAGCTTTTTGTGGTTGTTGCTCTTGTTCTGAAACCATTTTCCAACTGACCAGTGTGGATAACATAGGAAGAAATCCAGGCATCCACTTGGAATCCTGATTTTAGCCTTCGTTAAATTAAAAAGCTTCATCTCCAAACCAGAGCTTTCACAGCCCCGTGTAGCAACTTTGCATTTGCCCTGGAATTAAACAGACTATCTCAATGGCAGGCTAAGAAATCTGCTCAAAAGTCAGAGATCTCCGACGGCATTTGTTTCTGGCTCTACACAGTTAGGGCTTCTGAGACCTAGAGAGAGCTTGAGGAAGAGAGATCGCTCCTCCTCTGGGGAGAGGGCTGGTGGTACAAGGGACATTGTAAATAGTATTGCTCCGTGAAACTGGAACTGTAGCTATGCTGGCGAAGGGAACGTAAACTGCACAGCCGGGGTACTTAGCAGGTGGAATCTGAGAAGTTTCTGTGGGGCTAGAAGGCAGGAACAGAGCCTGTCACAGTCCATTGTCCCTCAGTGCTCCTCAGGTTTCCCCAGTCAGCCGGGGGAATGGGGAAAGTAGGGGCAGGCAGGCTCTCCCTCTCCACTAGGTCCTGGCCCGTGGCCCCAGGAGGAAGGACTGAGGAGAATTTCAGTCCCCTCTAGCTGGTTCAACAGATCTGCCACCCCGTTCGCTCTTCAGTTTGGGTTATGGCCCCAGCACTTGGCTTCCCACTCTGCAGAGGGTTACTCGCACAGGCTCAATAAGTCAGACAATCCACTGGGGCTTCCCAGTGTCCACTTGCTCCACCTTGGAGACGTTGATGGGGGAGCTAAGGCAGGCCCTTGACCTCTGAGTCAGGTCTTACCCCAGCTCTACCCTTTCCCCTTTAGATCCCTCCGTCCCAGAAGCTACAGCCTGGTTGGCTTCTTGCACACAGTTGTCCCCTGTTAGACTGCCAGGGTCCCCTTATAAATACCTCCTCCGTTTGGCACATTCTCTGCAGCTGCTAAGGGGCAGGGCCTTCTTGGCCCAGTCCTGCTCCACAACTCCCTTAGCCTTTACACTGTACTTTGAGTCACCGGCAGACGACTGGACATGTGAAAGTTGCGTTTCTACATTCATTTGTGCGCACCTTAGCTGCTTTACCAACAACAATAGGATACTTTCCTTAATAACCGTAATTATAGTCTCGACAGAGCATACAAAATGTAATAAATATAAATTGACCCATTTGCAAGAATTTACTGCTGGCGGCAGACGAAAGCTCATAACCGAAAATGTTTTGCATAAACAGAGCGGTACAGAGAAAGCCAGATTCTGATCTCAGTTACCACAAAGTGGCTCTCGACTAATGTTGGTGGAGTTACTCCAGATTTACATGGGTGTAAATGAGACCTGAATCCAGGCCCTAGTAGTGCATCATGGACAGAGTTTGTTTTTAAAGGAAACTGCATCTTTCTTGCCCAGCTCATCTGTACGATAGTTCAAAAGCACTTCATACGATGAAGAGTCTGTTGTCTATGATTACTTCAGGGGAATTTAAGAGCTGGGGTAAATTGTTGGACTGAAACCCCTGGAGTAAGGAGTCCTGTCTTTTCCCATTGAAGATAGAGGTAGAGTGAGCTGTCTTACCACCATACTTTGTTCTGGAAAGTTCAGGGCAACTGTACCTGTATTTCCTCATCAGTGGGCCACCCACCCTCAGACTTCTAACCCCCCTGGCCATCACCTCTCTTGGGTGGAGACATGAGTCGCTTTCCCTTTTGACTTTGGTATCTCCACGCAGAACCATTCCCTGCCTCCACTGTCTTATTCCCAGCAAAGGACTGACTAACTAAGCAGACCCACTTGTTTTGTCTTCTGAGACTAATAGTGTAACTGTCCACAGTTAAGCTACTACACAGCTCTTTCTATGAAAGCTTATTTATTTGTAGGGTAAAAACATTAGAGAAAAAAAAACAATAAAGAAACAAAATGCATTCTAGTAAGCTTTCCGGAGATCACCCCAACTCTGACATGAGCTCTGGTAAGTGAATAGTCCTTGGGTCTCTTTTGTGGTCATAAATTCATAACAGCCTCTGTTCAGAATTAGCACATTCATGATGAGTTTAGTCCATCCTTTATACAGTTCAGGAGTCTTTGATCTAGAGTTTCCAGGAGCAGATAATCAGTAGACAATGGATTTCTCTCTCTCTTTCAAAAGGCATCTGAGGCACCTCCTAGGAAACCCACTTCACACGTATTGTCCCAATCGGTTATTTGATGCCCCTAACATTTCCCCAAGGTTTACGTTAGTCAGTATCCTAGACAAGTAATATAGAATCCTACCATAAGACAAACAATTGCATTTCTAATACAGTGGACGTGAAAAGGCATCAAACTTAATTCAGTAAGATTTGTCCAGAATATTGCAGGAAATTGTCCTGTCGCAACCACTTTTAGAGGTGACAAGACAAGCCAGACTATCCCCAGTCGGTCCTCAGCCTCTCTTCTGAAGTTGCTGAAATAGGTGGCCTGGTGTTGGCTTTTGTGGTGCTTTTGGATTGAGTGCCTTGTGCAGTGGGACCTGGAATGACACTACCAAGTACAGGCCTCATACAAATCCCAGGAAGGCTGATGGAAAGATTCCTATTCACTTCAACGGACCTTTATTTCCACATAAGCGGGCCTGCCCCTTTGTGGTCGCAGAACATCTAACTACAGAGGACAAACCCATTTCTTTCAAATAATAAAACAGAGCAAAACCATGGGCTCGGTACACACGAAACAAGGGACTTTGCTGGGTCTCCATGATCACGTCTCAGTGCTTTGATTGAACTATATGCACCAAGCTCTTGTTCTTTGTGGCTTCAAGCAACCTTTGTACTCCCTATGCACTGGGACTATACAGCAGCCCACCAGCAACCCTGGTGACTTCTCTATGGTATGCTCTATTTCACTTATGGGAATGGTTGCAGTGCAGCACATTCCTTCCTCTTCCTACCATTGCCCTTATGCTGGGAGCAAGGCTGCTGTAGAACCTATATGCCAGCTATGTAGGCCCCTGCACAGAATGTATCCCGGGGAAGGGGAGGGGCTGGTTTTACCTTTACCTTCAGTGTAAATGAGAATCAGGACCCAGGAATCCAAATAGAGTTCACAATATCCTTCCCCTTTGCTAGGCCAACAGTCTGTTTGCCTGTACAGAGAGGTGCTCTGCAAGAAACCTGGTCAACCAACGGGCAAAGGGCCCAGGTGTGCATGAATGAAGCCTACTTTTCGGAGCGCTTCCTCTGGGCGATTGTGTTTTACTAAAGCCTTCAGGGTTTGGCACTGGAAAGAGTGAGCGAAGGACTTTCATCCCAGTGCAAGGTGAAGGAGTAGGTAAGGGAGGCAGCTCATTCACCTAATTAATTACTGTGAAAGCAGCGCCACAGCGCGTGAAAGCGAGGAGGAGACTGGGTTGATCATTTCTTGCTTGCACGCAATGACAGCAAAAGAAGCAGTAAAATCAGGGGCAGCGCTCACTTGATGTTTTCATTTTGTAAGCCATCTGGCTATTCTGACAGCCTTTATCAAGGCCGACACTAATTAGCGCCTGATCCACCGGGGATAGCTCATGGTGGCTAGCAGTTCTCATTAATCAAGATGAAATTTTCAGGCCACGCCTGAGAATGACAAGGAACAGAAATCCCAGCAAATCGCCTGTCGGTGGCCATCAGCCTCAGTGCTGAAATGAGAGGGTAAGGATCAACGTGTGTAAAGTGAGGTGGTACAGCCAGCCAGGCGGGCAGGTTCTTGCTGCCAAGTTGAACCAGACAGAGAAGATGCCAGGGAGAAAGAGAAGCAGCAGCAGTCTGTCTGCATAAGATGACTTGAAATGAAGCCACCCCTGGAGATACGGTGTGGGGCACCCCCCAATCCAGTGGCTTTCCCTTTTCACGTAGCCACCGATCAGCTGGTGTGTGTATAGCGTGACCCTGACTGAGCGGATGGGGCCAGATCCTCAGCAGTTGTAAAATCAGCCAATTTGAGAATCTGGCCCACGAGACAGATGCCCGTCAGTCCCATTAACACCCTGGCATATAGCAGCACCGCCAGAGGTAGGCAGTCCAAGACTTTAAAAAAAAAAAGATTCCAGCCTTTTCGGGGGGGAGGGGGGAGAATTCCACTACAGAACATTAAATTCCTGCTCCCCGGACCAGACCATGCGTAGGCCACAAGCTGTGTGGGGGGTGGTAGCCAGCTCCGCCATTCTCCTCAAGTGCAGTTCTCATTGCACATGGGCCTTGTGCCCATTCCTCTGTGCTGGCTAGTGCGCTGAAGGAGGTTCCAGCCACATGCTCGCTCCCGTGCATGGTGAGAAGAGAGGGCATATGCCACTGGCTTATTCCCTTGCTTCCCACCCTCCCCAGCCAAAGGTCCAAGAAGACTGTGCAGAAGTAAGGCAGGGAGGGATCCTGCATTAGCGTCCAACAATCATGCATCACTTCCCCAAAATCATGAGTTTGGTTTTTTTTAAATAAGTGAGAGGTTCTTTGCATCTCCCTTCATGTTTCTGACCCTTTAGCGTGCACGTGGCTCATGTTTTGGGGCTTTTCTCCACAAACATGATACTTTTTTTCCCCAATGAAAGCTTAGGTTCTCATGTAATCGGTTTCCTGCAGGAGCTGGGATTTTATGAAAGACAGCAAATATCACAAGAGTTTTGTTATTCCCCCTTACACGCATCTGTATGGCAAAATCTAGCCCCCGGACTGTACAAACAGGAAATTCCTATCAGCTGGTATTTATTATTAATTAGAGACATGGATCAGGTTAGAGAGAGAGCCAAGGTAATGTTAAAATTTGCTAGGTGGCAAACTGTGACACAGGAATCCCTCGCTGTCAGAATTTGCTGAGAACGATAGCAAATTCTGACAGGGCAGCAAAAAAAGGATTTCCTTACACGCCAGTAACTGCTATGGGTAGCAAAATGTGTCCGTAGCAGATTTTGACACTGCACTGGAACACTTTACAGGCTGCATGCAGCCGATAACTAGTTTTAAATTGAAAAGTTTGTGTCCGGATATAATTAGTCCTAAATAATCATTCTGAACTGAAACGAGGCATATGACATTTTCAAGTTAGGATCCTTTTGGTTTTAAGAGCCGTGGCTGTTTTTAGCTGATACTTTTTTAACTTGGGATGTAACAAACAAACAATCCTTTCCATCCCGCCCCCGTTGATACTGAATGCTTATGATCAGAATGAATACCAGTGAGACACGATACACCCGATTTGCAGATCAGTAAAGTTTAATTTGCAAAGTTTTCTATAGATATACTAGTTGAATATGAAGCCTAAAATTAACTACAATGTATCATACTGACTAAGCCTGGAGAGCTGAGCAGTTACTCAGAAGGCTGTATACAGGAATGTCTTTCTTCAGGGGCCCTGCCGGGGAGACAGTAGATCTTCTGGTCCGACAGGCAGCTCCTCCCACAGAGTCAGGCGTTGATGAAGTGCACCCCTTTGTCTAAGTGGTAACTTCTTATATCCTTCAATAAACAGCTTTCACCTAATTACCTCTCTACTCATTATCATATATGCTAATGACCTAAATTGGGTTTTCACCCTTGACTACTTTCCATTCTCACCATGGTAATTGGGGTCATCAAAACAACATCTGGTGATGGGGGGGGTGTAAAAATATGCCCTTTGGCAGTGAAAAAGTGTACCCCCCGGACGTTCAAGGATAACTCCCATCACCGTTATCTGTGGGCAGCTGCAAGCATACATGTCGTGTCTTTTGTCTTGTTATGTGTTGTGGTATGCAGAAACTGAGACATCTGTAAGGTCACTTGGTAGTTCTGTTCATCTCTGCCAACCAGAAAATGTCACGCTACAGGAGTCAGAATAGCCAAGCAACTAAAGCTATGTTAGCAAGCAACTAAAGCTATGTTAGGCCTGTAGGACAGTGGACAGGCAACTCAAATTGCACTGGGCCTCCAACACCACCCACCAGTTTTAACATGGAATTTGGCAGGCAATTTTAAGCATTTGTATTCTAATGGCTTTTGGGTTCATATTCTTCCCAGAAGCTGTACGTCTTTGGAACTGCAGCATGTGGACTGAAGATGGTAGTAAGAAAGCCTTTAGTATTAAACATATATAAATAAATAAGAGAATAATCAGCTGAGATTTCCTCATCCAAAAGTCATTTTACTCTGCACAAACGATAGTTATTTGCTGTATCTTTTAGGAAGGATTTCTAGCATAGAAACCAAGCAGAATCTTCCAGAGTTTTACGAGAAATTTCTTGCACTGCCAAAAGCTGTATCTGGTGCTAGATAGTTATTACACCTGGTATGCGACAATGAAATATCTCAGACCAGGCTGCTTCTGGATTGCATACATAGCTTATTTATGGCATTTTTAATAGAGAGCATATCAATATTTGATAATGTTCTATAAATGATTTACAATAAAGAAAAATCAAGAACATGAAATACAAAAAACTACTTTTAAGTAACACTAGGGTTGTGATATCCATGAATAAATAACAAGAGGGCCTGTTCCAGCTCTCAAACAAACCAGGGTAAATCCCTAGGCACTTTTGAGGATTTACTCCAGATTTACAGCTATATTCTCAGAGAGCAAGCTGACTGTAGGAATTCATAGTTAAGGCCCATGCTGCTTGTTCATCATACTAGTAAAAGTTTCTTTCTTTTTTTATAACCATTTGTCTGAAAGGTGACCAGCAAATTAAATTTAAACAAATGAGTTCAAGCCCTTGTTTTTTCTTCTTCTTAATGACATATAAAAAGGCCTGCTCATGTTTTCATGAAAATAAAATTTTGTTCCTTTCTTTACCTTAGAAATATGGGGAACATCAAGTCTTATCTTCCCTTGCTTTGCTTGGAGATTTCTTGGGAGAGTCAGATGTCTATTCTATTTCAGCCTTTATTGGCAGGTGAATTTGTAACAGAGACGTCCTTTTTCCCAAATGTTTATCAAGAAATTATTATTTGCTCGTATTATAATAGCCAACTGAGAAAAGATCCCCATTGTACTAGGCACTGCACATACAAATAATAAGAGATAGTCCTATCCCGGAAGTGTTTAGTCTATATTGACGAAACAGAAAGAGTGGAGTAAGGAATTATTATCCCCATTTCACAGAAAGGCAATTGAGTTTTACAGAGGTTACATAACTCAGCTGAGGCCACCTAGGAAGTTTATCAGAGCCAGTAATTGAACACGGATCCCTTGAGTTCCAGGTCACTACCTTTACCCATAAGAACATCCTTCCTTTCCCACAAAGGAGTTCAAAACAATCTGATTAAAATTGTCTTCTCCGCTCAGCTTTCACATTTTGTCTCTTGTGATGCCATAATTCTAATAACCAGTTGTTCAAAGAGCTCCAAGGAAAAAGGCTTTACAATTAAGCCTGGTCAGAAGTTCACTCATGGAACTCTTGTCTATCAGAAAATGTCATTTGTCAAAAATCAAAACCTTCTGCCAGAACGTGGCAATTTTGATATTTTATTTTGAAATATTGAAAGAAAGAGTTTTGGTAAAGTTGAAACATTTCATGTCAACCTAATTGAAATGAATCATTTCAGTTCTTCACTGAAGAGCTATTTTTTGTTTTTAAAATAATTATTAATTTTTTCAATTTTTAACCTTTTTTTAAAAAACTCAAATGGGAAATAAATATTTTGATTTTTTTGTCAGAAACAAAGAGTCCCATTGACCCCACATGATTTTTCAAACAATTTCATTTCGTGGGAAATTTCAGTGTGTGTTTGTTTTTGTTCTGATCGGGAATGAAAAATGTTGAAATGTCAAGAATTTCCCACAGAATGGGAAGTCCGAGTTTTGACCAGCTTTATTTAAAAGGAAATAACCTTCCAGGCCTCCTTTAAACACCATAAAGCAGCAAAAAAGGAGCATGTTAACCCACTTAAAAAAAACAATTTTGCAGTCATTGGAGAGAACAGAGTAATAGCCAAAACTCAGATTTCCTGTCCTCATTGTTTGTTTCAATGTGGTCATGATAATCAACAAATATCTGTAATGCCAAAATCCTGATACAGATTTCAATCATCCCCAGAATGCTGGCAGAGGCAATCCCACATATTTCCTGGTCTAAAATATGTGAGCACATATATTGATCGGATTAAATAAACTATACTTGGTAATCAGTTCATCTCACGGATTAAGCCCTTTGTTTTTAACAGAAGACAGACCCTGATAGTTAACAAATTCAATTACTTCCCATTTATGATTGCTTGAGGAACTCTTTATGGGCCTGATCCAAAGCCCACTGCAGCAATGGAAGGACTATAAGATGTCAGTAAATGCCTTTGACCTAGAATTTACTCCATGCACCCAGATTCACCCTCTCCACTGGGCCCAGTGTAGGCAGCTAAGTCCTGATCATCAAAGTGCTATGCTGGATCCAGTCCTCTTTCCCTAACAGGTGAAAATATTAGCTAACTGGAAATCAAATATAAAGTCTCTGTGAATCCCAAGTCTCTTCCATTTGGGTTTGGCTAGGTCGATATAGTCAGACCTCAGTCTTCTGCCCTGGCCTACTCTCCTTTTGCACTCCTCAAAGCCAGGCAAGCTTTGCAGGTGTGGCGGGGATGGGGCTTCCTCGGCCCAGACCAGCTGCTTAACACCTTTCTTATTGGTGCAGGGTTTGTATACCCTGTCACAGCCACAATACAAGGCAATGGCCTAACCAGGACAGAAACCAGGTTTCCTGAGCCCCAAATCGTTTCCCTATTTATGTAAATAACTCAATGCATATGAGAAATAGGGCAAAATTCATCAGTGAAGAACTGCGGTCCTGCAGTTTCAGAACCACAAACCTCTACCTCCTTAGTCAAAGAAGATCTAAGTTTCTTCTATATCAGCAACAGTGGGTCCTTTATCTCATTGGTGGGTCAACCACTAGTAGGCAACATGGTCACCCATTATTAATTGTTGTTATTACTTATTTGTATTGCAGAAGCACATAAGCATTCCAGCCATGGAGCAATATGCTAGGTGCTGTATAAGCACAGAACACAAATATAGTCCCATCCAAGGTAATGCATTCCATGGCACAAGAGCTTTTATTAAGTGTAAGGGTATGTCTACACTACAATCACGAAGAAGATACAGATGCAGCTAGGCCACTGTAGTGTAGACATTTGTTACGGCAATGGAAGAGTTTCCATCGCTGTAGTAAATCCACCCATGTGAAAGACAGTAGCTTGGTTGACGGAAGAAGCCTCGCAGTGTCTACACTGGGGTTTAGGTTGGTTTAACAGTTTCTCAGAAGTGTTAATTTTTCAATCCCCTGTGCGATGAAGTTTTCGGTGTAGACCAGGCCTGGGTCTTTTCCAAGGAGTCTTGTTACTAAAGTTGTAGGGACATGAGTAATGTCGAATATGTCTAATGTAGGGACTACAGGAGTAAAAGGAGTGAAGTTTTAATTAAAAGCTGGAGCATTTCACCAGGGCACACAATAAACTTTACTGTTTCCCGTCTGAGGCGGTTGCAAAATACAACCACTGTGTCTCACCATTTTAATTAAAAGTTGTTAGCTTGGCATAATCAACTTCTCTCACTTTTGTTATTTAATGGTCATTAAAGACACAGAATTAGAGTGCTGCTTAGTATTTGGCATATTCATCAACGGTTCAATATGGTAATGCCAGTAAGGCTTTCAGGGCCAAATCTGATTAATTAAACTTAATGCCTTTAGGAAATTGCCTTGCACCTAGTGTAAGAGCAAACAGCCAAAGGAAGGCCGCAGGGTATCCATGCTCAGGTCTCTACAGTGCCAACCCGGTTTGTTCTGTCAAAGGTAAATGCAACTGACAGTTATGTAGTCTGTAATGGAGCTGCCTGATGAACAGGCTGGTGTTTCAATTCTGGGGACAATGTTATCCTGGTGCAGGTCACAGTGTTTCTTTTTATCTTGCCCATTCAACATGAGGACTGGATGTTTGCACACTGTATAATCAGATCATTATGGCAGAAATGCTAATACGCGCATACTGGAGGAGACGGCGTCCCTTCACAGAGAGAGAGGCAACGGGTCTTCCCAACCATCAATATTACTGCTGGGATTTTCAAAGCCACCTGCTCAGTTCCCACTAGGGGAAAGGGACCTGGGGGCACAAAACAAGGGCAGAAAGAAGGGATCTGGAGAAAGAGGGAAGGGGCATTTGTAAGAGGAAGAGGACAAGCAAGGGTCTTGAGAAGGAGGATGGGAAGAGAAGGGAAAGGAGGAGAGTGTGTGAGGAACAAAGAAATATCACAGTCTGGTCATGGGCAGCTAGACCTAATACTTGGAGCCAGCATCCTCAGTCACAAGATCGGGATCAAGAGTCGGCTGGGTTGGGATAACGGGAGGTCAGAAGCAGGAGACAAACTGGAAATCAGCACCACAAGTTGGGAACCAGAGTGAGACTGGGTGAAGATACCAGGAAACAAATTGAAGCTAGGGAACCACAACTCAGCTGCAACCCATCAAGCTGGGTCAGGATGCCAGGAGATCAAACCAGGGGAAGCACAAGGCACACGATCTGGAACAGAATGGAGCTCAGTTATTCAGACAGCTGCCTGTTCCTGATACTGGCTGAAGTAGGGCCAGCAAGCCTATTAGCCGCACTGGGATCTCAGAGGCAGAGCTTTACAATGGCGCTGGGCTTCATGGTTCCCAGGTAAGCTATTACTAGCAGGCTGCTAGGTGGAAAGTGGGGGGGGGGGGATAATCGCTTCTCTCTGAAGACCTGGGTTTGAGACTTGTCGGTCAGGAGAGAATTAGGAAACACTGCAGAGAACCCTGAGGGGTGGAGACCATCCTGCAGTGGCTGAAGGCTGGATGCGGTGATATACATGACAGCTAGCAAGGAGGGTAAGTCTCTGATTATTATCCAAATGAATCTGCTCCCTTTTAAAAATGCAACATAGACCTTTTACAAGAGCTTCGCAGAAAGTGGAAGCTTCTCCCAACCTCCCCATGGAAAATGTTGATGAACACTATTTTGTTTTGCTTTGTAGAAATCTTCCACAGATTTTTTTTTTTTAAACCCAAAACCCAACCCTTTCCTCTCCCCATTTTTCAGTTTTTGGCAACTGACAGTTGAAATTTTTCAGCACTGCTGAAAACAAAAACATTTTTGGCCAAAAGACTTTGGAAAAACATGGCTAAAAGCTGCCTGTACCTAACAATTTTAGTTTTTATATATTTGGTTTTTCATCCAAAAAAAAAAAAAAATTCAAAACAAAGAGGAAACCAAACAGACTCCATGAAAATGTGTTTCATTGAAACTCCCAGTACTCCAGGGAAAACATTTTGACAGATTTTTGTTTCCCAGGCCTACTTAATATCCAAGAGAAGAGTCAATTAGACCATCTGAGAAGCTAGTTAGCTGTCTGAGTACAAACCTGCCTGGATCCCCTCGATATGTCTCTCCAGACTGGGAAACATACTTCCAGTTGCAATATAGACATATCCTCTGTCACCCTCCAGTGCATGGCTTAATCAAACTACTCATAGGCTCTTTTTCATTGGGCCTGTAAAATAGGACCTGTGACAGTAACCCTTTTGCAAAGCAAACTTCTCCCCTAACTAATTTTGTTCTGCTTCTCAAACTTCTCTGGTGTTGCCCATATCCTGTCATCTACTCAAGCTTCTGCCTGTTGGTCATGGACCAGTGAGCTTAATTGGCTTTTTAAGAAGGTTAATTAAATTCTGATTCTAAGGGTCACAGCATACACTCCACTTGTCCTGAACAGAGTTAATTTATATGTCTACATCTTTATAACCTTTTTCCAAATTTGACCCTTTGTGGATTGGTGTAAATTACTCTCTAGGGCCAGGAATACCATCTTTGGCTGACTCTCCTTGATCTGTTTATTAAAGATCTTGGAGGAGCATTCGTAAAAGCAGGCAAGATTTGTGCAGCAGGTTAATAGGGAAGACAAAAGATCTTGATTTATTTTAGGCCATTCTTTGCATGCAAACTGGACTTTTTCCACTGAGTTCTCTGTTTGATTAAATGTATACAGCCTGACTGAATTCAATGAGATGGCACCCGTGTAACTGAGGAGAGAATGTGGCTGGGTGGAAGAGAGAAAGCTGCACAAAAATTCTTACAGTATCATTTATTTTTAGGTCACCTTCCATCCTTTGTGCTTTATTCTTACAATTTGGCCATTGCTTGGAAAATGTGGACTCATATGTAAATGGTCAATGTAATTATTACCTATTTTATGTCCCTATTCCACAAAACATTGAAGCAGGTTCTTAAGTCCATTCCTATTCAGCAGAACCCTTAAGCCATACTTATCTTTAGGCATGAATTTAAGTGCTTTGCTGAATAGGGGTGAACTGTTGAATCTAGGCATATTATAGGCACACAGACGTACATATTAGGCAGCTCTACCGGCTTTGCCTATATCATTAAGGTTCTCAACACTTCCCACTTTAAGGCTCGCATTTCAATTGCTTATAACACTGTCAAACTGTAGCTTTTGGGGATGAAGTTTTCCACATCAGGTATCTGCCTCATGTTGATATTTTGGGGAACATTTGAGCAAGACCAGAAAGCAGGCGGACCATCAGGCAGCCTGGAGAAGGAAACTCTCTGACTGGTATGCAGAAAGGGCAAGAGGTGATCCTAGCTAAGGGAAGGAAAGAAGGAGTAGATCAGGAAAAGGAGCCAGAGCTGGGTGTGGAACTGGATGAGAACTGGGTGAGGGGAAGACTTGGAGCCTGGGGTGGGGAAGATGAAGATCGGACAAGATCCCCCTTCTCCACATACATTAGGATATGGTGTTTAATTACCTGACTGCATACTACTTTTCCCATGGGACCCCCTGCCTCATCCAGTGCACAGGATAAACCGTTCTCTAGGGATGAAGTGAAGAAGACTGTGTGTAGAACCCGTCTTGTTTGTTGGAGATGTTAGAAAGTGCCTGGTGACTGAGGCAGGCGTTGCAGGATGAGAAAGGATGGCTTTGTGATTAAAGCAGTTGAATGCTGGCCTGGAGAATTCTCTCTTCCCTGCCTCTGTCTCAGAGTTTCTGTGTGATGCTTGGCAATCATTTAAAGCAAACTTTTTGCAGGTGACTAACTGGGCACACCTCATTTCCTGGGTGCCTGACCTGAGACCCTGGGATCGGATTTGCAGAAGTGGTGAACACTCATGAAGTCGATGGAAAATCGACTTTAAACTTACAAAGTGTGGCAGAATGCTACATGTTCTTAAAAAAATAAATAAAACAGGCCCTGGGTGTCTCACAGGGAGCATGGAAAATTAGTGAACACTTTTGATCTTACTAACTCTATGGCTCAGTTTTGTATCTGTACAATGGGGGTAATAATGCTGTCTCCCAGGAGTGGTGTGCAAATACATTGATCAGGGTGTGTGTGAAGCATTCAGATACCGTAATGGTGATTAAAGGCTTTCATAATGCACGTGCATAGGTGGGTGGCAGAAACAGTCTTAAGGCTGGTGTTTCCTAACTTTTGAATGCTTGACTTTGCAACCTTAACTTTATTTTAACCTCCTGCTTTTGTGCTATACATAATCAAGCACTGCAAAAGAGAAGCTACCTCTCCCATTTAAGAGACCACAGCAATTTGGGACATGAAGCAAAGGAGAATGCAACATCCGATGAAAATGGTAGGCCTCTTCCACTTGACCCAAATCCTATAAGTGGTGACGCAAGTGTGATTTTGTTTAAGGTACATGATTTGTATCCTGACACTTGCAAGGTCCCAGTGAGGCTGTAGACACAGAATTTTTGAAAGAGTTCATTATCTGTAGGTTGTGCATTGTCAACGCTCTTACAGTCTCTCTCCATTGTGAGTTCCGCCAAGCCCTGTTCCCTTTAAGTTGTCCCTTTACTCTGAGCTCTCATACATTCCAGGTTCAGATGGGGCTGGGGATAATGTGAAATGCAGCATTGCATGCTTCCTGAATCCCTGAGCCAATAGGCCTGGCTTTAAATGGCCAGCAATATGGGCTCTGGGGTCTTTTTTTGCCTGCAGACTTACAAATAAAGATAACGAGGAGCACCAGTAGCAAACAATATTAATAATTCAGCCGTCCATCACTCCGACTAACAATTGGAGGAAGACTCTCTCTCCTCCTGATTGATAGCTAGATAGATAGGCAGGAGGAAAAGCCTGTCTGAAATGATTAAAGTAGGCACTATATAACGAGCCTTCCCCATGTTGAGACTGCCAGGAAAGAAACTGGTCACTGATATTTAAAACACATATTATACTTCCATCTTCCTGTCGTTTTGTTCTGCAAGCTGTTCAGATTTGTCTGAATCAGAAAGGAGGCTGTGAAAAGCAGCTGAGCAAACAAAGAAAA
This sequence comes from Mesoclemmys tuberculata, assembly GCA_007922155.1. Taxonomy (NCBI): domain Eukaryota; kingdom Metazoa; phylum Chordata; order Testudines; family Chelidae; genus Mesoclemmys; species Mesoclemmys tuberculata. The sequence goes on from ML675609.1 coordinate 57,612,805, forward strand.
TCCATCTGAGAGCAAAATGCTCACAGGGTTTGTACTTCACAACCTGTCCCTGGATGACTCTCTTTTTAGTGGGAGTGGGCACACCCTCCGTTCTGCTAGTTTTAAAACTCAGGGGAACCCAGGTGGAATGGAAGCAGCACGGGTGGATGAAGGCAGGAAGGAAAGGCTCTACTGCTTTGACCCTCACACCACAGATGGGACCCCCAAAATGTTCCACTTGCAACATTTTCGACTCCTCTCTTACCCCCTCCAAAAAACTAGATGCACACGTTTGAGACCTGATGTCTGGCCAACTCAGGATCGGAGCTAGGTCGGTCTCACTCCCTCTGTGGCTGAGCCACAGAGACTATCCACCTGGTGCTGTGTCGTGTTAATGGTGGCAGTTCTTTAGGTTAAAGTGATACCAGTTTACGCTGCAGTGCTAGAGCACTGAGGTTCAAACCCTGATAACGACCTTCATAGAAATGGAGGGGCTGGAAAGGATCTGGAGAGGTCATCTAGCTCATCCCACTGTGCTGAGGCAGGACCCAGTAAACCGAGTCCATTCCTGACATCTGCTTATCCAGCTGTTCTTAAAAACCTGCATTGACAGGGATTTCACAACCTCTCTTGAAAACCACCCCAGAGTTTAACTAACCTTACAGTTTGAAAGGGTTTTCCTAATATCCCACCCAAATCTCCCTTGCTGCACAATAAGCTGAATGTTTTTTGTTCTACTTCCAGTGGAGATGGAGAACATTTTTTGCCTCAGCCTCTTTTATAACATATTGGTTGACTTATCAAGTCTCCATCAGTCTCCTTTTCTTAACATTAAACATGCTCAGTGTGTTAAACTTTCCTAACCTTTTATCAAATGTTGTTGCTTTCTTCTGGACTTCCTCCAGTTTGCACCTAGGACACAGTCCTCCAACAAAGGCCTCACCAGTGCTGAATACAGTGGGACAATTACCTCCCATGTCTTACAAATGATGCTCCTGTTGATAGGACTGTACCAGGGCACACTCACCTCTTGTGAGGCCCCCTGTTGGCTGTCTGTGGAAGCACTTGCACTCCCTTTGCACTGCGCTGCTTGCAGCAGCCCTGTTGGTAGTTGACCCTCTCAGGCAGGTTTTTCAGTGACTGAGCCCTCTGGCTGAGTCAAACACAGCCCATATATGCAAAACAGACTCCTGCCAGGCTAAACAGTTTGACAGGGCCTATCACAGTACCCTCCACTGGTCTCTTCACCTGAAACCCTGGCCTCAATCAGTTCAATAGCACCTCTCACAGTAACCTGGCTATTGCCCTTCCCGGGCTTGCTCAAATATCATTCCCTGTTCTGATACAAAGCAGTGCCCCCAGGGCTTCCTCCCTTGAGACGCTTGGCTTGGCACTCCAGCTGAGCCACCGTTTATAGCTCAGCTCGATTCTTGGGGGAAGGGACGGAAAGGTAACAAAGGTCAACAATTATTGATACTTTTCCAGGTGTTTAGCCCCAGTTTGGGCTATTACCCTGCTCAGAGTTTTAGCCACTCCACCTGTGGCTGGTGGGGACACCCAGGACTGCCCACAACTCTGGCTACTTGACTCAGGGCCCCTATAAGTAACAGCTCCCAGCTGCTTCCCTTTAGCTATTTTCTAGTGCATTTCCCTGGGCTACTTCCCTCCTTCGCCCCAGTACTTTCCTTGTAGCCTAGATCCAGCCAGTACTGATCTGCCCAGCCCCACAGACAGCCAGGAGCACCATTCTTATTTCTCTAACTCCAGTCAGCAACTGAAGTGGTGTGTCCAGCAGTTCCTTTTATATGTACCTGCTAGACTCTCAGTGGCTGCTCCCTGCAACCTCCCTCTGATTGGCTGCTTCCCCCACAGCCTCTCTAGGCAGCCTGGAGGACTCACCTCTTCTGCTCTTTCCTGGGGTAGGGTGTGGTAGGGCTGCAAGCCTCCAGCAGAGGGACTCAGGACCTGGTACACCATGTCAAAATGCCCCAGAATGATATTAGCTCTTTTCACAACTGCATCACATTGTTGGCTTATATTCAATTTGCAACCCCCAGATTTGCAATCATCATAACCCCCAGATCCCTTTCGGTAATACTATCACCTAGCCAGTTATTCCCCATTCTGTACTTGTGCATTTGATTTTTCCTTGTTAAGTGAAGTACTTTGCACTAATGAATTTCATCTTGCTGAATTCACACCAATTCTCTAATTCATCAAATTCATTTTCAATTTTATTCCTCTCCTCCAAAGTGCTTGCCACCCTTCCCACCTTGGTTTCATCCACAGGTTTGATAAGCATGGTCTCCACTTCATTTCCAAGTCATTAATGAAAATATTGATTAGTACTGGACCCAGGACAGGACAGATTACTGAAGGACCCACTAGATTTGTCTCCCCAGTTTTACAGGGAACCTTTGTTAAATACTCTTTGATTATAGTCTTTCAACCAGTTGTGCACCCTCCTTTTAGTAATTTAATCTTAGACCACATTCCTTTGTTTGCTCATGACAATGTCATGTGGGACTGTGTCAGAAGCCTTATTAAAATCAAGATGTCCTCTCTACAGCTTCACCCCATCCACATGGTCAGTAAGGCTGTCAATAAAGGAAATTAGGTTGGTTTGACATAACTGGTATTAAAGTTAGTTTGACCTGTCTGTAATTCACTTGATCCACTTTGTTCTACTTTTTAAAGACAGAGCAAATATAGTACCTTCTCCAGTCCTCACACCTGCTCCAGGGGTTCTCAAAGATAATTATTAATGGTTCCAAGATTGCTTCAGCTAATTCAAGGATGAAATTCATCAGGCCCTGCCAACTTGAACACATCTAACTTATCTAAATATTCATTAACCTTTTCATTCCCTAATTTGGCTTGCATTCATTCCCCCTTATTGTTAATGATCTGGTCACAATGTACCCTTTTAGTGAAGACTCAAGCAAAAGAGGCATTAAATACCTCAGTCATCATTTAGTAGCTTTCCTTCTTCCATTAAATAAAAGACCTAAACTCTCTTTCACCTTTCTCTTGGTCCTAAAGTATTATAATGCATAGTGACCTAAGCAGGCTAGAGGGCATACCAGAGCAGTAGTCAAGTGTGCACAGGTGGTTAAGTAGCCAGGAGGTTAGTTGGTATGAGAAACTATCTAGGGCACTGGTTAGAGTTCTCACAAAGGTCAGTAGCCAGAAAATCCAAACCTAGGGGCCAGGTCAGGGTCAGGAAAGGCACCTAGGTAACAAGGTAGGGCCAGACAAAAAAGCAACACAACAAGGAGATCTACAGAGGAACCCATGAGCAATGGTCTATTGCTTACACAGCTTCAACTTTTTATAGTCCAAGTACTCAATGGGAGTGCTGTCTGTCCATCCAGTCTGGAGTCTGGGGCATGACTGCCATGGATCTGTAGGCCTGTAGTAGTACAGCAGTTGGTGGGGGTAGCAATTTGGTGTATTGTGCAGATGCAGTAAGTAAAAATGCTATCTAAGGGTGTGGGTTCAATACCATGCTCCGGTATGTTTATAGAACCTGTTCTTACTGCCTTTTATGCTCCTTGCTATGTAACTCATTTTGTGCCACAGAATTTCTGATTTTCTCCCTACATGCTTGTGCTATTCTTTTGACTCATCCTTAGCAATTTGTCCATGTTTCCACTATTTGTAGGATTCCTTTTTGATTTTCAGGTCATTCAAGAGTTCCCAATGGGGCTGTCTTGGCATTTTACTATTCTTCCTTCCTACTTTTCTTCTCATGGGGATAGTTTGAAGTTGCGCCTTTAATATTGTCTCCTTTGAAACTGTCAGCTCTCCTGAACTCCTTTTTCCCTTAGATTTTCTTCCCGTGACCTTACCTACCATTTCTATGAGTTTGTTAAAGAAAATCCATTGTCCTTGTTGTGTTCTTTCACTCCTTTCTTTCCTTAGAATCATGAAATCTATCTTTTCATGGTCATTTTCATCCAAATTGCCTTCAGCCTCCCAATTCAAAACCAATTCCTCCTGGTTAGTCAGAAGCAAGTCCAAAATGGCTGCCCCCCTGGCTACATCCTCTATTTTCTGAAACAAAAGGCTGTCCCCAATCCATTCCAAGAACTTACTGGACAGTTTGCATTTTGCAGTGTTACTTTTTCAGCACATGGCTGGGTAAAGTCCCCCATTACTACCAGGGTCTTCTGTTTTGCATATTTCTGCTATGTGTTCTAGACATACTTCTTCATCCTCCCCCTCTTCCTGATTTGGTGCTCTAGCAGATGACTACCAGGACATCACCCCTGTTTTTAACCCTTTTATTTTCACCCAGAGCCTTTCAAATGGTCTGCCGCTCACCTCCGTCTGGGCCTCAGAACAAGTGCATATATTTTAGATGCATAATGCAACACCTCATCCCTTTTTGCCTGGCCGGTGTTTCCTGAACAACCAATACCCCTCTACGCTACCATTCCAGTCATAAGATTTATCCCATCAAATCTCTGTGGTGCCACTTAAGACATAATTTAGCTTATGTACTAATATTTACAGCTCTTCCTTTTTATTCAGTATATGCCTTGCACAGAGGGATTTGTTACACCTGCTCATCAGTGTCCTGCAGGGGCAACGAGGAGTGACACTCAAAGGAAGATGCAGGGGCTGGTATGTTGGAGAGGGAACAGGGTAACTTCCATGGACAGGGCAATTGGGAAAGGAATCCGCTTTGACTCTATGTAAACTGTCTTAAATCATGTTTTCACCAGTTTTGTGCTGGTTCCTATCAGTTGATTCTGCTTAATTTGGGGGGGATGGGGAGGGTTTGAAAGGATGGGCAGGAACACACTGGCCCTTGCTAAACATGAAAAGATTTGTGATTTGTTCCAGAGTGGAATTTTTCCAGGGTTTGATTTGCAGGGCAGGTGATGGAGCCGGGCACGGCAAACCTGGCCTACTGCACTGGAAAGAGCCAAGATTTGCACCCTGCAGCTGAAAACGTGACACACTTACTCAGCTTTATTCCCCAGCAGAATGGCTTTGGAGCTGTGGGGCAGAGCTGGGATTGGCTTTGAAGGAGGAGGGGAGGGATTTGCCCAGTAGATCCTCCCAGTTCAGGAGCACACAAAGTGGTAGAACAACACCTGGCTGAAAAAAGGGCCAGTGGCTCATGCTTAGCCTGAGCTGGCACAACCAGCTTACAATCGGATTTGCACGCACACAGATGAGCTGAGCTATACTCACCTCCACCTCCCTATAATCTTCTCAGGCAAACAGGCTAAGGTCCCTACCCAGTCTAGCCCTAGAAGCTCAACAGTGGCAGTGGAAACAACAGAGGGACCAAGGACCTTCCCCCTCATCTTGTTCAAGCTGTTTAAGGGCCTGTCAGAAATACAGTCCCTGTGCTTCTAAATTGCATGGACTGTTCCGTAAGCACTACCTCAAAGAGTGGATGGTAGCCCAGAGAAGTCAGGGTGGAGCTGGGCGTAGACAGAACCATGGTTCTGCCTGCCAGTGGAGGAAATATACCGCATCCCTTCCAAGGATATAGCGCACCCCCAGGTACCAGGGAATGGCAGGAAGAGCCTGCTTCCCTGAACCAGAACATCTCAAGTGTTTTCCCTGGAGGAGGTACAGCTGTATTGCACCTGTAATGCAGGGCTGTCCCTAAATCAGAGAAATGTAGGGTTGGAAGGGACCTCAAGAGGTCATCTAGTCCATTCTTCTGCATTATATAATTGTAAAAGAACAACTATGACCAGCTCTAACCAATACATGCCTTGTCAACAGAAAGAATCTGTCTTGCTCCCAGGACCTTATAAACTGTATAGTGTGATGAAATTGTCTATATTCTGTAGCTCCTAGACATCCAATTAGGATCAGGCCCTCTTGTGCTAAGCACTGTTCAAACACAGAGCAGGGGGTGGCCCTGTTCTAAAGTCCTTGAATCCAAAGAAGAACATAATGGGGGGAAATTTGAAAAGGGCTTACATGACTGAGGTACCTGCATGTAGGCATCTAGATCACCTACAGGGGTTTTGAAAATTGCACCCAGTACTGATAAGGTACATGACAGAGCTTGGCAACCACATAGTATCTTTCATCTAATGATCTCAAAAAGCTTTGCAAACAAGGATGAAATAAGCCTCACTTATTTCATTCCTGGGATGTAGGCCAGTATTTATATCCCCATTTCATAAATGGAAAAACTAAGGCACAATGTCTAATGGACTAACCTATGCTCAGAAAGACCCCTGATTCAGGAATGCACTTAAACACTTGCTTAAATCCATCCCTATTCAAGAAAGCACTTAAGTCCCACTGACTTGAATAGGACTTTGGCTTAAGGGCTTTCCTGAATCAAGACCAAAGTGAGTCTGAGACAAAGCCAAGAAGAGAACGCAGGAGTCCCCGATTCTGAGTCTCCTGTCCCAGATCCATATCTGTAGAGTATTCCATCAATGCTTATGCCAAGATGTACCGTTAGACTGTCAACTGCGCCAACTCCCATTAAAAAGACAACAGTAGTGATAATACCCTTGGGCAGGAACAATAACCCAAAATAAGTCTAGGTGAGAAAGCAAAATTTACCCATGTGCACCGGATTCCCATCAAACTGTGATTTCCAGCACATAAAAGCACATTAACATCTACTGGGCTTTATTAATAGACAGGTGTAATTTCCTTTAAAGCAGGAGATGAAGGTGCTATCTTATTAGTTGGGTTTTATGCGCAATCTAAACTATAACCATTAAGCTGTCTCTTTATATTACATTTCAAAGATTTAACTAAGATATACATAGGCAATTAATGTTATTTATTTTAATTGAGTAATTTCTCTTTTCTGCTGAGCCAGTCTGCTTGCACTATAAATGATCACAGCACACAAATATCTAGCTAACATAGTGGTAGCATATAAGTCACCATAACCTTCCAGTGTAACACGTTAACATATTTTCCTATTGACCATTTAACTGCCTGGATTAACTTTCCCCATAATTGAAATATTTTATGCTTACAGCAATGGAAGATTTTTTTAAAAAAAAAGAAGTTGCTACTGTGAACCAGGAAATACAGATCAGGACTCTTGAGTGTCATAACTTTATTATAGCTTTAGCATAGATCTCCAGCATCAAAGAATTCTAGGTAGTTGACTAAAAAGCCACATATATAACAAGCCATGGTTATATGGTCGACACTATGGGAAACGTATCTCATGACCTTCTGCTTTAAAAACAGAAATCTCTATCATCAGAGTTAAGAAGATATGTAATTTGCTGTTCAGTGTGAATCTATAGTGCTCATGCTAAAGAGATTCATACTCTTAACTCTGGAGGGTCTGGGTTCAAATCTCAGTGATGACAAAGAAGATGGTCTTTATAGATGCCACACCTGTTACTGGCCACTAGAGGATGATATAAGCAATGGATGGCTGTTGTACACATGTATACCAGTAAAAGCAATATTATGCTTGACATTTTCCATGAATCTCCTCAGACATTCTTTTACTTTGCCCCATGCACCCTGTTGTCCCACCCAACATTTCTCTCCTTAGGCTTTTATGCTGCATCCATCACCATTGTATCTGAGCACTTTCTAGCTGTTGAGAGCCTCATGCTTTTCACCACGGAGTTCTTAGGGAGCCAGTGTTGAGTTACCTAGAGGAGATCTCCCAGAGAACAAAGGTTGACTAGAGCTGGTAGGAAACATTTCAACAGATCCATTTTCCATGGGAAAATGCAGCTTCATCAAAATAAAAATGTTTTGCCAAATCAGGTCAATTTCACCAACATTTTGTTTTGGAGGGAGAAAAAAGAGGAGGTGGGAAGCTTTAAAATGTTAATATCCCATGTTGATATTTTCAGAATGAAATGTTTTAAAATGTTTCTCTCAAAATGATTATTTTCTCATTCGGTATTGTATTATAATATAACATCTGGGTGGTTTGTTTTTTTAAAAAAGCAGATCAAAATCAAATTGGATGAAACAAAATCATTTTGATTGACCCAAAAATGATTTTTGTTTTCTGGAGTTTTCTTTCACAGAAAATTTAAATTTTCGGTTCTGTCCTGAATTGGAATGAAAAGAGAGATGAAAATCATGCAAGCCTCTGCAAAATGGAATTTTTGTTTTCTGCATACCCCTAGGATTAAGCCTCCATCCTTCTTAGACTTATCTATACAGACACATCTCTGTTTCCAGCAAGAGACACACTGACTTCAGCTGGGGCTCTGCATGAACTACATGAACAGAATTATGGCCTTAGAGTCCCTTACCTCTGCCAGCCCGGACATTTAGGACCTCAGTTCAATCCTGGAATTAAGGATTTATCCATACCCTGTTGAAGTCAATGGGAAGGATCCCATTAACTTCAACTGGCTTTGAATCAGCCCTTTAGTTTAAAGACACTGTGATGATGAGGGTCATAAAAGTGAATAGGTTCATAGATAGATCATAGAATCATGGAAGATTACGGTTGGAAGAGACCTCAAGAGGTCATGTGGTCCAATCCCTTCTCAAAGCAGGACCAACCCCAACTAAATCATCCCAGCCAGGGCTTTGTCAAGCCTCATCTTAAAAACCTCTAAGGATGGAGGTTCCCCCACCTCCTTAGATAACCCATTCCAGTGCTTCACCACCTCCTAGGGAAAAAGATTTTCCTAATATCCAATTTAGACCTTCCCCATTGATAGATTAGATCACAAGGATACAGCCCAGCATCTCTGTTAGATGTTGTTATCTAACAAAAAGGATAAACAAAGCCTTCAGAGATCCAAAAAGCCAAACATAAAATGAAACCTGCACCTGTTATTTAAAGAGCTGTATCCTATGACATGAATACTCCTGGCATGCTATTTCTGCATGCCTATTGTGCAGAAAACGTACACTTCTCTGTGTATCGAATCAAAGCCTTGTCACATAAAATACCAAAGATTTGTTAAAGTGGCAGACCTAATGAAAGAAAGATTATTTGCAATGCCTGGTAGATTGATACCTGCTAAACTCTCATTAATTCCCTTTTTGCTCATTGTTAGCATGCGCACAGACACACAAGTCACAATGACTTTGGATCTGCTTGATTCAAATATGCAGGCTCCCATGACTTCCTCTGCCTCTGTGATTGTCATCAGCGTGGCCCCCTCAGGATATGAAAGAGCATTTCCTAGCAGCAAAATTGCCTTTGATCAATGGAGTTTATGTCATTTGACTGTACAGCAAAAGTCAGTAATACACAAAGGTCTCTTTGACAATTGCAAATTAGAATGGTTCTCTGCTGAACTAAGTAAAAAAGCCATCTGCTTGCATAACAACGTGGTATGTTTTATGTTCCTTTTGTACTATACATGTGTGATGAAAAAAGATTGGATTAATCTTGTTCAAAATGGAAAATATACACCCTCAATCTTGAGACTGTCTAATTTTTAGATCTCATCAGTTGCTTTGTTATAGATGGCATTCCTAAAAGGAGCACAGATTTCAGAACAGAGAAACTATGGTGAATAATAGGAACATAGGAATTGCCATACTGAATCACATCTAGTCCAATAATTTGTCTCTGACAGTGGCCAAATGTGCCAGAGAAAGGTGTAAGATTCCTAAAATAGAGAGATGTGGGATAATCTGCCCCTCTCCCACATAGGTCTCATCCTTGTCCTGAAGAATGAGGTTTAACATCTTTCCAAAACTATTCTTATAATTAGCTACGGGAACTCTGGATATTCTTCTTATCCATATAAATGTCCAGTCCCTTTTTGAATCTCTGCATGCTTTTGACCTCAATGACTTCTGGAGCCAGAGAATTCCACAATGTAATACTGTGTTGTGTAAAAGAATTTTGAATTGGATGGAACCTTCCTTTGCTAGGGTGCCACTTGAAATCCACCCCAGGTTGAGACTGAGCAAACATTGTCGCCATTTGATAGCTGACTGGTTACAGATCTGAAGTGAGTTAGTTGGTTTCAGCCCACTTCTCACTTATCAGGTGTCCATATCATAGAAATCACCACCACAACTAAAACCAGTTGGTCCCCTTGTCCGCAGTATTGACAGAGGCCAAGTACTGAATGGGTTCTGATAAAAATGTATCCATAGAGCTGGTTGGAAATTTTCTGATGGAACATTTTTCCATGGGAAAATGCCAATTTGTCAAAAGTGAGATGTTTTCATTTCAACAAAATTTCATGAAGAAAAAGATTTTTATAATGTCAAAGCATTTAATTTTGACATTCTCAGAACGGAACGTTTCAATTTTTTGTTTCAAAATGACTTAGTTTTGAGATTTATTTTAAGTGATCAATAAAAACAATGGCAAAATTGGAACAAAACATTTCAATCGTATCAGAATAAAACACTGAGAGCAAGCCAAAACTACTGTTTTTCCTTCAGTCACCTTTCTCCACCTGCGACTCTGAGATGAGACATTAAGGACCAAATTCTATCATGATACTTACTCCATGAATAGACCAGTTGGTTTAATGGGAACCTGTGGAGTAAAGAGCTATTCAGCATTAGCAAGTGTGGCAGAATCTGGAGCTAAATGAATAAGAGGCTCACCAACATCAGTTGGGGATGCAAAGCTGGGCCCTATTTGTAGAATCTGCAGGGACGCCAAAAAGGTATATACCCCCGCGAGTATCTATCTCAGTCTTCACAGTCTGATGCTCTAAAGTGTTGGGATTTACAGGTGTGCCCAATTCTCAGGAAACATTCAGCTCATCTCAGGATCAGGCCTTTTGAGCACACACTCATCACAAACTGCAGTCAGGCAGAGATTTCCTCCCAAGATCCAGCACTGAACAAAAGGCAGATTACACATTTCTTTGAAGCAACCAGCATTTTCCACTGCTGGAGACAGGACATTGATCTGTGTCCCAATACGGCAATTTCTGGGTTCCACAAAAAAAAAAACACTTCTGCAGCACTGGGTGATATTGAGTCAAATGCTGCATGGAATATTAATGATGACTATGACAACAAGCCTTGAAGGATGAATTTTTCAGGCTACCCTGACACCATGTGATATGGCTCAAGCCATCAGACTAACATTGACAGGCATTTTCCAAGGTAGACAAGTGTTCATACACACATCTAGAGGAGAGGCAAAGTGGAATGAGATTTAGATGGTGCTGAGACCATAAGGAGTTGTTCTATTCTTGTGGTTGATGCTCTGCTGGATTTCTGTTGCTGAGCCATTTAATAACCTGACATGAATCAAACTGGGATCTTTAGAGCAAAGCACCTTGGTTTTCTAATGTTTCTACCAGGTCCAATTCAAAGTGATTTCATTGGAACAAGATAAAGAAAGGGGGTGGAACAGAGTTAAATGTTGCAACCTGTGCAGCCTTCAGAACCCACTCAAGGCAGAGAGGTGAAGTGACTCTGCTAATGAAAAAAGGCAGAACTTTTCACCAAGGATGGCTGCTCTGTTTGGATGCACCTTAATTCACAGTGATAGATATTCATGTGGATTTTTTTTGGAGGGAGGGGTCCATCGGAGACCTCTCTAAGGACTGGGTGTGAAGGGGTCTATCAGGCCTTCTCTGTCCCGTACCGAAGACATGAGCAGCGTGACACTCCCTGCCCAAGAAAACTCCACTCAGATTGGACGACCAACAAGACAGTCCTCCAGAGGCCTAGAGGAGTCTGGAGGAAATACTGACCAATCAAAAACCAGGAGCCCAGTTAAGAAGGCTTGCCTGTGCTTGCTTAGGGGTACAGCTGGGTGAGAGTGGGACTGAGGTGGAACGCCTTAGGGCTAACCCAGAGCCCAGGCCATGGTCTTGCCTGCATGTACAAAGCACATGCATTTAAAGGGGATTTTCCCCCTCTTTATTTAAAGGTGCCGACTCCTGAGCTGGTGTTTTGTGACTTGATTGTTTAGAGACTGACGCCAAGCTCAAGGCACAGGCTGCCCTACCCCAAACAGGCAGCCAGAACCTTGCGGACTCTGACAGGTGGCGCCTACAGTATTACACATGGCCCCGAAGTGGGCACTACAGAGCAGCACCATCTCCCAGATTGGGCTTCTAAAATGTGGTGCAATCCTCTATCAGCAAGAACAAGAGGGCTCACCACCTGCTCTATCTAGCAAGAACATGATTCAGCGTTGCCACAACTAACCCCCACTCAGCTTCTCCCTGTCATCATCCCGGGTGGATGAATGGATGGATGGGTCTGGGAGTCGCGCCACATTTGACTGACATTCAAGCACAACAGCCGACACCTGCCCCTTCAGCTTGAGCTGTCATACTGTGAACAGACAGTGACCTTACTTGACACAGAGGAGAAGGAGGAGATGCCAAAATAGGGGTGAGAATAATTTCCCCTTTGGCTTATCAAGGACTGTGCTTTTCCCTAATCCATGGGGAAACTCAACTTTATAAGCCAACAAGGTCATCAACATCCTGGATTCCCATGAATTTCCCAGCAAGGGGGATATAAAAGAAGGAATAATCTTCAAGAAGTAGTAATGGGATATATATTTTTACAAGATAGGATATTATAACTGTTTAATTAAGATAGTAATGGCACACTTAAAAAACAGCAGAGATAGCTCGCTATGTATCATCTTGGAAAATTCACTTTCTCACCCTGAAACTGCCAAGTCATCTTGGATGGAATGAATCCAGCTAAGTAGCTCTGCGGCTTTGTTGAACTTCAACCCAGGCTGGCACAGGTAAGCTGTCAGCAGCACAACCAGGAACATGGAAAAAAGGGAAAATGACCAAGACCACAATTCAATCGGATTTCAAAGTAATTCATGAATTAAGACGCCATGCAGCACTAGCACTGCAGATGAGTGGTAGCTGAGACATCATGAGAGAGAAGCTGAGGTAATTTGTTGTGGCTTTGGAGAGCCACTCCAGAGCTATGAGTTGATGCGACTGCTGTGGCTTTGAAGCGATCAGGAGAAGGGGAACTGAGTGACAGGACTGGGAGGATACATGGATGGGGATCAGTGATGTGCTGTGAACAGTTCGAAAAGGGCTGCTACGAAAATATTCTCACTCAGCTGTGATGAGTGTTTAAAGGGCATGTTGAGGGGGGCTGAAAGTAGAGGACAGACACTGGGGAATCTATCTGTGTAGCTGAAAAATATATGATGCCCATAGATAATAGAGCAGAGCTCTCCTGTATCTTTTCAAATTTGTGGATGGAAGATTAAAAGTGTTTACTGGAGATCAGGAAGTATCTTTACCCAGGAAATCTGTCCCTGCCATGTGATGCAATCAGATGCTTAGCGAAAGCAAACAGTGTTTTCCTGAGCTCCTGAGATAAGCCATCTCTGGCAGTGATCACTGAAGAGCTCACCCAGAAAGGGTATGAACGTCATAAGAGGCAGGAAATTGACCCCAATGTGCCTTTCAGTTTGGTGACAGAGAATTAGCAAGGGTCTCCTGAGACAGCTCACTTCTGCATCGTGTTATGGACCATGGTCCGGAAGAGGCAGTGAAGAGCACAACCCAGAGGTGAAGTGGTAGATTTGAGTGAGGGGAGAATTAATGGGCTGGAAGGAATGGAAATAGTGGAGAGAACTGTTGAGCTTGGGGTAAATATAGGATAGAGAAAGGAAAATGAATGGGTTTGGTGGGAAATTGGCAGAATGAGTGGGGTGAGAGGGCAATGGATGGGCTGGGGAGTGAAGGGCAGAGACAAATGGATGGCTTTGGTGGCAAGGAGAATTGATGGGTCTGAGTAGTGGTGGAGAACAAGAAGCTGTGTTCCTACTGCAGGTACTGGGGTGAGCAGGAGACCTAAAGGCCCAGGAGAAGGAATCATTGAATCCAGGCCACAAAAGAATTCTTGGGGCAACAAATGAAAAAAAAACCAACAACAAAAACTCAGGAACGGGAGGGAGTGAGGTCAAAGGTTAAAAATCAGGGAACCAGCAAGGAGTGCTAGAGGGCAGGCACTCTGATGTGTTCCCTGACGGTAAACATCCTTGATGCCATTCCTTAGGTGGAGTTTCCTACGCTATCCTAGCTGTGGACATGAGTATGTGCTACGGGCTACCACAAAACCATGTGAGGAAAGAGACGGATTTGTGCTTGAGACTCCGGTCAGTCTAATACAGACAGCTCGACCCCATTTAGAATCGGTGCGCAGTGAAAGCATTTAAACGGCAGCAGGGCTGGCTGGCCATTTCGAACCGTGTTGGAAGCCCAGGCTGTTTAAATGCTTTCATTATCCTGGGTCTTGGTTTAAAAGTCTGATCGATGGTGTCGAGGGAAGGAGTGCATTGAATAGAACAAAAGGCTCGTCACAGGCAAGACTCATCCAGGTCCCAAAGCCAACACGGCTTCAAAACTAATATAGGCTGCTTACGCTAATGGGTTTCATCATGTTTTATTAAATCAGCATGGAGTCTTCAAACAGGTCTGGATTTATACTGAATGCATGGAATACAAATTCCAGGCAAAATAGATACATATGGAAATTAAACGGTATAGGGACAATTTAAGCTGTTTGGTACACTCGCTTGTAGGGGGAATAGCCACATATATGATAAACAACAGGAGAGCACTGCAATGCACAAATGGTCTATCACATAAGAGGTTCATCAAACAGTGCTGCTGGAAAAATACACAGGCTGAGTAAACTTTAATGCCAGCTGAAATGTACCAACATTGATTTATTCTCCTTGCCAATGGTGCAGGCCATTTTGTCCCAGATTTATTTTAAATACATTTCGATCTTTCTTGACTGCTTATCATCTTTCAGGGACTGATCCTGCCACATGCTTTGAATTTGACGGGAGCTCAGGGCATTCAGCAACGCCGAGCTCAGACCCAGATTCTTGCAGAATCGGGTCCATATGTTAATATACAAATAAACCAAAGCAAGATGAGGCTTGAAACCTTCCAACATTTAAATGGTTGCTAACATTCAATGGAGTCATCATGGGATCCCATCCCTCTATTTCATGTGTATTTATGTTCAGTAGAGGATACTGTAACATGTAGTGATGAAAGAATAACACAAACCAGAAAGGAGGCCAATTTTTCAAATGGCCTCTTGAAGCTGATTGTGGTAGGGAAGATGAGACTGCTTCCAAAAGATAATTGGCCCCTCAAATAAATCACATTCTGAATATGAAACCATTGCGTCCTTCAAACTCCTTGGCTAACAAATCCAGCATGATGTGAACCAGAGTAACTAATGGAAGACCTGTAAAGGGAGAAATACTGTGATTGCTTTCCTCAATGTGCCCTCAAATGGTATTGTAATACGTATACTAAATAAATAATAATTCCACATTCCCTTTTACTCTAACCAAGCAACCTCCATCAGATATTTCAGAAGTTTCCTTATAACAATTCAGAACTTGCCTCCAGACTGCTTGCCATTGTCATACCCACCCTTCCTTCCTTTCTTACCATGTCATGCGAAAAATATTTTGATTACAGGACTGGACCAGATTTTGCCAGCTACTCCTTGGCCCCAGTGGTGCCAACACTTGTGATTTTTTCACAGTTCATGCAATATTTGGTGCTTTTTCTGAAAGCTCCAGCTCTTGGAGTCAGGTGCTCATGGGAGACTCTCTACTTTCACTTTTCAAAATAGTGAAAATTTCTGGACAGGTTGGTTTCAGAGAAAAGCTTGAAGACATGAACTGAATGTAAGCTAAAGGCCCAAAAAAGAGAAGGCAAAGATGGACCACAAATGCTTTTTTTTTTTTCTTTTTTACATATTTCATGATTTAGAAGCTGATCTCGGGATTTTGGGGGGTCAGAGGACTGACTCATGATTTTTAATACTTGGGATTGGCAATATAGAATATGGGGATGGTTGATAGGAGGTGCTACTCTAGCAGAGAATACCTCCCACTCACAGATTTGCCCTGTTTCCTCCCTGCCCATTTTTGCCCTGTTTGGTGTGTCTGGAGCCCCAAGGACTGCAGGTAGGAAGTAGTCCAGGCACGAAGGAGAGGGCCGTGACTAAAACCATGTCCAGCGATAGGGAACTCCCCTTATGTCCGCCCACTTCTGTCCCAGTGCAGCCAATGATGTGTGTAAGGTTAAACATACCATGTGTATGTTGTAAAACTCCCTGGGATCATTTCTATTGCAGAGACCTAAAGAATACAGAGCTGATGGAATCAGCGAAGTGTGAGAGTTTCAAGATTTTCTTTGCCTAACGTTTTCAGGCTGTTTTCTCTTTGTCTTTTGTCACCACTGTTGTATACAAGCCATTCAACCAGACCTAGTGTTTTAGTTTCCAAATTACTTATTGATCCATGCACCAGGGAAGGGGGAAAAAGCTAATTCAAAAAATATCTTAAAGGCAGGACATTAGAGAGACTTCAAATTGCTGGATAACAGAGAAAATGATGGGACGCCGCTTCGGCTGTGATGTCTTCTTTCTTTTCAAGGCATTAGAGTGAGCTGCTACTTTAACATTCAAAACAACTTGACATGCTCTAGCACTCAGTTTACAGGACAAAAGAGATTGGTTTTGCTGATGCCATGGAAACTTTAGTTGGAATCTAAGAGTCAAGCTGGGTACATTATGGCTTGCATACATTCAACCAGTAATAAAAGATACACTGCCTGATTCTTCTGTGATGAAGCCATTGCTTAGAACAAAAGAACATAAGAATGGTCATACTGTGTCAGACCAATGGTCCATCTAGCCTGGTATCATGTCTTCTGACAATGGCAAATGCCAGGTGCTTCTGAGGGAATGAACAGAACAGGTGATCCATCCCATCAGCCATTCCCAGTTTCTGGCAAACAGCAATCCCTGCCTATCCTGGCTAATAGCCATTGATGGAGCTATCCTCCATGAACTTATCTAGTTCTTTTATGAATCCTGCTACAGTTTTACCCTTCACAACATCATTTGGCAAGGAGTTCCACAAGGTGACTGTGTATTGTGTAAAGAAATACTTCCTTTTATTCATTTTAAACCTGCTGCCTATTCATTTCATTTGGTGATCCCCTATTATATTTTGTTTCTTGTTATCTCTCTCTTTCCTAATGATTCCCAACATTCTGTTAGCTTTTTTGATTGCCACTGCACAATGAGTGGGTATTTTCAGAGAACTATCCACAATGACTCCAAGATCACTTTCTTGAGTGGTAACAGCTAATTTAGACCCCATTCTGTTATATGTATAGTTGGGATTATGTTCTCCAATGTTCATTACTTTGCATTTATCAACATGGAATTTCATCTGCCATTTTGTTACCCAGTCACCCCGTTTTGTGAGATTCAATTGTAACTCTTCGCAGTCTGCTTTGGATTTAACTATCTTGAGTAATTTTGTATCATCTGCAAATTTTGCCACCTCGTTATTTACCCTTTTTCCAGTTCATTTATGAATACATTAAACAATACTTGCTCTAGTACAGAACTCTGGGAGACACCACTATTTACCTCTCTCCATTCTGAAAACTAACTATTTATTTCTACCCTTTGTTTCCTAGCTTTTAACCAGTTACTGTTCCAGGAGAGGACCTTCCCTCTTATCCCATGACAGCTTACTTTTCTTAAGAGCCTTTGGTGAGGGACCTTCTCAAAGGCTTTCTGAAAATCTAAGAACACTATATCCATTTGACCACCCTTGTCCACATGCTTGTTGACCCCTCTTTCCCCCCCGGGGCCAAAGAATTCTAGTAGATTGGTGAAGCATGCTTTCCCTTTACAAAAACCATGATGACTGCTCCCCAACAAGTCGTATTTGTCTATGGCTAATAATTCTGTTCTTTACTATAGTTTCAACTAAGTTTGCCTGGTACTGAAGTTAGGCTTATCAGCTTATAATTGCTGGGATCTCCTCTGGAGCCTTTATTAAAAATTGGCATCATATGAGCTGTCCTCCAGTCATTCCGTAAAGAAGCTGATTTAAATGACAGGTTACATATCACAATTAGTAGTTCTGCAATTTCACAGCTGAGTTCCTTCAGAACTCTTGGGTGGATACCATCTGGTCCTGGTGACTTATTACTGTTTAATTTACCAATTTGTTCTAAAACCTCCTCTAATGCCACCTCAATCTGAACAGTTGCTCAGATTTGTCATCTAAAAAAGAATGGCTCCAGATTGGGAATCTCCCTGACATCCTCAGCCACGAAGATCGATGCAAAGAATTCATTTATTTTCTCTGCAACGGCCTTATCTTCCTTGAGTGCTTCTCTAGCATCTCGATTGTCCGGTAGCCCCCCTGGTTCTTCAGCAGGCTTTTTGCTTCTGAAGTACTTAATAAAAAATGTTGCTGTTACTTTTTGAGTCTTTGGCTAGCTGCTCTTCAAAGTCTTTTTTGCTCTTCCTCATTGTATTTTTACCCTTCACTTGCCAGAGTTTAAGCTCCTTTCTATTTTCCTCAATAGGATTTAATGTCCATTTTTTAAAGGGTGCCTTTTTGCGCTAGCTGCTTCTTTTACATTGTTGTTTAGCCATGCTGGCTCTTTTTTCATGTTTTATAATTTGGGGTATACATTTAAATTGAGCCCCTATTATGGTGTCTTTAAAAAGTTTCCATGCAGTTTGCAGGGATTTCACTTTTGGCCCTGTACCTTTTAATTTCTGTTTAACTAACTTCCCTATTATTGTGTAGGTCCCCTTTCTGAAATTAAATGCTACCGGAGGGAGCTCCTTTGATGTTCCTTTTCTTTCCCTGCTCTCCCCCCCACCTCAGGGATGTTAAATTTTATTCTGCTATGGTCACTCTTACCAAGCGGTTCACTGCTTCACTGGAGTTTGGTGATTGGAGAGAACCCGCCAAGAAAGGCAATCCCGGCTCACAATCCAGGGGAGAGAATTTAAACTGATGATGTATGTTGTATTCATTTAGGTGGAATATATGGGCCCAAAGAGTCAATGGTATTAACATAATGCAGTCACTATCCAACATTAAACTGTTTTAAAAATGGTACAGGGTTTGGTATACAGAGACTGTAGCCTGCTTAGTATCATGACAAACACGCAGTTAAAAATCTTTGTAACCTTTTAGTAAAGGTACAGAAAAGAAGGAAAAAGAGTTCAAATATTTGAAAGGTAAAGTATTAAGTAAGGCTTTTTTTTTTTTTTAACATTTCTTGTTCCCTTTCCCTTTAGCTGGAGAGATCTTTATAGAAGGAAAATCCCCCTTGTTTGGCAGTCTCTTAGGTGATATGAAAGATAGCAATAATAGTCCTTCTGGGAAAAAGAGAAGTTAGTTGAGATGGACTCAAGTTGGTGGTGCTAAAGTTCAATCCCATTTCCTAGAAGGTGAAATGAGACAAATGTGCACAAAAGGGAAGGAAAAGAACAGCAAGAATAGACAGTGCAGCTTCTGTCTGTAGTTTTGATTTTCACTTACAACCGCACTGCTGGACAAATACAGGCCCAGCACATGGTCTTATCAGCCAGTCTGTGACCTGGCCAACTTGTACCAGCATCAGGCTGTGTAGAGCATTATGTTTAGCTGCCTCTCTCTGGTCCCAGATTTACAGCCGTGTTGCAAAATATGCAATCTTGGCCAGCCAAGCTAGACTCTTGTTGGACACAAGCTGGTGGCGGTGCTGATATCCTCTGGGTCTCTCTTTTTTGGCCATATCTCATTAAGACAGCTCTTAAAATAAAGAGAGCCCAGAGTCCCAGGAGATGGGGATGCAGGGGGGACGGCCATGTTGGTGAAGCATGCTTCTCCCTCTCCTCTCATCTTTCAGTCAGCCGGTGTCATGCTAGCTTGCTTCCTCCACTCCCCAAAGTCTCTTTTTGAGGACCCCCCCAAAAGGAGTGAAGGGTAGAATATCCCGTCCTTTCATTATTTTGTCAAAATGCTAGGCCTAGTTTCCAACACACCAGTTTTGGTTCACTGGTTTCCAGATGTAGACTCCATATTCATCAGGCCTGATCTTAACACAGGCCTTGTTTTATATCCAGAGGCCTTTTTGTTCGGACCAAGTTAGTCTGTCTTCCTTTAGCACCTTTTCTCATCAACCTTTGGTGTTAGAGATTATTGTGACCTCTTTTGAACCTACGCTCACCTTTTACAGCTGCATTTACAATGAGGGAACATTTGTAGTTTCGAGGATTAGATGCCCCTTTACATTTTTTTAAAAAAACCCAACCCACCGTTGTTATACTGAAAGGTGCTAATTGCTGCTATTGTATTAGATCCAAAGACAATAATAATAATTATTCCTGGGTGAATCTTAAATATAAAGACAATCACAGACATTGTTAAAGCCAAAGGGAGTGCCCTGCCCTTGTAGACTCGTAGACTCTAAGGTCTGAAGGGACCATTATGATCATCTAGTCTGACCTCCTGCACACCGCAGGCCACAGAACCTCACCACCCACTCCTGTAGTAATCCCCTGACCTATGACTGAGTTATTAAAGTCCTCAAATCATGGTTTAAAGACTTTAAGATACAGAGAATCCACCACCAAGTGAGCCATGCCCCATGCTACAGAGGAAGGTGAAAAAAAACCCAAGTTCAACAGAGGGAACCAGCAAGTCCTTTATGTAGTAAAAACAGCCGCAGCCCATGATCACAGCCACTTCAGGTGGCAGGCCAGATGGCAGAGCAGAGCTAAATCCTTGTGGGGTTTCCCTGGTTGCTAACGTAGGGGTTAGGATAGTACGTATAGGAGGCAGAGCAAGCCAAGAGAAGGAATTGTGAGTGCGACTCTGAGAGCAAGCAAAGAAACAGGGCCTCTTGGGCACAGAGCTCGCTGGAGTGGCAGGGATGGGGATTTTGAGCATGGACATGGCTTGCTGTTTGTTTCCACCGCAGGCAGGGAAGCAGGACTTTGTGGACATTTCGCAAAATGACGCCAAGATTATACCTCATCATTTTTCCATCCTAATGGAAACAACCCTGCAAAGCCCGACATACGGGCTAACAGCGCAGACCTACAGGGCAACAATATTTTCACAGAAATGTTAAAGAAAGAAAAATCACAAATATTGGTAATTTGTCCCAGTGCTCCATGAAATCTCACTGTGGGTCTGAGCCTGTCTCATGGAAGTCAGTGGCCATAGGATCCAGCCTTGTAATTCCACCTTTCTATGTTGTTATCATGACACAGAATCAAACTCATTTGAATCATAGCCAACTTGAAAGCATTATCACATAGCCTATCACCTGAAGAGCCCATGATTTCTTATGTTTTCCTGACACTAGTAAAATAAAATAGATGAGGGCCACTAGGGGCACGTCTACACAGCAGCTGCGGGCTGTGATTCCCAGCTCAGGTAGACAGACACATGCTCATAGACTCATAGACTCATAGACTCATAGGTCAGAAGGGACCAATATGATCATCTAGTCTGACCTCCTGCACAAGGCAGGCCACAAAACCCTACCCATATACATTTATAACAACCCCGAACCCATGACCGAGTTGTTGAAATCCTCAAAAATGAGATTTGAAGACCTCAAGCTGCAGGGAATCCACCAGCAAGCGACCCATGCCCCATGCTGCAGAGGAAGGCGAAAAACCTCCGTGGCCCCTGCCAATCCGCCCCGGAGGAAAATTCCTTCCCGACCCCAAATATGGCGATCAGCTAAACCCTGAGCATGTGGGCAAGACTCACCAGCCAGCACCCAAAAAAGATTTCTCTGCAGTAACTCAGTTCCCGTCCCATCCAGCATTCCCACAGACCATTGAGCAGACTTAACTGCCGATAATCCAAAATCAATTGCTCAAATTAAACTATCCCATCATAACATCCCCTCCATATACTTATCAAGCTTAGTCTTAAAGCCAGATAAGTCATTTGCCCCCACTACTTCCCTCGGAAGGCTATTCCAGAACTTCACTCCCCTAATGGTTAGAAACCTTCGTCTAATTTCTAGTCTAAATTTCCTAATATCCAATTTGTACCCATTCGTCCTCGTGCCTATATTAGTACTAAACTTAAACAATTCCTCTCCCTCCCTAACGTTAATCCCCCTGATATATTTATATAGAGCAAGCATATCCCCCCGGAGCCTTCTTTTGGCCAGGCTAAACAAGCCAAGCTCTTTGAGTCTCCTTTCATAAGGCAGATTTTCCATTCCTCGGATCATCCTAGTAGCCCGTCTCTGAACCTGTTCCAGTTTGAATTCATCCTTCTTAAACATGGGACACCAAAACTGCACACAATATTGCAGGTGGGGTCTCACCAGCGCCGTATATAACGGCACTAACACCTCCTTCTCCTTGCTGGAAATACCTCGTCTGATGCATCCTAAAACCGCATTTGCTTTTTTAACAGCCATATCACATTGGCGGCTCATAGTCATCCTGCTATCAACCAATACCCCAAGGTCCTTCTCCTCCTCCGTCGTTTCCAACTGATGCATCCCCAACGTATATGTAAAATTCTTATTATTAATCCCTAAGTGCATGACCTTGCACTTTTCACTATTATATTTCATCCGATTACTATTGCTCCAGTGTACAAGGTGGTCCAGATCTTCCTGAATAGCATCCCGGTCCTTCTCCGTGTTAGCAATACCCCCCAGCTTCGTGTCATCCGCAAATTTTATTAACACATTCTCGCTCTTTGTGCCAAGATCAGTTATAAAAAGGTTAAATAAGGTCGGTCCAAGAACCGATCCTTGAGGGACTCCGCTAGTAACCTCCTTCCAGTCTGACAGTTCACCCTTCAGCACGACCCGCTGTAGTCTCCCCTTTAACCAGTTCCTTATCCACCTTACAACTTTCACATTCATCCCCATCTTTTCCAATTTAACTAACAGTTCCCCATGTGGAACCGTGTCAAACGCCTTACTGAAGTCGAGGTAAATTAGATCTACCTCATTGCCTTTGTCTAAGTAATCCGTCACCTTCTCAAAGAAGGAGATCAGGTTGGTTTGGCACGATCTACCTTTAGTAAATCCATGTTGCAATTTGTCCCAATTACCATTGACCTCCATGTCCTTAACTACTTTCTCCCTTAAAATTTTTTCCAAGACCTTACACACGACAGACGTCAAGCTAACAGGCCTATAATTACCTGGATCACTTTTATTCCCTTTCTTAAAAATAGGAACTACGTTAGCAATTCTCCAGTCGTACGGCACAACCCCCGAGTTTACCGATTGCTTAAAAATTCTCGCTAACGGGCTCGCAATTTCACACGCCAGCTCCTTTAATATCCTCGGGTGGAGGATGCTGAAAAAGAGCGTGGCCGCAGAGGCACGCCCGGCAGCTCAGACTAGCCACCCGCGTGCCCAAGCAGTCTGCCAGGGTCGTACTTGGGCAGTTCATCCAAACCGCCACCCATGCTGTCGTGCCCACACCGTTATTTTTAGCTTGAGCACAGCTAGTCCATGTCTGTGTGACTGTGCTCGTAATTACATCTCCCTGCAGCTGTGCAGACATGCTCCCAGGGTATATTCAGTCCTGTGCGTAGGCTACTTTCAGGGGTGATGTGAGACTTAAATTCGACACAGGGCATGTGCTGGACCCTGTGCATGAGGTGAACCGTGCGGGAGCGATTGCAATCATACTCCCACTCTGTTTGTCCCTGTGCGTTACTCCAGTGACTACACTGGTTTCCACACATGCCCCTGATTCCTGCCTCCCCCTGGTGTAAGTCGGAGCAGAAATCAGCCCCTTCGACATGGCGCAAGAGCTCGTTGGTGGCCTACCTGACATGAGCTGATGGCCTCAGTCTAGCATGGGAGAAACAAGCGGTGCCGTAGACACCCTGGTGAGTGACAATCCCCTCAGAGAGTCCAGAGACTGAATGGAGGTACAGGTTGACCTGTGCTCTCTCCCTTAGGGAGCATGGTTGAAATGCTGTGCTGTGCCTCGACCTTTGTGCTTCCCTGCCTATGGGCTCCTCCAGTTCCTCCTCTGAGTTCAAGCAGCCTCCCCAAGGCTGTATCTAGTTTGTGGGGCAAACCAGAATGGCCTCAGAGGTATGTGGTCCAGCCCGCCCCCCCGCAACCTGAGGCACCCCCTTCTGGCCCCACCCTGAGCACCAGGCCTTGGTGTTGCAACTGTGGTAGGGATAATCAACACAGGGCTTGTGCTGGGGCAATTCTTCCCAAGCCCCTTGTACAGCGTAGAGCGGCTAGAGCAGGACAATGGCATCTCCTCCAGTTTCATCAGAAGTGTATCAAGGCACCTGGATTGCATAGCGTAGAGCACAGTGATTCGTGATGCCTTTGCAGACGAATAGGCTGCTTCACCCTCCCCAGTGTCACCCGTAAGGCGTCCTTTCACCGGCACAAAAGTCACTTAAAAACAAACAGACCTCTACAAATGTGAGGGTGGATGGGGGGGATCTTAGTGAAATCCTAGAAGTTAAGCTGCATTCACTGTTCAGCACAGCAGTCAAGATCACCTCAGGTGTGCGGCAGTGTGCCCCCTCCAGCGAGCAAAACAAAATTCTTGAGAGATTGCCGAGATGCTAATTTGATGCTGATTAGCTCTCAAGTTCAAAAATACAGACACTCCAAGCTCAGCGAGCTGGCACTTAAGCGAAATCTTTTCCCAAGGGACGTGAAGAGCACGTTGCATTTCTAGATATTCATATATATATATATTTAAACCTCGCTCTAATTACAGGAGGAACCAGCTTTGCTCATGCCGGCTGATGAGCCACTGATCTCTGGGCTGTGTGCGAAGGATTTCCATTGTAATACCTGCTTAAGCTCGGATTATCATAGCTGTTCATGTTTGACTGGCACAGAACAAACAACAGGGGAGTGAATTGCCGAGCCCTTATCTGTGGGTAATACTCATAAACAATTGGGGGGGAGCTACAGCCCCAGGAAATCTGGTTTTGATTCAAAGGACCACTCACCTTATCTCTCTGCAAAGCCACAGGAAATAAGGGGATTGTGGCTGGTACTGATACCTCTTTCTCCTCCCTCAAGATGCTCTTTAAGAACCTCCCATTGGCTTTAACAGGCACGGTGGGCAGGCCCTTACGCAATATGGCTCGAAGGACCGGATGGATTAGGCAGCTGAACAGAGCTTTTCTGCGTTAGGTCTCCAGTAGGGGCTGAAAGTCATTGCACTATGATGTGGCTGCCTGGAAGGGCCTGTGTGTAATGAGTCAGGGACCTCTCAATATAGTTCCTGGTGGAGAAACGTCTGCATCACAGACAGCACCAGGCCAGCTGACATTCTCACCGGCAATCTCCACAGAATTGGAATCTGCCAGGGAGGAAGAAGTATGCCTTCGCCTTCTAGTGCTTGTCTTTCCTGCAACGTCCGCTTGAGCTATAGTTCAAGTGCAGCACTTAACAACTCCAGTCCACACACAAAAATCTCTCCTTTTATTTAATTGGTGCTTTAACTGGCCTGTTGGGGGATTGACGCTCCAGTCATGCTGAACTGGAACCAGTAACACAGTGGGGTCCCAGCAGTTGGGGTCCCTACACCTCCTCTGATGCTAATCCAATTCTTGTGGCACTCTAGGGTTGTTTTCTAGTATGGCCACTCTCACTTGTTGCAGGGAAAACAAGTCCCTAGAAATCATCTCTCTGGCTTGAGTTGGAGGCACATTGTTGGGAAGGGGGCAGTATGGTGGATCTGGCATTGTCACTGGACATGCCATTCTAATAGTGATTGGCCATCCAGATCTATTCCACCCACTTACCAGTACTGGATCAAGATAGCATGGGTTATAAAGTAACCATCCTGCCTACCAGCCTTTAACCTCCCGCAAAGTCCTCAGGACCTGATGGCTTGCCCATAACTGGCTCTACTCTTCTTCAGAGATTCCAAGCCCAGAAAGGACAACTCTGATCATCCAGTCTGACCTCCTCTATATATCACGGGAGATAGAATTTTCCCAAGATAATTCCGAGAGCAGATCTTTTGGATGTTTTTTCTAATCTTGATTTAAAAATTGATGATTTTCCAGTGACAGAGAATCTACTACAATCCTTAGGAAATTGTTCCAATGGTTAATTACTCTTCCTGTACAAAATTTATGCCTTATTTCCAGACAGAAATTGACTAGCTCCAACTCCAGTCCTCAGATCATGTCATACCTTTCTTTGCCCATTATGAACTATTTGTTTCCCACATAGGCACTTACAGGCTATGATCAAGTCATCTTTAATCTTCCCTTTCTTAAGCTAAATAATAATAGGGTCAAGGAACTCAAACTATCAGGCATGTTTTCTAATCCTTCTTGAATTGTGGGCACCAGAACTGGACACAGGATTCCAGCAGCAGTCACACGGGTGCCAAAATACAGAGGTAAAATAACTCTCTTTGACTTGAGTTTCCACTGATTATGTATCCCAAGATTGCACTAGCTTTTTTGGCCACAGCATCACAGTGGGAGCTCATGTTCAGTTGATTATATGCCATCGCCCACAACTCTTTTTCAGGATCACTGCTTCCCAGGATAGAGTGCCCTATCCTGTAAGCCTGGCCTGCGTTCTTTGTTCCTAGATGTACACATTTACATTTAGCCATATTTATATCCATATAGTTGGTGGGACATTGGCTGTGTGTTACAGGCTGGCAATACCACCAAATGGTGATACTCCTGCGTGTAATGCCTAACGGTGAGAATCCAAGGGTTGGTTACCCTGGCAGTCACAGCTCTGGGCAGTGTTGCCCACTGGTGAAAGTTAAAAGGCTGCCTTGCGTAATGGCAATAGCTCAGAGCAACGCTGCCCACTGGCAAGGGTGTGCGGGGATCAGGGAACCCAGGCCCACCCTACTCCCTACCCAAGACCCTTCGAAGCAGTAGGTCTTGTACAGAGCCTAAGGCCTTATATCCTTAAACAAGTTCTCTGGGTTACTTCCTACACTTGTTCCAGTTCTTCTGGCATCATCTTGGGCTGGACTTGGGGTCCTTCCTGTGTTCTCCACAGAGCCATCTCCTGAGTTTCCCCAGCTGGCAATGATGAGTCATCAACTTCAATTCCCATGGTTGAAGAGCTTCCAGTGGCTTGGCTGTGAGGCTCAAACCAGGTGCTTTGAATCCTGGTGGCTTCCTGATGAGAAACTGCTGCACCCGCCTGCTGTTCTTCATGGTCAGCCCAGACTGAACTGAGCCGCTCCATTTTAAAGGCTGCCTCAACTGGGAACATGCTCAGCAGAGGTGCGTGGGTGTGGCCTCTTGGACCCAGTTCAAGTCTTTAACCCTCGTCTCACCAGTGCAGGGTTTGTACACCCCATCACAATGGTTTGCTTGCACCCACCTGACCAAGCGATTTGGATCGTTCTGTATCGGTGACTTGTCCTCTTTGTTATTTACCACCCCCCTCAATTTTGGCATCATCTGCAAACAGTGATGACTTCCAGGTCATTTGTAAAAGAGTTAAATAGCGTAGGGCCAAGGACCGATCCCTGCAGGACCCCACTGCTAACAGACCCGCTCAGTGACAATTCCATGTTTCCAGTTACATTTTGAGACCTATCACTTAGCCAGTTTTTAATTCATTTAATGTCTGCTATGCTAATTTTATATTGTTTTCATTTTTTAATTAAAATGTTGTGTGGCACCAAGTCAAACACCTTATAGAAATCTAATCATATTATATCAACACTATTAACTTTATCAACCAAACCTGTAATTGCATAAAAAAAGATATCCAGTTTGACAGAATGTATTTTCTAGAAATGCATGCAGTTTTTCATTAATTACATTACCATCCTTTAGTTCATTATTAATCAAATTGAATTATTTTGCCCCGGAAATATGTCAGGATGACAGGCCTAAACTTCCTTGGGTCATCCCATTTACCCTTTTTAAAAATTGACACATTATCTTTCTTCCAGTCTTCTGGAATTTCCCCAGTTCTCAAAGAGTTACTGAAGATCAGCGTTAATGGTCCAATGACCTCCTCAACCAGCTGTTTTAAAACTCTTGGATGCAAGTTATCTGGATCTGTTGATTTTAAAATATCTTACTTTAGCAGCTTCTGTTTAATATCCTCCAGAGATACAAGTGAAATGGAAAGAGTCTTATTACCATACAATGAGACTGCAGGATCTGATTTTTCTTGATATATTGAACAGAAATATTTATTGAATACATTGATTTTTTGTGCATTATTATTGATAATTCCACTATTTCCATCTAGCAATGGACCAGTACCATTTTCAGGATTCTTTTTGTTCTGAATATATTTTTTAAAAACTTCTTAATGTACTTAACTCTGCTAGCCATAGATTTCACCTTGTGTCCCTTGGCTTCCCTTATCAATTTTCCACAATTCCTAACTTTTGATTTATATTCATTATTACCAACTTCCCCTTTCTTCCATTTGCAATATATTAATTTATTTATTTTACAGCTGCAATCACTCTGTAAATCAGGTTGTTGGTTTGTTTAATCAGCACGTCCTTCTTCCTCAGTTGTGGGATTGTGACCTTTGAAGCCTCTAATGAGGTGTTCTTAAATGATCCCCAATTATCATTCACATTTTTCTGACTAAATTCTGTCCCCCAGCTGATCTGGCTTATAATTGTTTTCAGCTTTGTAAAACTGTCCCTATTAAAGCACCTATATATATATATATATATTACTGGTCTGGACTTTATTCTGCTTGTACATTATAAATGTGATGAAGTGATGGTCACTTGTATCTAAACTACCATTAACTTTTAGTTCTGTGATCAGTTCCTTCCTTATCTGTTAGGACTAAGTCTAATATAGAATTCCCCCATGTTGGTTGCAACACTTCTTGAGTTAGGAAATTGTCATTTATAATGTTTAGAAATTCCAAGGATGTTTTAGTACTGGTGGCATGAGACCTCCAGCCTATGTCACTCAAATTGAAGTTCCCCATAAGCACACAAGTTTTTTTTCTGACACATTATAGATAGGTGGATAAGGAGCTGGTCATCCTGTTCCCTGGTGAGATTTGATGGTCTGTAGCAGATATCAAATAATATCCCATCTTGTGCTTTATATGTTAGGACATTGATCCATAAGCATTCCAGACCAACTTCTTCTGAGCTGTCCATGACTTGGAAACAGGTTTTTGACAGGGTATCACTCCCCTCTCCCTGCTCCCCTTTCGCCCACTCGAACCTTCCTAAATGGGTTATAAACATTGATTTTAACATTCAAAGTGTGTGAATCACCCTCACCGTGTTTCAATAATACCAACTAGATCCAATTTCTGCTCATAAATGAATAATCCCTATTCCTCTTGCTCATTACCCAGGCTTCTAGCATTAGTGTACAGGCAATTCAAGAATTTCTTCTCTTTCTGTCCATTGGCTTCTTGATTAATTTTGTTCTCAGCATCTTGATTTTGTGCTGAGTGCTCATATCTTCCTTCTTTTTAACCTCCCCTTTTATTATTAGTTTAACTCCCTCCTGGCTACTCCTTAGGGATAGGCTAGCTACAGATCAGTCACCATTGTACTGAGGTGGAGGACTTCCAAACTATATGGTTCTCTCACGCCGTAGATGGTGGACCCATGCTCCACAAAACCAAAGCCCTGAACTCTACACCACTAACCTAGCCAGTTATTCACTTCCAGAAACATCTGTCTTCTGTCTTCCTTTGCTAGTGGGACACGAAGGATCCCAGAGAAGATTGTTTGTATATTTTTCTACAGCTTGCTTCTGAGTTCCCTGACGTCATTTACAACCTGTGAGATATCCTGTGACACAGTGCCAACATGAACCATCACCAGTGGATTGTTGCCCACAGACTTCAGAAGCCTATCCAGTCTTAAAGTTATGTCTCATGTCCTGGCTCTGGGAAGGCAGCACACCCTTCTGCTGTCCATCTGTCCTTTGCAAAATATTATTTCAATTCTTCTGAGTACTGAATCTCCAACAAGGATTATCTGTCTACGCTGGATGATTGGTGAACTCTGCGAGTAAGCTTGATTTCCTTATAGCTTGGTCTCAACTACCATCCACATGTGTCTGTACATCTGTCCATTCCCTTAGACCTGCTGGATCTTGAGCAGTATCTTCCATAGTTTCCACACTGAGGACCTAATACTAATTTGAAATTTCTAGCTATATGGAATTCTTCTAATTCTCTTTTCTCCAGTGGTCACAATCTGCCTATCCTCATCTGTCTCCAGTCATCTCTTGCCTACAGTGGTTATGAACTGCCAGGCCTCCTCTCTGACTTCCTGTCTCACCAATTTCTCTGTGGCGACCTTCATTCTTCCTTGAACGTGGGACACTGGTGTTTCCCAAACCTGGTTTTCTAGAACTCTTTAGCTTCTCTGATTCTTAGTAATATCTCAGCTTGCCCGCCCCAACCCAAGAAACTTTTCCTCCAGCACAGCCACCAACTTACCTTTCAAGCGCAGGAAATCCCTTCTGTCTTCAGGTAAAAAAAAAAGAGCCTGGACAACCTCTGCAGGTCACCACCACTGTTCCATCTCTGGCCATTTTGATATCACACCTAGTACTGAAACTAGAAGGAAAGCCTCTCACACTCCCTTCCAAACTCCCTCTGAAACTCCCATTTGCTGCTTCTGGTCCTTTTGTTATAGGAGAACTCAGGAGATAAGAACGTATACCATTAAATGCCACATTTCTGCTCAGATTCAAACAAATACATGGCTACTGTAGAACAGTAATGTAAGCTGCTTTTTTAATTCCCTGTGCAACCTGCTGAATGTGTAACCTTTACTGCTAGAGTCCTGCTAAACATATCTTTGATTAGCTGGAAATGCAATTAT
The DNA here is from genome assembly GCA_007922155.1 of Mesoclemmys tuberculata. NCBI lineage: Eukaryota > Metazoa > Chordata > Testudines > Chelidae > Mesoclemmys > Mesoclemmys tuberculata. The sequence continues at coordinate 57,643,309 of ML675609.1, forward strand.
TTTTATAATAATACTATGCAGGCAGCTTATAAGAATAGCAATAACCTTTTTTCCCCCTCTCTTCTCTATTTTAAAATCAGTTTCCATTAGATGAGTAGAAGATTTATTGGAGAAATAATCACTCCAGCTGCATTTATACCCTATAAAAGACAGATTGGCTGTGTTTTTAGACATTTACATCAAAGTAATTAGCACTATATAAAAGTGTTGCTTTCATTAAGATGCTCTGAACCAATTCTTATATAGTATTAACAAAAAAGAAGACAAAAAGTGAAGAATGGAAACTACAGATTACATTCTGCTGCCTGGCGCTTTTTTTTTATTCATGAGTCTCATTGCATTTCTTCACAGTAAGGGATAAAGAGACAAAAAACAGCACCAGGAGAACTAGGAGAGGATGGACTTGTGGGTACGGTCACCTGGGATCCACTCTTAGCTCTGCCACAGACTTTCTGTGGGACCTGGGACAAGTCATGCAGGCCTAAATTTTAAAAAGTATTTCAATGCTGTACAATGTTGTACTTGGCATTGCACAGCTCACAGGTTTAGGGGCCTAAAACTGCCTGGCTTCAGAGCCGCAACTGCAAAGTGCTGTCTACACAGCTAGTTTTGGAGCCCCAGTGTGAGCTCTGCTAGCCCACATCTGTTGACCTGCTCTGGGAGGCTCGGTGCCATGGGCTAGGTAGACATTCCCTAGGAGTCGAGATCCCGTCAACTATCATTGGGATTTTGACCCAATGTAGCTAAACCACTTTGAAAATTAGATTGAGGCTCTTAAATTAGTTAGGCGTTGCCACACTGAGTGCAGCAATGGTAAAATACCTTTCCAAATCTGGGCCTTACTCTCCCTGGACTCACAATAATCCTTTTCACCAGCCTTTGTCTGTCTTGTCTCCTTAGGTTGTAAGCTCTCTAGGGCAAAGTTAGAGGCTTACTGTGCATTTGTACAGTTCCTAGAGCACCGGGGCCCTTGTTTTAGCTGAAGCTTCTAGGGGCTACCCAAATAATAAAGTTATGGTATTAGAAGACTATTTAAAGATGACAAAACCAGTAAGGGAGAGGAATGATAAATACCACTGAGGGAAAGGACTTGTTCTAAACTAGTGGTAGGATAAATGGGATGAAGCTGAGAAAATTAAAGTGTAATATCAAGGCAAATTGTCAGATGCAGAGATCTTGAAGTCAGAGGAATTATAGTTTAAGGGATAGTCTCCTATGGGGTTTGGTAGTAGTTGTATTTTCTGGCCTATTTAAATGAAATAGGACAAAGTGGCAGAGAATATCCTGAAGGCAAAATTGTTACTAGCCAAACTAATAGGTCTTCTTCAGCTATGACTTCTCTGAAAGCCAAACCCTCTTCCTCAGGAGGGAAGGAAGGCAGGGAAATGGGCCAGGTGACGGTGCCCTCTGGAGCCCCTCAGTGCTGCTGCTTGGATACGAGCCCGACGGTGTCACTGAAGAGTAGAGAGAGGTTATCGGTTAATTGTGCTCCTCTGTGTCAGTAGCATAGCGTCACTGATGTGCTAGGTGCTGCATCAAGGGCCTTCCCCAGTCAGCCAGAGGAGCGAGGAGGATGACAGATTCCCATTGCACTGTCTGAGGAGCCAATCTCTTGGTGTGTCTGACTGTGACTGGAAGCAAAAAGCAGTGCTTCTTCTGGGATTGCTAAATCGATTTTGCATGTCCCCCACGCTCATTCAGTTCATACAATAAGTTCAGATGCCCCTTTGAACCTTTCAGGGCTCACCCAGGCCTCTGAATTCTTTGGATGTTTGCATCACGGGGACTTAGTCCCTCCCTTGCTGCTGAACAGGTAAGGTCTGTGTCTGATGGGCATGTGTTCACGACGCTACTGAATAGATGAAGGCACAGCTGTTGACACAGATGAGATTGCCAGGCCAGAATTCCAAAACCACCTTCACAGCTGCAGGACGCTCTGTAGAAAGGGCCTTCAAATCCGAACCAGGACGAGTGAGTTTCAGCCAATTTCCATGAAGCTGGGAGTGCTCAGCGACTTTGACAAATCAGGCTATTTCCTTTGAGTGCCGAAGCCTGGGTTTGTGCACCTAAACGTAGGCACTCGCATTTTAAAAAGTTTGGCCCAGGTGACTTGCCTTGGGTCACACAGCATGTTTGTGGAAAAGGCTGGGACAGAACACTTCAGTTTCTCTTCTGTCTCCCCTGTACTAAGGTGAAAAGGAGACCTCCCTGGATAAGATGGGAAGCTTAAATGGAAGCATTTGTTATGGGCTGGGAAAGGAGAGGCTTACCTTTTGCTTCTGCTACAGATTAAACTGGTTTCTGCCTTTTTACATCTTCAAAGAGCCACCTCAGTTTGTAATCTTCCCTTGCCCTCCTCAGAGCGTCCTTAGTGCCCTCTTGGTCCATTTGATCAGGCTTCCTGTTGCTTTGACTAATGAGTGATATCCTTTTCTATTAGGTTGCATCTGTGATGTGTGAAGCTTTCCTCTTCCCATTCACGCATTACTAATGCCTGGCTGTAATGGAGGAAAGAGACTATGTAGCAGGAGGAGCTACAGGACGGAGATTCATCTGGGTAAAAATAAGATGCTGGGTGATCAAAGCAGAAAGTCAAACAGTCAACCTGCAGATGAGTTTGTGTAACCTACATTTTCGAGAGGCTCTTCCAAAAATGAGTCCAACAATCCCAAAGAACATGGAAGCAATAACCCCTCATTTGCTCGAATATGGATAGCTTGCCTTGTAGGTCTTCAGCCACCTCTGCTTTTTCTGGTCGTTCTTCATTTGATGACATTTGGTTAACACTGTCAATCTGAACACTGACCTTTTTCATACTCATCTCCCATACTCCTCTTGGTGGACAGAAAAAGTGGTCCTTATACAGCAGAGAGAGAGAGGTTGATAGTGGATATTGGAGATGAAGAAAGGTCTAGCAGCTCATCTTCTCCATCCTCTGGTTGTTCCCTGAAGAGCTCTGCCTGGGTCAGTTTTCAGGCCCACATTCTCTGCTTCATTCAATTTACACTGAGGGCAAAAAGAGAGGGCAGCTGTCATGGGGCCAGTTTTGGGTCTTTGATTGTCTGCATTGGGCTTGAGGCAAATCTGTTCTAAACTGAGCCAGCTGGCAATGCTCTCATAGGGAGCATACACTCACTGGGAATCATCAAAGCATAACACGCAATGGGGGTAGGGAGGGAAACATAGAAAATGGCTCTTGTGTCTTCTGAGGACTCCCACGTGCTGGAGGGAGGTGGGAGGGGGGTTTGCTCAACAGAAGACTTGAGGGATGTTTCTGCTTTCTTGGAGTCTCCTGAGCAGCTGAAAGAGAGAGAGAGAGCCGGCTAGACAATCTGGCACTAGCACTTTCATATGATAAGGATTCTATCATTTCCCTCAGGAAACCGTTTCACATCCTAACGGATTGAGTTAGGACATTCCTCTGTCTGCTGAGGCCATGTCTACCCACTGATTAGCATCCCAATCACCCCCATGTCAGATCTCATGTCTGCCAGCTGCAGCTTCACTAAGAAATATGGATTTGATAAACTCTCGAGCCATTTCCATCCATTAAAGTGGCTGTGCTGCAGGGATCAGTTGCTCCGGAGTCTGGGTTTTGGGGCACGAAAACCTTTCACTTCCCTAAGTTCTTAGCTCAAATAAGGCCCTTGGATCAATTGTGGCCAAAAGGTGTTTACACCAGAAGACCTATGTGTAATGAGTTGGTCTGGTCTCAGGTGACTTTCTAATGGACAAGTGTCCACATCACAAAGAGTATCCAGTGGGCATTAACTCATAAGTCACGTGCCCCAGCCCCTGAATCATTTTTGTTTCCCTCCGCTGGACTTTCCAATTTTTCTACATCCTTTCTGGAGTGGGGAGCCCAAAATTGAACACAGTAATCCTCACCAGTACCGAATAGAGGGGAACAATCACTTCCCTCGATCTGCTGGCAATGCTCCTACTAATGCAGCCCAATATGCAGTTAGCTTTCCTGGGTCATATCCAGCTTCTTGTCCACTGTAACCCCTAGGTCCTTCGCTGCTTAGCTAGTCAGACCCCAGCCTGTATCAGTGCATGGGATTCTTCCATCCTAAATGCAGAACTCTGCACTTGTCCTTGTTGAACCTTATCAGATTTCTTTTGGCCCAATCCTCCAATTTTTCTAGGTCACTCTGAATCCTATCTTTTCCCTCCAGCATATCTACTACTTCCCCCATCTTGTTGTCATCTGAAAACTTGCTGAGGGTGCAATCCATCCCATCCTCCGGATCATTAATGAAGATATAGAACAAAACCAGCCCCAGGACCGACCCCTGGGGCACTCCGCTTGATATCCGCTAGAAACTGAGCTGTTGATAACCACACATTGAGCCTGATGATCTGGCCAGCTTTCTGTCCACATTATAGTTCATTCACCCAACCCATACTTTCACTTGCTGATAAGAACACTGTGGGAGACCCTATCAAAAGCTCTGCTAAAGTCAAAGTATATCACATCCAACGTTTTCCCCACATACACAGAGCCAGTCATTTAATCATAGAAGGCAATCAGGTTGGTCAGGTATGACTTGCCCTTGGTGAAGCCATGCTGACTGTTCCTGATCACCTTCCCCTCCTCCAAGTGCCTCAAAATGGATTCCTTGAAGACCTGGTCCATGATTTTTCCAGAGACTGAGATGAGGCTGACTGGGCTGTAGTTCCCTTGATCCTCCATCTTACCTCTTTTAAAGATGGGCACTATATTTGCCTTTTTTCTAATCATCAGGGATCTCCCAAGATCACGAGTTTTCAAAGATAATGACCAATGGCTCTGCAATCACATCAGCCAACTCCCTCAGCACCCTCGGATGCATTGCATCCTGCCCCATTGACTTGGGTATGTGCAGCTTTTCTAAATAGTCCTTAACCTGTTCTTTCACCACTGAGGGCTGCTCACCTCCTCCCCATATAGTGTTGCCCAGTGTAGTAGACTAGGAGCTGATCTTGTCTGTGAAGACTAAGGCAAAAAAACCAGTGAGTACTTCTGCTTTTTTCCACATCATCTAGTTTAGTAGTTTTGTATCATCTTCAAATTTTGCCACCTCACTGTTTACCCCTTTTTTGAGATCATTTATGAGCATGTTGAACAGTACTGATCCCAGGACAGACCTGTAGGGGACACCACTATTTACCTCTCTCCATTCTGAAAAATGATCATTTATTCCTACCCTTTGTTTCCTAAATTACTGATCCAGAAGAGGACCTTCCCTCTTATCCCATGATGGTTTACTTTGCTTAACAGCCTCCTAGATCATCCAACAGGCCAGTAACAGAGCTAGGAATAGACCCCAGGTCATGTGAGTCTCAGTTTAGCGCCCTATCGATTTGGATATTTTTCATCAACAGATCCATTTTCCACTGAAAAAAGATTGGATGGAAACATTTTCAGCTCTCTTTTTATCATACACAGGAAACCCTACTGATTTAAAACTGCACATGTACAGAAATACTAAATTAAGGTATTGCACAATAAGGCAACTTTGTCACTTTCTCCTTTTTTCGCAGTGCACAGCAGCAAACACAAGAACCTGTCTCAGCAGCTACAGTTTCCCTACCCAACCTCTTTGTCTTTGTCTCTGATTCTTACTTTGGCTTTGGATGCAAGCTTTCGGATTCTTTAATTACTGACCCATCCTTGTGAAATATGAATGTCTCACCGTTCTTTTTAGAGCATTCTGGGATGCTTTTTAGCAGTCTATTCTTTCAAGGATGTTTCCTGCTAATTAGTTCTTGTTCCAGATGTGTAAGGTTTCTGGAAGGATTCCTTCCAAAGGAGGCCAGGTATTTAAAGTAAATTAATATTTGAAAATGAAATAAATTAGAGAGGTTATGCAGTGATGCGTAAATAACTGAATTAAAAGTGATGGCAAGGAATGAAAAATTGATCACTGTTTCACAAATGTGAATTTCTCCTCTGTCCTGGGCAAGTCGGAGGGTAGGGGGAAGGGACAACTAATAGATTTTGCTAAATTATTGAAACCCAAAAGGTACGGATCAGTGCAATATGGGTTCATTTTGCAAACAGAATTAGCATTTTATTATGGGCGCTAATGAAATATTTATCTGGCACACTCCTTTTCTCATATACACTGGAGTAATTAAAAAGATGTAACCCCTACTTTAACATACCTCTTCTCTAATCATGTTTGTATACCAAATGAGTTAAGTAGACTGACCCGGTTTAGGGAGAATCTGCTCCTCCATGGCATATGTCTAGCTCCCCCAGTTTTGCATCAGCTGGTCTCAGGGAAAGATGGGGAACCAAGATGCATTGAAATGAATGGGCCCTATATATCTGGCACAGAGACACTGAAGCATATTGAAGACAAAGAAAGACACACAATAATGTCAATGGATTTTGGATCAACCTCATAGTTCTTTAAAACCTATGAGAGACATTTTGCTCTTCCTTGCCCTGTTGTAATAGGCACTCAGATAGCATGGTGACGGATGCCATATTAGTGCTGAGAAAGAAAACTGGTGAGGACTTGGTGTCGGGCTTCCTTCAAAACTTCTTCCACTTGGCTTCCAAAGAATTCAGTTCAGCCTGTTTTTGTCACTTGGGTATCTTTATTCAATGTTCAGCAAAGCTGTGCTGAGTTGATCAGACTCAAATGCAATGGATGGATGCAGGCTACATCACAGATCCCAAGTTACACAGGCAATCTCTTCCTTTATATACATTTACACATACATTGTATGACCATACATTATGTCCCATGCTTCATGATGGGTTGGGTTACTTTGTAAGAACCAATCCCGGTACAGCATCTGTCCACGCACTGTCCATGCACCACCTACTCGTTTCCTCATCTTATAATCCACTGTGATCTTGTCCATTGTAAATGGTACCAGGGTGCTCCCCCTTTTCTTAGTTAGTACAGACTTCCTGTTTCTAAAGAACTGATCCATTTACTGCTCTGGCCATGCTTTTTGAGAAATGTGGCTTCACCCATATTTAGTTGCATATGTCAAGCCATGTGTACACTTAGGAATTTAGACAACACACAATTGTAGCATGTTGGTTTATAGATATTCAAGGATTTACCCATGTAGCTGTCATCTGTGGTCATGGAGACTGATTCTGGGTGGACGAAGAAGAGAAAACAGGATGGTCTGATGTGGTATAAAGGTTTTTATCAGCATGAATTTGTGGCAAGCTGCATTACTCATCGGTGCCAAGAAAACCTTTCTGCCACACCATGCCAGCATGTATTCTGTGTAAACCACATTTTAAAAAAAGAAAAAAAAACTTATATTATTTTAGAGTGATGTAAAACAATTCTATTGGGACTATTTTTTGTATTTTCCCACCTGTAAAGGCAAATGCCTTAGTTCCCCTGAGCCCAACTGTATAGGTTCCAGAAGGAGTGAAAAGAAATACAACTAATAAATTGGAAATATCTTTAACTATGACTTAAAAAGTTTTTTCTCTACAATAGAGTTATCACACCTTCAACATCAAATGTTGTAGGACCTTTCAGGTCTCAAAGTAATTGTTTTTGATCCCAATGGGAAGGTAAGAATTTCTCTTTTCCAATGGCATAAAGCTTCAGTTGGTTGCTCTACAGAATTACTATATATCAGACTTTAGATCTGGTCACCTACCATCCTGGGTCCTGAGCAGTGTGTAATTTTGGGGAAGAAGGCAGCCTGAAGACATTTCTATAACAGGTTGATTTAAAAAAAGAATGGTACCTATTTGAAGCTGCTCTGGAGTTAGTTCTAGGTCACTGGAGAGATGATTAGAGGGAAGAATGGGTTTGAGATGGTTAAAAATGCAGGATAAGCCATATAATTGTGGCAAATCACAAAAGGGATATAGCTTCCTTGCAGAGCAAGCACCACTCAGATCGATCTCTAATTAGGTCCTTAAGACGGCCTGGCTGGATATACGTCTGTCAGTCATTGGTTGTCTTATTGCACCACTGAAGCTTTTGGTGGCCATGTGATCACTGGACATTGAGTGGCACTCCTGGGTAAAAACGCTTTGTAATTCCTTGGTCTTCTAACCTAATATGTTACGTAGGCAGCAATATTCCATTTTACGCCAACATGTCACATACTGGCATGGCCTTTTTGCATGGTTTTATCGATCATTTTTGCCATAGCAGCAGATAAACTACTGGCCTTTTCAGCTACAGGGCAATTGACCAGATTGTCACAAATATAAACACCCTCACAACATGAACACATCGCCCCTGGAAGGCAAACGTGGGATAAGTGCAACTGCTCAAATAGATATCACCAGCACATATGTGATATATGCATGCGTGTATGTATAATTTGCAAATGACTTTCGCTTTCATAGGTATTTACACCGTTGCAATCACATCTGCAATGCAAGCGTCCTCAGCCCTTGACTGTCTCAATAGCAGGACCTTTATGTCTATTTTTAAACAAATGGAGCTGCGTCTCACAGCTATAAATCAATGTCACACATGGCAGCCATTTACATTCTTCTCTTTTTCGTTCCAGGCACAAGGTTTTCTTGGATTTTTTTATGATGCCTAGAATCACAAGAAAATGTAGCAACTCTTGCCAAGACAACTTGAGAAGCAAGTCAATTATATGGGTAGGTGCACTGCTGTCATGATTTTTTTCAAATCTAATGATACTTGCTGATTTTCTTAAATCCCTAGCTCTTGGAGTCATGATTATTTGAGCAAGTTGTGATTTTTTTCATTAAAAAATAGTAAATTTCTAGCCCTCAGAGGTGCAGAAAATGACTCAAACATCAAAAGGCAAATTAAAAATCAACCTGAAGTGTGTATATAGGTATTCAAATTGTTCAAGTCAATTTTAGAGATTTTGTGCAGAGTGTGTGTGTGGGGGGGTCAATGTCACAATTTTTGAATGCTTGGTGTTGGCATTGCTAAGACAGAAACACATGCAAACAGAACAATGACTTGCACAGAAAGGCACCGTCTGCTTTATAAAGAAAATGATGTGTCTCATTGGGATCCCTTCTAATACGTGGGTGACTGTAATTTCTCTATAGGGACATTGGGACATACTTTTTTCGTTTAACCGAAAAGCAAAAGCATGAGTTTATAAGAGATCAATGGAAGAAGGTTGTGTGTGTGGGCACGCATGCTTGTTTTTTTCTTTTCATTTTTCTTTTCTTTTGTCATTTTTTCCCCTTACACAGGAAGCAGCATATAATTTCTGTAGAAGTTAAGCTAAATTAAAAGAAAATTACCTCCATAAGGGACAGACAGTTTAGGCAGTTCATTAGTAGCCTCATTCTTACAGCGGGCCAAGAGGGACAAGCTAGAAGCTACTGATACAGCTCCCTGAGGAACCGAAGTCATGAGCTGTGAGGTAGGATCCTATGACAGGCATGCCAGGAACCACGCCTGTCTGCTATCCTCTTTCCAGCTGCACAGCTCAAGTCGCAGTAAAGTCAAGTCACTGACAAAAAGAGGCTTCGCTTTTAATTAATGGCCATTGATCTCCAGGGTTCTGGATGTGGCCTGTTAAAGTCCTTTCACTACAAATTAGTCAATGCTAATCCAGTTATGTATGTGACAGCCATCATTTTAGCAGACACATAGTGAATTGAACCTGGGGAATCTCCTGTGCTTAAAAAAAAAGCACACACTACTACAGCTTGAGCTAACAGGCTATAATTGGAACCTCTGACTCTGCCACACTGGGGTACCTGTAGCACCCTCACTAGTGGATGGACTGGTGAGGAGGTAACAAAGAAGACAGAGCGGGAACTCAAGCTGGGTGGAAGCCTGTTTGTGTGCTCTGGTGTGGATAGCTTTGTTTCATTCATAGTTGCCTTCTGCTTCAAACGGACTCACATTCCATATGTCATGACACTCCTGAGGCCTTCACCCAAAAGACAAATTCCAGGTGATTGTCCTGTTTTATGACACTCACTGGAAGTTGAGTTTCACTAAACAGTGAGGGAGTTTAGGGCATGTCTCCACTGCAATTAGACACCTGTGGCTGGCCCGGGCCATGGGTCTTGGACAAAGACGCTATTTAATTGAGGTGTGGACTGCAACCCAAGCCTGAATGTCTACGCCACATTTCAACAAGCCAGAGGCCCGTGTGACCGAGTCAGCTGACACAGCCTAGGCACAGGTGTCTAACTGAAGGGTAGACATACCCTTAGAGATGAAAGGTTCCTCCTATAAGTTTCCTACTTCTCCCATATTGACTGGGATCTGTCTGGCCTCCCCAGCTAATCGGCCTTTTCTGCAGCACGTTGGGTCTGCCTTCAAAGAGGCCAACTGAAATGACTGAACTAGTCCTAAGAACTTCACACTTCCTGTTCTACCTGCCTGCTCTCCTAACAGGGCAGGAGGTGTAGTTAACAGGGTCCTTTCTGTCAGTCTAGACAGTCTGATCCAGCTGAAAACCAACAGCCAACCACTGCCTTCCCAACTTGCCTCTGCTGGGCTCTGTATTGCGGCTGCTCTCCGCACTATTTACTGATCGCTGGGATGTGGTGGTCAGTGACAGCAGGAGCCAGTGGTTGCTAGTGGCAACAAATGTGCCTGCCCCATCCTGCAGAAGGATGCTAGCTGCATCAGTGCTTCAGTGGCTTAGCTAGCCCTCATAGATCCACCATACTACCCCTCGTGGCACCTGTCCTTTAATAGCGCTATGCCAGCCCCGTAACCGCAAGTAGCAGCTCAGAGGTGCATTTATGGAGAGCTCTCCTTTTACCGCCATTTCTGCCCCAAATGGAATGCTCTCTCTAAGCAACTGCCTCTTCCACTACCAAATCCTAAACAGACAGGCCGTGGTACTTGTGAGCTAGCACCACTTTGCACATTTGCAGTTGCCACCCACCCAGCGGGACAGAGAAAGAGCCTTCATTGCAAGAGAAGGGAGATAAGTGTAATTCTCCCTTGTACAAACATGGTACTTTGACATGCTCTATCCCTGCTCACAGTCTATCTTCTGTTGGTGTGAGAGCCTTCTCCTTTGCAACCTGAACTATGTAAAAAGATCTTTCAGTCTCATCTCTACATTGCTTTTACTGTCACACCTGAAAACATATCTTTTCTCCCTATCCTGCTTAATTCCGCTCTCCCTCTTCCAACAGCCCGATGTCCTGATGCTTTAAGTTTATTCATCATAGATTGCTTGAGTGTTTGTATTATTTAAAAGCACATTGTCATATCAGATTTGGCCCAAATGTAGACAGTGTAAAAATAAGTTTTAACATACCTAAGCTTGATTTAAAAAAAAAAAAATCATGAAAGCATTTCTAATGCCACTGAAAATCTCTTCTTTTTGAAAAAAATAAATATTTCTCCATACCGTACACAACTCTTTCATTGCAGTGTTATGCTTGTGAAGGAGAACCTGAATGTGACACCCACTAGAAACTAGTTAAAAAGTGAAGTGAAACTATCTATTTTTTACTGTTCCAAATGGAGAGAGATGAAAATAATAATAAAAAAAAACACTGTGATAAATATAGCTCTCATTTATATTAGTATGAATCCTCAAAATTATCGCTGCGTACCGACAGAATGAAAGGACATCAGGACTGCCAACCCCAAGTGTTCAAAACTCATTAGACAGATTGAAAAAAAAAATCAAACTTGTCATAAAAACCATGAGGTGTGTGTTTTGTTTTTTTTAATTGGTATCCTTTTATTTGCCATCTAGTTTTTTAATAACCCTTTTTGTGCTGCTTTTTCAAGTTTTCCTTGCAAACATGAAGGATAGACACTTACTTTACTTAATGAATGCTGAGATTCTCTCATAATCACATGATTCCAGGAGGTAGGACTTTCAGCAAAACACGAATTATCGCTTGGGATTAAATCATGACAGCTGGCTACAGTGGGAAATGAAATAGATTCCTACAATTCTTTTGGTTTTAACAATTGTTCTATGGTGATTTTAGTAACAGGGCAAGGGTTTTGTTTGTTTGTTTTTAAAATACAATTTTTAATTTGAAAGCATCAGTATTCTTTAATATGAAATTAAACGTCAAGAGTTACTGATATAAGTCTGCTGAGATGTGAGTACAGGGGATGATTAAAGAAATCTTATTTTGGTTTCTGGCCACTATCTTCTTAAATTCTGCTTTTTGATACATTTTCAAAGTTAAGAGAATGGAAGAGTTCCTTTTTCAACCTTCCCAGAAACTGATTCTTATTCACCTTTAAACTAGTTAAGTAGAATAAAGAGGTAAACTAGTTTATACTAAAAATGATCAAAGCAAATGGGCATGATCATACAAATAGGGGGTTTTGTTAAGGCAGATTTTGCAAAAATACACTTGAGATGGGTTCTTCTGCTACTTCCTTTCTTTCTCCACTAGGTGACACTGTGGAGATATTCCTTAATATTGAATCTTTTTGTTTTCTTTTAAAGTACCATCACATTACAGATTTCCCCACAACCCCACAAATACATTGTTTACAACCTGCCGAGAAAGCAAAGGGAATTACAGAGTGGTTCAGAAAATTAGCATTGTTAAACGTGTCACATATATCACTAATAAAGTTTGATTATTTACATCGTCGACGTGAAAAGCACTTATTTCCTAATCAATCAACTCACAACTATATAAACAGTCAAGTAGGCATACAACATGAAATGATGGCACTCCCAAATCAGATCTACTTGCGATTGAACGTTTGCTGGCTAAGGTTAGAAAAGTAGGAATACTAAAGCATAATGTGCCCCAGTCTGGTCATTTCCCTCCTTCCCCAGATGTCTATAAGAAAAAGATTTACATTTGTTAGGACTCTGGCTGATTTAAAAAATAAAATGCCACACACTCACCCAAATCTGATGCTTAAGTAAAATTAAGGGAGCCACAAAATTTGCAAAAGCCAGGATTTCTTTTAATGCTAAGAGTGATGCACTTTTGCAATGGGCACCACAAGGGAGCGGCTGTGGAATTCAAAGCTCTTTTTCTATAAATGATGGATCAAATCCCGCCTCGGATCTAGTCTGTAAATGACTGACAGTCATCACTCTCTGTGTTCAGTGTCCAGCCTGCTCTGAGACCAGTTCCTGGTGGGCAGCTGTATACATCAGCAAAGCCTCTGTGCTATGCATTAATTGTCAGTCACGGGGGGATGACAAGGGCAGAGCAAAGAGGCAAACTGGGTGAGGTGGGCTGGAGCAGGTTCCAAGAGAGATTTGAAACAGACCAGGCTGATTTTGAACTGAAATAAATGGGAAGCTGTCACATTTCTTTGTGCACGCAGCCCACCTTCATCCGGTAGCATTCCACCTGTGCCAGAATGGAACAGACAGGCATCTGATGTGGCTATAGCGAGGGGAGTTGCAATAGTGAAGGCAATGCTGGTGTCGTACCACTGGCATACAGCTGGCAATCACTGTTCCCAGCCTTTTACTCACATCAGTATCCCTACCCTCTTCCCCCAAAGCAGAAAGACACACATTTCTTGTATAGGAGCTTACACATCGCTGTCTTAGGGATCCATACTGCTCACCGTCATGTCATAGCAAACCCATTTTTACCCACTGCCATTTTTACAACGGAAAGGCCTTTTCAGTGTGGAAGATTTTGTAGAATTTTCTGAAGCTGCTCAGATTTGCCCGATCTCCTCTGGATCCTCTTGACAGAGAATGTTTTGACCCCAGCTCTCAGATTCTTCAACCCAGGCTTTGTGTTCTGCATCGTTCTAGAGGAACTCAACAATCATAGTGGCTCACAGACGGGATCCGTCTTTGACGTAGTTGGGGCTTGATCCATTAATTGCTTGGAAAATTAAGACCAAACCCTTAAACTGGCATCAGAAGATGAGCAATCCAGCTTGGAGGTGATGAAGGCCTGGATCACTGTGGCCAGGACTTCATCTGGAAGGAAGAGACTAAGTTTCCTAGCAGGCTGAATCCTCACTATTAAACTTAGGGCAAAATCTGTGTGTCTCCTGAGTAGGAAAGAGGGGACGGGTAGAGTCTTACCAGTCTAGCAAACCCATGTAGAATCATGACAGGATACAGGCCTATTCCTCCTTTGAGGACAAGTTGGTGGGAATAACTAGCAAGTCTGGTGGTCCTCTACAGCAAGGTGTCCTGGAGAGACTTCTTTATTCCTTGTGCATCTTCTGCCAGTGGCAGCAAGGACTGGGGGACATGCTTATGCTCATTTGTGGAGCAGCACCGCTGGATAGCTCTGGACTGCAAAGTGGGTAACATTCACCTCCATACAGAGGGCCAAGATAAGATCTATTCATTGCTTATGGGCCTAAATGGGACTTATATGGTGTAATGGCATCGTGCTGGCCTTCTGCATCTGGGTTAATTTCACTGACCGGGAATAACTCAGGTAGCTTCTCTGCTCAGCCGCTAGTACTCAGCCTGATGGATAAGGGCAGAGTTTGGCTGTGAGAGGTCACAGAAGGAAAGAAGAATCAACCTAGGGAGTGGGAGCTTTAGGGTGGATGAAGGATATAATATTGAGAGTCTCAGTTCATTGGAAAGCGCTGGCAACATATTGCCGTTCTGAACAAATAAATGAATTTACTAGGAGTGAGAGAAAGACTGCTGATAAAACAAAATTCTATACTCAGGAGGAGATTTTAGTCTGAGTGCTAATACTCTATACAAGGGAATATTGAATTTAGGGAAAGCTTATTCACTCATTTGGCTTTTTAACCCCTCAAAGTGCTTTTATTGACTGATTTTGTGTGTGGCAGCTAATATTAGTTACTGTAACAATATTTTTTTTATGTAGTTCTCTTCATGCAAGCCACCATTTGAAGCCATTTATTTTTCTGTTTCAACAGAAGAGGTTTTTGAAAACTCAAAAATGGTTTCCCAACAGGTTTTGAGCCTGTGTTCTTTTTAATGGTCCCCCAGGACTACAGAACTACAAAACTGAATCAGACCCAAGGTGCACCTAGTCCAGTATCTTTTCACCATTAGTGGTCAGTGCATCTGGTCAGGAATTTTTTGACGATTCATTTTTTCACCTAAACATGCTACTTCATCAAAACTGAAAATGTTCCCACGGGTCATGATTGACAAATCTCTCGACTCAAAAAATTCTGGGAATTTGTTTTTTGAAATTTGTCACTTACGAATGGAACAGTTTTTTGTGTAGAAATGAATTTTTATTTGCAAATGTTGCCTAAATTGTCTAAATTTGAAATGAGATTCAAGGTCTAAATCAAAACAAAACATTTAAAAGTTTTGAAACATTTCATTTTGATTTGACAAAATAATTTCTGTCAAGGTTTTGATTTGTCAGCTTATAAACATTTTTGAGACTTCAACTTTTTGTTCCACTTTCAGATGGGAAAATTTAAAAATATTTTCATGGGAAGGGAAACACGTTTCCCTCAGAGCCCAAGGGGCCACCACCAGGTGCTGATACAACACCATAGGAGGCAGATGTGGGATAATCTACCTCCCTGGCCCAAATAGGTCTCCTCAAACCCCCTAATAGTGCTTAAGCCAATCTTGAACTAAAGTATGAGGTTCTTCTACCTTTCCAAAATTCTCTCTTTTATTTACCATTAAAACGCAGGCTATTCTGGTTCTTCATGTACATATCCACTCCTGAATTTTGTAGAGCTCTTGGCTTCAGCAAGATTTTGTGACAATGAGTTCCACAGTCTAAAGTTGCACAGTGTGAAAGAGCATTTCCTCTTTGGCCATTTACAACTTTCTACCTTTCAGTTTCATTGACTGTCCCTGTCACTAAAATGAGTCTCACATAGATTCTAAGCAGTGGATGTCCCAAGCAGATGGGGGGGGGGATTGCGTGTTTGTGTATTGTGGCAAACTGACAGCTTTCCCGTGGTGGGTCTTGCGCTTTACCTTCTGTCTGTGGCCAGGGTGCTTCCGACTACCTCATCTCCCCTAGCTGTAGTGGAGCTCTGTCTCCTGGTCTGGGATGGAACCTCTTCCACAGCTGCTTCACACCTTCTGACAGCTTCCCCTGCATTTGTTCCCTCCCCCTCCCTTAGGGAAGGCAGGGCTTAAATACCCCTGGCCCGGCCCTTCATTGGGTCCGGGTGCCTTTAATTGCCCTGCTGTGCTTTCTCTTCTACCTGCAGGGCAGAGAGTTTTTAACCCTTTCAGGCCCTCATACTGGCCCTGACACACCCTTTTATAGCCGTCCGGCCTGACTTTATTACAGTATATACACATCCTACCCAGGGCCTGGCCTATCTGTACGCTTCAGTGTTTGGCTCCCTGATGCCAGAGAGTGTGTGAAGAACTTGCCTTCATCCTAGCTGACCCACAAACCAATCTGTATTTCGACATCTGGTTGTGGTTTTGAAGAGGTTTCTGAAAAGGTTTCTGAAATACATAAAATTGCAGTGGGTATCCTTTTGGCAGCGAAAGCCCCTTTCCCCAAAAGTGCACTCCCTTGAACCTCAACACATTCTGACCGGAGATCAGCTAAAAACAAAGCCTTTTGTCCAACCCCAAATTTTGTTCCTTTGGCTAAAACTCCAAAATCACCAACCATTTGGGTTGTGGTTTTGAAAAGATTCACGATAGGATCCTTGGGCTCCGCTGACCCACTGATAAGCGACATCCAACCCTCGCGTGGATAAGCAGCAGAAGAGACCCACCGCCATAACAACTCCTGCCCATTGCATGCTCGCTTTGCTTGGCCCACTTGTGCCTGAATAAAAGTGGCATACCACCTTCTGAGTGGGAGCTCTGCCATCCCAGCAGACGGCTGTGGAAATAGGAGCCAAGAGAAGCATATACGTTATGAGCTTTGAACGCGTTCGCTGAAGGCAAGGTTCCAACCTTCTCAGGGAAACAGCTGTTAGCTCTGAGCTGCTGCACTCAGAGTGAGAGGTGATATGGAATTGCCACTCCCAGGCTAAGCTGGGATTCAGTCTGAAAATAAAACAAAAATTGCTCCCAATTCTGCAGTAAAATGCAGTGCTGGCTGCCTTTCAACAGGATTAGGGTTTTTCACAAGGTCAGTCAGAACATGAGATAGAGCCGGAAGGCTCTGGACCCAGATTCAATGCAGGTATAAGCAAGTGCAGAACTGTGGGCTCCAGTAAACCTGCACCCCCTTACAGCTGATCTGAACTGTATGTTCTGACTTTAGGAGGGGGCAAGGAAAGGCTCCAAGCCTGTAAAGCATCAAGAAGATATGCTATCCCAGCACTACACACGCTCACACTCTGTGAACCTGATCCTCAGCTTATGTAAAGCCACATTAGCACCAGCTGAGGATCTGGCCTGTGATTTTATTTAGTCAGTCCCTTATGTGCTTTCGCTATCAATTCAGCCGAGTTTGTGAATCATCTCTATACACTGCCCCATGTTTCCCTTCCTTTTGATACAGCACCTACCAAACACATGGATCGGTTACTTATTCTTTCTTTCCATCTCTCCTCTTAGAATCGTAGAATCTTAGAGTTGGAAGGGACCTCAGGAGGTCATCTAGTCCTACCCCCTGCTCAAAGCAGGACTATCCTCAGCTAAATCATCCCGGCGAGGGTTTTGTCAAGCCTCAGCTTAAAAACCTCTAAAAATGGAGATTCCACCACCTCCCTAGGTAACCCATTCCAGTGCTTCACCACTCTCCTAGTGAAAAACTTTTTCCTAAAGTCCAACCTAGACCTCCTCCATTGCAACTTGAGACCATTGCTCTTTGTTCTGTCATCTGCCACCACTGAAAACAGCCTTGCTCCATCCTCCCTGGAACCTCTTATATGGACCCCAATGGCATAGCTTTGGTACATCTTCCTAAATAACGTATTTGACAAAGAATAATCAACTAGAAACCCATATTAATAAAATGACCTGACTGACCCCCTCCACACACACATACACACCCAGTCCTAAGATGGAGCTTTTAAGAAGATTTTTGAAGATGACCATGTCAGGCTACATAATATCACTTTGTACACATCTACCCTGAAATAAGTTGGCAGACCACTAACTGGAGATTCTTGCTTGGCTTCTACAGTTCAGAACACATTAGTGATGAAGAAGAGGGACATCCAGACGGGCAGACCATCCCGAGGGCAAATGGCATTAAAGAAAATGGACTAGAGATGGGCCCAAGCCTGGATCCCAACTTTTCCCAAGTTCAGAGCAGGATTCAAACTTCCCCGCATATCCGGGCTATTGGTCTCTGAGGTCTTGATTTGAGCCAGTATCAGATACCGACCGGACATAAAACAGTAGAAAAAGGTAGGGAATAGACCAATTTGACAGGACCCAATAGGAAGCAGAATGGTTTTGCACTGAAGGCTCCTGAGTTCCACTCTGAAGATCATTGTTCAATTGGTCTCTCCCAGACACTTCCTGTCTCACCTTGGTCAAGTTGCCCAATCTTTCCAGGCCCATTGTGGCACCCTTCTTCACACTGGATAGTAATGTTATTTAATGAGTGGTTCCATTGACTTCATCAAGAGTGTTCCTGGACCATGGTACTCTTCAATGCACATAAGACTAGCAGAATCTGGCCTCTTTTTGCTTCTATTCCTCATCTGTAGCACGGGAATAGTAGTACCATCCATCTCATAGGAACGTCGTGCTACGGCTGTGATGGCAGCCATGAAAGTGTCTACATAGGTTACAGCCCTGACCACTATGAAAATGCACATCTGACCAATTTATTTGACAAACCCCAAATGCACAGTGCAGCTGCTCGGCTTTAATATCAACATTACATTAATTTGGAAGGGAGGGGGAGAAAAAACAATGCCTCAACTAATCCCAGACATGTTTTAGGTGCGATAAGTGCATCAGCAATGATTAATTGTGTATATGTCAAGAGAAAATGACCTTAGAAAAGACTAAGCAATGGGAAACGTATCGCTAGTGTGCAGATTCTGAGCCTCGTATTAGTGTAGAATGAAAACAGCAGGGAACCCGGAGACAACACAAACAAAATGCCAACAAAGAGACGGGGGATTAGCGAACCACAGCAATAACCACTTCAAGTGCCAGAGGAAGGTGGAGAAAATAGCAACAATAACTTCGTAGCTGGTCTGCGTGCATTTGAGGGAGGAAGAGACCAAGGAAATAACATTGCTGAGGGTAATGCTAACGCTAGCTATGAGCATTTCAGCTTCTTCTGACTGCATGAAGACAGGGAATGAGACAATAAACAAATGAGGAGAATGAAGGGACAGAAAGATTATTATCTATTTGTATTATAGTAACACCTCCAATGCAAACAAAACACAGGCACCTCTTGTGCTAGGCTTTATGCAAAGACAGAGTGAGAGAGTCCTTGCCCTGCTGAACTTATGGTCCTAACAGACAAAACAGGCAAAAGGTGGGAGGTTCAGAGAGGCAACGTGGCTTAGCACACCGCACATCAAGCTGAGACTAGAATCCACTCTCCTGCCTCCTAGTCCAGTGCCCTGTCCTTTATAGATAACAGTCACCCTAGCGTTTTTAAAATGGCAATAGGCTGAGCTAGCAGTCGAGGTGTGTTGTGGGCCTCATACACTCCATCCCCCTTTTCAGGTGAGGAAAGGGGCATTGTGGCCATGCAGTCGGATCCAACTATCCCAACATGGCTGCAGGGCAGCATGGCCTAGTGGCCTGAGTCAGAATGGTTGCCACTCTCATCTGGGCTGTACAGCCTAATGGTCAGGGTCAATATGGCCGCCCTTGCGGTCAGGGCAGCATGGCCTAAGGCCTGGACTCAATGTTGCTGCCCTTGCAGTCCAGGTGCTATGACCTTGCGGCCAGAGTCAATATAGCTGCCTTTAGGATCAATGCAATATGGCCTAATGGCTAGAGTCAGGGGCTGATGGGCTGCCACCCAAGGATGGGGGTGGCCAGAATGGGGGGAACCAGGTCAGCTCTGCTCCACTGCCTCCCAACACAGGGTCCTAATAGCAGCAAGTGGAACGCCAGTAGGGATCATCAGGGATCCAGCTGGAACACACTGCCTAGTTTCCAGTTTCACAACCAAATCACAGTCTAATTCCCCTGAGTTGCTTCCCTCCCTGTTTTCCGGCACCAATGTCCATAGTTCCTCCAGGTCTCTGGAGTCGTTGGTTAGTGCAGCTCCCGGCAACTGTTCTCTCTGTGGCTCCTTTGGACAGTGGGGCACCTTTCTGGGTTGCAGCACCCTCCGCCTCCAGGGCTTGGGGCTCTGGCAGCTTCTGGGTGGGCGCATCCAAGGTGCATCCTCTGTCTTTGGCAACTGAGCGGAGCTGCTCCCTTTTGTACTGAGGCTGCAGGTGGAGCATGCCCAGTAGGGCCAAGTGGGCGTGGCCTCCTTGGCCCACAGAGTGAGATTAACCCCTTCTGGTCCAGTGCTGGGCTTGTAAACCCTGTCAATAAGGTGATCAAATTATTTGTTGTGAATGTGCACTGCAAACAAAGGGCCTGGATCTGGGAAGCGTTGAGCACCCTTAACTCCAACAGACGTCAGTTTCTGGACTCATGGATTTTAAGACCAGCAGGGACCACTGTGATCATTTTATCTGACCTGCTGCATTCCTGACCACTGATATTTTTCCAGCATGGGAATAATGACTGTCAGACAATCAATGGTAAATAACGAAAAACACACATTAAAATACACATTTCTGGACAAACTGTCATGTTTGCTACAATCGGTTGAACTTTGCAAACAGTTTCATAAATGCTGTGCAGCTGCCTGGATGCTCAGAAAACAGAGAATAAAATCCCTTAAATAATGGAAACCCAAATCATCACTTTCCTTGCTGAAAATATTTGCAAAGCACTCTTTGTATTATTTGAGTAGCTGAAGTCAACTGCTAGTGCGTCCATGACAGGGCTATAATTGGGACACAGTTTGATCTTGTGCTCATGCAAAATAGGACTCCTGAGTTCAAACGATGATGGTACTGACTTCCTGTGTAAAGTCTTTGAGATCAAGGGATTAATGGCATTATATAGGAGCTTGGTATTGTCTACATTCCCAGCCCAGCCACTGACTCACTAGGCGACATTGAGACCGAGATTTTCAACACCGAGTAATCAAAATGTCATGTGGTACCAGTTAAATGCCTTGCTGAAGCCTAAGTACATTCCATCAACGCTGTTACAAGTTCATTAGGCAGGCTCCATTCTCCATAAGCCTCTGTTGATTGGCATTATTATATTACCCTCCTTTAATTGTTTATTAAATCAATTCCCATATGAGCTTTTCCATCAACTTGCCCAGGATCCATGTCAGACTGATGGCCCTATAATTACTTGGACCATGGTTTTTACCCTTTTTAAATACTCCTACAACACTCCTTTCTTCCAGTCTTCTGGAACATTCATTGTTCCCGGGTTTATTCAAAAGCAATGGCCCCGCAAGCTCTTCCTTGAGACAGCTTAAAGAGAGGCAGTGTGGCATTGTGTATAGCTCACTAGAGGGCGCTTCAGGAGATTTGTTCTATTCCTAATTCTGCCAGTGACCTCGGGGAAGTCATGTCACCGCTCTGTGCCTCAGTTTCCCCTTCTGTAAACTGGGAATAACGATACTGACCTCCTTTGTAAATCACTATATAAGAGCTACGTATTCTTATTAAAGGATACCTTATTTTCAGAGGCTGGACAATCATCGGTGTCTGAAAATCTGGCACCCTTTAGAGTGACTCGTGCTGAGCATCCAAAAATTGAGACATCCAAAGTCACGTTGGAAAATGTTGGCCTTAACTGCTCCATGCCTTAGTTTCCCCATTTGCAGACTGCCAACAATAATCACTCCCTACGTCTGGCTGGTGGCGTGAATTAATTCCTATTTGCAAAGTAAAGTTCCGCCAATGAATGGAGCTGTTGAATAAAAGCATTCTGATGGCCATTCATCTGAGCAATCCAACCCTCAGTAGGTCACTTGTGCAGTATATTGCATACTAACCAAGGCTTGGAAAAACTGATTCTGGCTACAAACATCGGTGAGTTTTCTCAAATCACATATTTAATAAAGAGTCAAGTTCAACTGCCTGTAGCTTCAGGGACAGCTTCATGATTTGGGTAGAGAAGAGGCATATAAATAGCACGAACAGAAATCGAACCCATGAACTCAATTTGGAGAACATTTCAGAGCCAGCATTGCAACTCGACAATCTAGGAGACTCACCTTTGCTTATGAAGTGCGGCGTCATTCAGAGCCACAAGCAGACAGCAGTCTCAGCTGAAGGGTACCTAGCATGAAAAGCTCTTGGGCTATTAAGAACAAGAGATGCAATCTTACTCAAGGCACTCATTGGAGATTGTTTACACAGTGCAATCTGTGCTGTATGATTATTATGAATGTTTTTTTTTATGATGACCATTTCATTTTGCCTCAGAATATTTTACTTTACTGGAGAGAATGAATTTTACACAAGATAATTATGAATTGATATGAATTACTCCTCATAAATATAGATGGTGTTCTGTTTTATGAATTGGAGGCTTCAGGAGATAAAAATGTATTCTAAGAGACCTGCAGTTTTTCATTTAAAGGTCCTGATATATTTCCTGACAATTGAATGTTCTTTGTGAAATCTATACAGCATTTAAAATTATTTGACAATTTTTGGTGCAGTGGTTTCTATGGAGGAGTTTGGTGGGCATGTTTCCTCGTCTGTTACAGCATCTGTGCTCCAAGAAAATAAATGGGCATTAGTAGAAGCCTGGCCTGCCAGTTGAAGTATCTGGAATTGATATGGTTGTAGATCTAGGTACCAGCATGATCCTTGCATTTGTGGCTTTCATTGTGTGTAGTCAGAAGAGAGGTGCATGATCTATAATGAGCAAAAAGGGGTTTCCTAATAGGAAAGAGTGTCAGGCATCTATCGCCCACTACATGACCAGGGCTTCCTTTTCTATTACTGAATAGGCCCTTTGACGTGGAACTAATGCCTGAATGGAATGCAATATAGGGTGTTCCACTCCCTCAAAGGTCTGGGAGAGTACGGCCCCAAGTCCCACATCCAATGAGTCTGTCTGCAATATAAATTCCTTCGAGAAGTCTGGACTGAAGAGCACCGGATCATGACACATTTCAACATTTTAAAGGCTGCACCACAATCGTCTGACCACTGCACTTTCCGCAGTTTCTCATCTCTCGTCAGGTCCATAAGGGAGGCTGCAATGGTGGCAAAGAGAGGCACAAAGCATCTTTGGTATCTGGCCAACCTTAAAAATTGTCTAACTTGCTTTTCAGTTATGAGCATCGAGTAATTGGTTGCAGCTTGCCCCTTGTGTACACGTGGGTGTATATGCCCACATCCCACTGTATATCCCAGGTACACGGTTTTATTATCTCCAGATTTGCACTTAGCCGGGTTGGCAGTCAGGCCCGCTTTGGAGATTACCGGGGTAACTTGGTAGCGATGGCTGTCCCAATCTGGGCTATATATGACTATATTGTCCAAATAAACTGCGGCATATTGCCCATGTAGAGGGACTGTCTGATCCTTTAATCTCTGAAAGGTCTGCCATCCTATTCATCCCAACTGGTGGTGTTAGAAAATGGTATGGTCCAAAGGGCATGGTGAATTTAGTCTTTTCCCTGGATCCTGGAATCCAAGGCATCTGCCAATACCCTTTTGTAAAGTCAGATAGGTACCTGGGCACCTTGAGTTGCTGCAATAACTCATCTACCTTGGACATGGGGTACGCATCAAACTCAGAAAACACATTGACCTTACAGAAGTCAAGGCAAAACTTCACCCTGTTGGCTTAAGGACAAGCAGTATGGGACTCCTCCACTCTGCTCATGTCTAGCTTAGCTTGGAGTTTGGTCTTGACAGTGACGCACAACCTCATGAGTAACGGCCGAGGACTCTCTTTCATTGTCTGGGGTCGGTCTCATTGTGATGGCAAGTTAGGTGAGTACATCCAGGAAGAAAACACCTGAGGGAATGCGTGTATCAGCTGATCTATATGGGTCTTTTGTTCAGCCCTTAACATCTCCCCCAACTCAACTGCACTGGCCATTTCTGTTGGAATCTCGGGACCTGGTTCGGGACCACTGGCAAAGTGAGTGACAAAGAGGACTTCTCTGTCATGCCAGGCCTCTAGTAAATTGGTTTGATAGATTTGGGTATCCTTTCTTTTCCCTGGGTGTCATACTCATAATCCATGAGGTCTACCCACTGCAGGCCTCGAAAGGCCTCCGCCATAACTTAGACTCTGAGCACAGCAACAGTAGAATAATCTGGTCGCTCATCTAGAACACGCATAATTGCACTCCTTGATTGTAAACTATTTCCTGACATTGTTGGGGTTCCTGTAAATTGTTATTGGTGAAGGCCCCAAACTTTTTAAACCATTCACAGACGTGGAAGACATATTAGACTAGGTTTTCTGCCCACGGTCCTTGACTTTCCCAGGACTCCCATAACAAATAAAGAATGCCCCTGTGCTGTCAGGCATGTAGCAATTTGAAAGGGTAGAAACCCATGGACACTTGGGGGACCTTCCAAATGCAAAACAGTAATGGGGTCAACAGTTGAGCACAGCATTTGGGGTCTGTGGCAATAAATGTCCTCAGCATCCCTTTGAGGATCTTGCTGAAACATTCTATCAAGCCAGCAGTCCACAAATGATAGACTAATGTTTCTAATTTGTCTATCTATAGGTGCCCAAGTTGTGAGATTGGGATGAAACCAGGGCATAACCAGGACATAAGACTGGGACCTTAATCTGTTAATATTTCCAATGGCAGGCCTGCCCTGGCAAGAAGCTTCATTAACTCACTTGTTACTGTGCTTGCATTGGTTGATTACAGGGGAATAGCTTCCAGGAGATGTGTCTCATAACCGACTAGCACTATAATCAATATAATATTGATTATATTGATTACCTGCTGAACTCTTTTCCAGGAGATGTGTCTCATAACTTACTATCACTATAATCAATATAATATTGATTAGCTGCTGAACTCTTTTCTAAGAGGCTAACTAGATTTATCCTCCCAAAAGAGGTTTCTACTAGACAAAATAGAAGAGGGGTACTCATTTGACACCCTTAGTCCCTGAGACGGGGCAGTCCAGACAAGAAGTGTAGTAGTCCACAAAGTCTCAGAACATCCCTGGCAGTAAAAGTGAGCTTCAAGGCAACCTAAGGATTTCTCCCTCCCTAGACACCCTGCACAGGGACTTTGTGGGCCAAGAGCAGTATCTCCTGCTGCTACAGTTCGAGGACTACCAATTGGGCCCCAGTTTCTCTGGTCTGTCTATTTTGTTCTATGTGGCAAAGTCATTCCCTACGTAACCTGAAGCAGGGCCATTGTTTCTCTCTCTGCAGGATCTACAGCCTCCCCATTCATCATGGCTAATTGGTTGTATGTTCAGGAGAAGCGGGGCCTGCCTATCATTTCAGCACAAAATTGCTCTTTCAAATAAGGCTATCAGCTTGAACACTATATCGGCTTCAGGTGAGGTGTGAAGCTGGGGTAAGGGTTGAGCCCCTTGATTTGATGATTCCTTGTTGGGGTTGTTGAGTTCACTTATCCCAACCCACACAAGTTTGCTAGGGGAGTGATGTAGGTCCTGAGATTGTATTTTTGCTCATTCCTCCAAGACCTCACCAAAACATTCCCATATCTTGTTTTCACTACATGGCCAGGTTGATGTAAGGTACACACGTTTCAGTATGTAAGTAACATAACCGAAGTCAACATACCTTACACTGAGTAATCACGCTGTCTTCACTATGCTATGTCGATCGGAGAGCATCTCCATCGACATCACTTACACGTCTTGTTCCGGTGGAGTACTGGAGTCGCTGGGAGAGTGTTCGGCAACTGATTGAGCATATCTTCACCAGACCCACCTCCTGCACATAACTTTTGGGTGGAGAAAGTCCTTTGGTTGCATTGCTTCCTACATTTCCTAAGAGAAAATGCAATCATTCTAGAGAGAAGCAAACATCTCCTTTGGATGATATATTTACACAAACCGAAGGCTCAATAAAATAATAGAGCAAGAACTTATAGTATTGAGAGCCCCTTCTCCTGTGGCCTTATTTCTAATGCACAGCAATGGCTGAGTTTCTGTACGTCGATGCGTTGTGATTTCTAACACAAGAGAGATATTAAATTCTATGCAGCACCGACCAGTATCTTAGAATTATGCTGCTACACTGAAGATTTTTTTCTTTAATTAAAATACTTCTTCACTTGCAAGTTCTTCGGTATCACACTATAGAATAGATTTATTTTTTTTAAAAAAGAGGCATGTTAGCAGTGGGAGAAATCCTGAAATCATGAAACTGGCAAAGTCAGAATATGTTTATGTTGGAAATAATCTGGAGACATTTTTTTTTTGAGAGAGAGAGAGAGAGAGAGAGCATAGAAATGCAGAGAGAAAATCTCAGGATTAACTTTCTTCAAGCAACAAATACCTCAATCAATTATAAATACTTTTTGTGACACAAGGGATCAATTGATAATGTTTGAAACCAAGATTACATTTGCATTTTATTATTTCCTTTTTAACAGATGGGAACTTCTAGCTTGTATGATAATTGATCCATCTTTGCATTTTTATTAAGTGCTTTGAAACAATTTTATACCATTTTTTTTTGTGTGTGATGCATGTGGACATGGAGTGCATGTTGCTGATGTTCTGTTCAGGTTCTTATTCCATGCCCATCACCATGTTATCAGAGCACCTTCGCATAGAGTGCATTTAGTACCTTCTCGGGAAGAAAAATTAGTATTTCCCTTAGGTAGGTGCTTGAGCAGAAATATTCTCCATGGATGCCTTAAATGAGACCAATCTAGATGGGCTGGACATTGGGGAATGGATAATAAATAGAGTCAAAAATTTTGTGTCCTATTCACAAAAAATTCACAAATTGTAAGAAAGGCTGAATTTGCTGAGTGAATTATCTGCTAAATTCTAATTCCAGTCTCTTCCTTCTGCTGAAATACAATTTTCTCACTTCTTAACTCTTTTTTTCTCTTCATCTGGCCACAACAATTCTTCTTCTGGTACAAACCCATCTTGAACTAGAGGGGTTAGAAAGTGATCCTCTGGAGCTGGTCATGTTATAAATGCCTGATGTACAGTTTCCTGCATTCGCCTCTGCATAATACAGGTTGAAAATTTTCCATCAACAAAAGTTTTCTGATGGGAAATTGGGGTTTGACTAAATGAAACATTTTGTAAAAAGTATCTGCTTTCTGTGGAAAATTTAAATGTTTCATCAAAAAATATCAGATGCCTGAAAAATGAAAAATCTTTGGTTTTTGACTGAAATCCAAACTATTTTGACTGAGAGATGACCAATGGTGCATCAGGGGAGTTATAGTTCAGTTTCCTTATGCCCTCCTCTTCTATGGGCCAGACTCTCTAGCCAGACTTCATCTCCCATGATGCACTGTGGCCATGGGACTCCTCATGATGTACTATCTCTCATCATCATCAAAAGACGAGACCATGGTGCATCATGGAAGATATAGTCTGACCAGGAAGCCTACCATATGTAGGCAACTGAACTATAACTCCAATGAGGCACCATTTTTTAGCAAAAATATTGTGTTTTTCTCAAAGTCAAAATTTTCCCTGGTGTGGAGGGGCATTTTCCCAACCAGATCTACCTTTGAAGCATTTGATACTGGACACTGCCAGAGAGCAGGCACCACACCAGATGGACCATGGGTCTGATACAGTCTGGCAGTTGCTGTTATGGTAACCAGAGGTCCTGATTTTATAGGGACAGTCTCAATATTCAGAGCTTATTCTTACATAGGAGCCTATTACCCTCCACCCCGTCCCGATTTTTCACACTTGTTTCCAGTGACCCTGGTTCCCATTCTGGTTTCCTAGGAAGGGTGGTGGTAAACACACTCCTCTGAGACAAATGCTGTTAATCTGTCAGGAGGCGGTTACAGAAACCCGACAGGTGGAGGGGTGGGGATGGAGGGGATCCAGTTATGGAATGTCCTTCTAGTAGAGATTAGGCAAATCCAGATTCTGACCATCTTTATGAAAACCTTAACCCAGCAAAACTTTCGTCTTTGAAAAGGCCTCTCCATCATAAGAAGTGCAGACATTGCCATCACCCCCAACACAAAACCCCCCTACCAACAAAAATAAACGTGGGAAATTAAGAAAATCTATAACAATCACAACTCTATCCCAAGTAGAGATTTTACCTTGAAAAAGGAAAAGCGCTAGACACTCTATGAAGTCCACGAGGGATTTGGCTTTTACTATTGATTTTACATGGAAGGAGCTCATACACTAAGGTGACAAGCAGTGGTGTGAAACTTTAGGTAGATTAGATATGATAGATAAGATAATAGCAATCCCACTTTGCTCTTTGCCGTTTATCCAACTGATTTTAAATAGAAAGATTAGATAGATAATCCCACTTCAATCTTTACCCTCTACTTTATCTGGTTTCTTAATTAGGAGATCCCATGAGGTTGCATTAGAGATGGGCACGTTAGATCACTCTTTGTCTCTTCTAGGCAAGATATGTCATACTCTATTACCTTTCTTCCCATTGTGCTGCCTTTAAAGGTCAAGGCCTCCAATTTTCCACAGTGGTAAGATCATCCTGTGAAATCTCCCCCAAGTCAAACATTAGCTGATCAGGCGAGAATTTGTCATGTCTCATTATCACTGAATAGTTCATTGCACCATGCTGCTCAGTACTGACGGGTCACTTCATGTCTGAGTGAAAGCCCACTGAAGTCTTTCCACTGACTTAAGTGAGCTTTGGATCAGGCTCCTAAGGCTTGATCTGGGCGCTTTCAAAGTCATTGGGAGTTTCACAATCAATTTCAGTAGGGGTAGATTCAGGCCCATGAATCTCCAGGGGACAGACTGCCTCATGAAAACGTTATTAGGTGAAATTTTGTTCCCCAATTTTCTATTTTGTTCTATCTACAGTTTTGACACCAGGGCCCTATCTTAATCCAAACCCTGTTGCAACAGAGATTTTCATCAGTTTTGAATAGCAAAGGTGACTGCACAAAAAGGGGCTAATTTTTGCTCTTAAAAAAAAGCTAATTTTCATTAGAGAGATTAATATATTTCACTGGAAAATTGCTCCCATTTTGCAATCATAACGAAGTGCCAAAAGCCTTCAGTCTTGTATAGTTTAGTATTTAGTGATGAATAACTTGCTCACCTACAGGATTTTTACCTTGCAATGGGGGATGGAATTTATTATCATTATTTAGATGTCTCAGGAATGCCTTCAGATTTTCCTTCACAAATATATACTGGTCCATGACTTGGCCTTTTAGTTGTCAAACTGCTCAGACTATGTATAGAGATTTTAGAGAGGATGCAGAAACTTTAAACAGAAACTATGCTGAAGTCTCAACTGTAGAAAGATTAGTCTGCAGCTGTGTAATAATCCTAAACAGACAGAGGAAGAGAACTAATGTGACTGAAGAAGATTTTGTTAAGACATAAACAGTGTTTTATAAGCACCACGGCTTTGTTTTTTTCTGTCTCCCTCTCTAAATAAGGCGTTTATGTAACAGATTTCTCTGAATCCCGCTACACAGATAATACAGGCATTTTTTGAGATGACTCGAAGCAGTTTTACAAAACCCTCCAAAAGAATAATGAAAATGAATACAAAATGAAAAGTTTTCAGTGGAAAATATTTATTTGGTGGCGTCTGATTGTCAGCCACCAGAGCCAGCCTCTACTTTTAGGCAAGGAAACATCAACAAGTGGTACTGGAACAATTTTTTTAGTGAGGGTCCTGAAGGAAGAAACCATTTATTTGGGTTATTACTACTTAAACCAACATCCCCTGCAACCCTAGTTCCAGCAACTATGAATACATGTGCGCTAAGATGCATGCTTGCCCTTTAAATAGGCTAACACCTGCATACATACAAGCATTAGAATTTGCACGTGTATAACCTCTTGGCTCCAAGAATTAGTTTTAAATAATTGGTCCCAGGGGGCTTTGCAGCTCAAATTCTAAACTATGTGCATATGCAGTTGTTGGGCACTTTAAAGGGCAAGTACCAGGATTAAACTTATCAACTGCTTTCAGTTGAAAAATGCAGGTGGAAGTTTTCATGCTTGCAAATTGTGTGTGCGCAGTTAGAGCCTGGGGAGAGACCCCTGTGCAATAACAGGCCTATAGGTACCACCAAAGAGAAGTGACTATTACCGTAAGCACAGGGTCAGAATTGCTACAGGCACAAAGAGGTAAAGTTTGCCCCTGGATCACATAGGATGGCAGCAGCAAAGCCAAAAAAGGACCCGTGTCTCCCAAGTTTCAGGGCCGTACCTTAGTCACAGGACAGCGTTGTTTCTCAGTGGCACCCGCTCCAACTCTTCCTTCATTACATTCCATGAATCATTGTGAATTGGTGGGACCGTTTACAGGGAGTCAGTAGTAAGTTGTGCTCTGCGTAAGCCAGGACTGCCCTGGTAGGAGAAGCAATGAGGCAAAGCAGTCGGTGTTTAGACTATGACAGAGGGGTTGACGCAGTTGCCCTTATGGCAGTTGTAAGACCATGGAAGTGTGGAAACTTCAAAAGACTATCATACTGAGATATGGCCCCAGGGATTAGTCATAAACTTCTGTATCCATAAATGGTTTGTACCTAGAGATATATTTATTTATCTTGGGGAGCTAGGGACTGTATTCTTGATATACAGGGGAGAGTTACGGAGCTTCCCTCAAGAGCTAAAAAATAGTGGGCAGGACTTACAGCTTATCCTGGGAAAGTAAATAACTCCAGAGAATAGCCACCCCTTGGGGGGAATTCATATACTGGTTCAGACCAGGCTCAAGACACCAAGGAGACTAAAAAAAGAGCTTGTGATATAAAGGGTCAGCCACAACACCCTCAGATTGATCCAAAAACTGAACATGAGGCTGTAACCAAGAGGACAAAATCCTGCTGGAAGGGTCTGAAGGACGACAGCCTGCTAGGATCCACACCTGGTAAGCCAGAGTAATTAGTGGGACCACTCAAACACCACACCCCTAAAGTGTCAATAGCATCACGACTAGGAGGCAAGCACTGTCGATGCTCCAGTAACTAAACCGCGTGGACCCTTGTGGGTCCCGAGAGCCGTGTATCTGAGCAGTTAAGGGAAAGGTTGCAAATACCCTAAGTACAGAGGCTGAAAGAGAAACCGTTCAAAGTAAGCAACAGCGATGGATGTCTGGGTCCCTGGGGAAGTCCAGTCGAGAGTGAGGGCTTTTCAGGCCTCGTGCCTGTGGTTCCCTCTCCGATCCAGTCTCTATTAAGGAAATATGAGCTTATGGGTTTCCAGGCCAGGCTCAGATGGGGTCTCGCACTGGCAACTTTCTGCAGTGGTTTCCCCTCCGAATGGCTGATGCTCCATAGGTCTCACAGAGAGACTCATCCGGCAGTCACAGCCTCCCCCACATTTGGCTCTTCATAGAATTCCTGGGGGTTTCTCTCTGCATCTGAATTCTCTGTGCCTCCCTGCTTGCTGTGGAGCCACTGCCTCTACCCAGAAGCCCGGAGCCACGGCATGGTTCAGGACCCATCCCTTACCTGGCCAGGGGAAAGGGAAGTGCAGCGGAGAGGGAGTTGATGGGAAACCTAGTCCCCTGTTGAGCAGATCCATCACACTGCCATGCATTTAGAGTGTCTATTGCTTGAATAATATGTTTTAACTGAAATGCTTTTGTCCTAAAATAAATGCACTGTGCTCTGGGAAAGCCAGCTGTCTGAGGAACTGGATGTAGGCAGTCTGGCCTAATGGGAGGGCCTGGAATAAGTGGCTAGGAGTCAAGCTGGCATCATTAGACAGAAGATGAGCTAGGGTTGGAGCCAGGATGAGTAGCCAATGAGCAAGGGCATAGGGACAGAAGCCAGAAAAGTGGCAAAGATGGGGAAGGACAGGAACTGAAGGCAAGGGCAAGAGTAAGGCAGGAACCAGGAGTAAGCGTTGGACACCGATCACAGGAGTCAGGCAAGAGCTGGATACAACACAGAGTCTGCACAGTTGCTTGGAGAGCTCACTCCATTCACCTCCTGGCGTAAGTAGTGGGTGAGAGCCAATCATGTGCTTTGGGGGTTCTGACTGGACTTCCTGTGGGGCCTGGCCTTCCAGGATCGGTGAGGTGGAGCTTTATCTATCGGATGTGGTGGCACTAAGGGAGTATCAGAGACCTACCACCCTGGGTTCTGGACCCACACAACTGAAAACCCAACCTCTTGGATTCTCACAGCTGTTCATCGGTAACTCTGTCCTTGTCCTTAAGAGAGAGAAAAGCGTGGTTGCTAGGCTAAGGTCAGACTTGCTGGAGGATTGCAAGCATAAATCCTGAGGTTGGAAGAAGAGAAATACCACGTAGAAAGGGGACAGCTAGAGGCCTGCGACAAAAAGGGGTGCTCTGGAGAAGAGCACAGAGGAAACAGAGGTACAGTGAGCCCTGGGAATTGTGTCAGCCCTCTCTTTTGGTCTTAGATGTTAACTCTGAACAGGACAGCTGAATTTCAGTAAGAATTATTTTAAAAACACATTGAAAGTGCCTTCTCCCTTTCAGTTAATTGCCATCTAGGAGAAATTAAACAAAACTGCTTGAGGAATTTCAATGCTATCATCCGTCTCAGGAGTCCCAGGCAGCAGCCATTAATGCAGTATCGAAGCTAGGGGTTCTCAACTGTTTTCTGTACCGTGACCCCACATTACAAGAGAAAGAAGTTTCACAGCACATCTCCCCCTCCAGGCCCTGATCTAGCTAGGAAGAAAGGGAGGGTTTTCACACTGACCTCCTGAAAGCTGTTTGAGACCAGGACCTTTGATCTATTCACTTTGTGAATTAAGCACTGCATCCAGAGTCTCATCTGAATTAAACAAGTGTGAATCCAGTATAAGCTCGCTAATTTGAGTTTGGCTTTAACAGCCTTGTGCATTAGCCATCTACTGCTAGTTGGGAGTCCATTAGAAACATAACTTTGATAACACACACCATGCTCTGCATAATGTTCTACAAAGAAAGGGGGCATTTTCCATGACACACAGCAGACAGTGTAAATGAACTGTAGAGCAACAAATTAAAAAGCTTTTATAAAACCGCTAAATACTGTTTATGGCTCCCGGGTGCAACCTAGGCTGGCTACCAGTCAAATAATTACAGGCTCTGCACTGAGTGCCAAAGTGTATTTTGTTGACTAACAATTTATGTAGTGAGCTATGCAATCAATGTTGTGAGATGAATTATCCAAATAGTTGACAGCAAAATTGCCAGGCAGTGTGTGTTACTATTTGCCATTGAGAGAATAGAGGGTGTATTAAACTATGTTGGTTCTTTTGGCCTATTTCCATCAATCTTTTCTTACCACTTGCACTTTTTTAACATAACAAAAAAACATACTGTTAGAGTTAGGCAGGAAATAGTTTTCCCATCCCGTGAGCTTTTTCAGGATTTTGGAAAAAAATTTCCCTCCCACCTTTGTTCCTACCTTGGAATAAAAAGTCTAAAATCTCAAAAATGTTCACAAACCCTTCAACCAAAAAAGGGTGGATCTGGTCAATCAAAACATTTTGTTTCAATAATTTTGAAACTTTTCATTTCAATTTCAACTGTTTAAAAACAGTTTTTGTTTAGTATAAATTATCAAAAATTACAAAAAAAAAATCTTTTTGAATTGAAAAATAAAACTCCTTCTGAAAATGTAAAAAAGGGATACTTTAATCATTTCAAAACTTTTTAATAAAAGATTCAATTTTGGAGATGATAAAAGAGACACTTTCTTACAAACAGATTTGGTTCTGACAAATTAGTATTTCCTGATGAAAAAATATATTATTGGAAAATTCCCAATTAGCTCTATGTAGTGTATCACAGGTCTTGATATAAAGTCTACTGACTGCAATGGAAAGTCTCACATTGAAATCAGATTGTGCCTACAGAAGGCAGAGCCTGAAAAAACTCGTGACATGTTGAAATTTTTCATTAAAAGTTTTTTTCAGTGAAAAATTGAGTTTTCAAGAAAATTAGTTTTTTTCCAGAAAGTGTTGCTTTCCTCCACAGGATGCTTTTTTGGGGGGAGGAGGGAAGAAATCAAACCTTTTCACCCAAATATTTTTCTGTTTTCATTTGGATTTTATTCCAAATGTGGGTTCTGGAGTGGAATGAGGGAAGGGGGAAAGGTTGTCTAAAATTGTTAAGTTCTCAGTTACTGAAAACCAGACGACAAGGTTCTGAGCAAGGACTGTTGAGTCCACCCTCTGTCACGCCAGCTCCCATTTAGGGAGGTAAATGGAACCGGCTGGAGAAAACCAGCACCTAATTAGACCATTAGAGGCAATTGCCAGGCTAATTACCCTGAAGCTGTATAAAAGGCTGAAGGGAAGGAAGCGGGGAGGATGGAGTTGGGGAGTGGAAGCAGAGTGGTGGCGGCAGCAGCTCTGCCCTCCTGGGTCTCGCTGCTAAGAGGGCAAACTATGTATGAGAAAAGGTGGTGGGAGCACAACTTACAAATAAACTTTCCCCAGTGGTTACAGAATCCAGGGTCTCTGACTTGCTTTGTGAGAGAAAGAAGTAGAAATAGGGCAGGCTCGCTGACACCCTCCTACAGCGACCTATAGAGAACACCGGGAACACCAGCATAAGCACTTTCTCTGGAGGATCCTCAACACAAAGTGGGAAGATTGCCACATTAATGTCTGTATCCTCATGGAGGCCAATATCTTCAGCATTGAGGCCCTGATTATCCAGCACCAGCTGAGGTGGAGTAGGCACTGTATGAGCATACCTGACGCATGCCTACTAAAACACTCGCTGGAGGTCCAACTCACTAAAGAAGAAAGGAAATGCTTTAAAGACACCCTCAAGACAAACATCTAGAGATATGGCATCGACATCACATACCAGGAGACAGCAGCCCGAGACAGGGCTAACTGGCAAAGACTTGTCAAGAGAAGGAATTACCACCTTTGAGGAAAATCGCCTCACCCTGACCACAGAAAAACTCCAGCAAAGAAAGGACAATAGTCATGCAGCAGTCGTAGCCCAACCCTGCCTTCCAACACCATCTGTAACGTCTGCCAATGGGTCTGCAGGGATCGGACACCTCGGTCACCACAGGAGCCATATAATATAGACACACGTGAAAGAGATCATTCTTGACTTTTGAGGGATCACCACCACTGTCGCTTTTACAGGGGAGACAGCACACTCAGAATCTTTGCCAGAGCCCTGACACAGAGGACATTACAAAATATAGACAAGGTTCTCATTGCATCCCTTGCAGCTTGGAGCTTGCTTGTTCAAGACATTGTTCTGTACAAATGACCATGCAGATTACAGACCATAAATGCAATGCACTCAACATACGTTATGTGGATAGGACCTGCTTGCAAGGGAGCTAGGCATCTAAATACCTGTGAGGTTCTGGGCCACGGTTCTGCAAAGCCCATGCCATACCCTGATACAAGAGGATAGATAAATATCTGGAGGGATAGGAGGGACCCACTTGTCAGCTCTATAATTTGCACAGCCCAGTAAATATTTGGTAGCTTCAGGCACCATCCAATCATTTTCAGCTCCTAAAGTGAATGCCTTGAAACTGATGGCATTTGAATGTCAACATGGACTCCCTTCAGTCTAGCCCTCTTTGGCAAGTGAGGAATCACAATAAGAAGCGACTAGGATCCCACTATTATACATGTTCGAAGACTACGTTTTCCACACTGAGTGACTGCATATATATTTTAAGGACTAAAGGATTTAAAAAAGCTTAAAAAGAAAAAAAATATTCACAGCTGTCCTGAATAGACAAAGAAAAGAGTTAAGCCTGGCAACCAGAGATTGAATTAGAAATAAGATAATTAGAAGGAACTAAGACTTAATGAAACAAATGTGCAGACAAGGATTACGGATTTAAGCTTGCTCCAGTGCACAGATGGCATTAATAAGTTACAATACTAGTTTAGGTACAGGATGTAGTAACACAATGAGGAGGGAAAATCTACAATTACCATAATACACACTTGATGGGCAATATTACAGACACATACCTTTAAGTGTTAAAAAGGTGTAAATTGTGCATTCAGCTAGTCCATGAAAAAAAATATGCAAGTATTACTCTTTGCCATTCTGTTTTACAGCCCAGCTCCATTTATTTGCTTCATGCATCTGTTATCTTGTCTTAGACTAAGTTTGTGGACTTTTTTATTAGAAATATTGAGTGCTAAGCAATCTTCTCAAAAGAAAATTGCACCCAACAAAACAGGGTTTCTGCATGTTTTCTAAATGTATTTGATTGCCCAAGTAAGTACATAGACTTGCAAAGGTATATTTGAGTGTGTAGTTTTTTATTTACACAGGAATACTTTGTGTCCCAATACAGACACTTGGATGAGTCCATTTGGGAGGACTGCGATTTGAAATTCTGGCTTTTTTATCTTATGTAAAAGTATGTTGAAATATTTTGAAATTTCAAATCTTTGAGAACAAATATCAAGGATTTTTTTTTAAATGTTCATTAAACATTTTCACAATTTCTTTGAGCAGTTTCTTAGACACCTGATGTTTGGAATTTAGATCCTAAGGTCATGGGGTACTGGATTATTATTATTATTATTACTGATGTCACTACCACAGCTCTCAATTTTAGGCATCCCAGCAGATTACCAATTACAATGAGAAGAGAAATAATCCGGAGATCTGACCTCCTTTAAATAAATGCTAATTTAAGGCTGATAAATCTGAATCACCACATATCCAGAGATACATGTCTTAAATGGCAAATTAACACCAGGCAGATCTATAAAGTAGATGAATACACTCATCTCCAGTGAGATAAAGGCATGACTGGTTCAAATGTGAGACACGCTTAAAAGGCAAAATCAACCAAAGAAAAGCCAAAGCATGAGTTCAGAAAACCAACTCTGCCACAGCCACAGAAAACAGATCATTGCTTAACTTTTACATTCATGCGTACTGACCTGGCTCAGAGATTTATTTCTCCAAATTTGCAGAAGGTATGGAAACTAAGAAAAATAACTTCTCTCCCCTAAAATTAAGAATTTAGCAATGGCTGATATTTTAAATTACATAGTGCAGATATCCAATAAATTCTGTTTACAAAGAGGGTAAATGTTGCCCATTTAATTATGAGATAATTACCACTTACCATGACCAGCTATTTACATAGTAAGTTCCATATCATTATAGGTTAAGTGCCTAGTTATTTCTGTCTTAACTTCTAGATCTACAGAATATAATTATATAACATTAATCTCAATTATTAGGAACATACAATTACTGTGTGAAGCAGGAAGCAGTGTTAAGTTTCAGTGTAATTAAAGAGCAGTTATTGCACCTGGTGTTAGTTACAAGCTACTTAAATGTTGCTGAAAAGTTTAAAGTCCTCCTTTGGTCAGCAGTTGAAAGCCTAGTGGACTGACTCTATAATAAAGGAGAGGAAGGTTTTATTTCCAGTTGGGAGTAAATTCAAAATTGGATGGTAAATTGGAAACAGCCAGAGCTGTCTACATGTTTCATCTAAAGATTGTGGATTAATTTGCAGGATGGGACTTTTGATTTCCTAGCTGGTCTCTGCAATGTAGATTGATGGTGTTTTATCTATTTTCCGCCCTAACTCATACTTTCTACCACTATCACTTCCTTAGATCTCCTAATGAGCTAAACCGGACCTAATCTGTCCTTGGAAGAAAGATCTGGAAGGAAAACCTGTGTGTGGTAGGAAATAGAGCTAGTGATTCAACAGATGGCACTCTTCCCTCGGAATCAGTACTGAATCCAACACCACGGTGTTACGGGTCACTCAGCTGCTGGGGGAAGCTGTTTTATGAAGGAAAGGTAGAACTGAGCTCCTCATTACTCACGGACAGGAAAGCCTACATGGCCCTTTATGCACAGGGCCAAATCGTGAAGTCCTTATTCAGGCTGCCCTCAACATCAGTCAGAGTTTGCCTGAGGAAGAACGGAACCAGGCCCCCGGCAGAAATGCAGGATGAGTGTGTTTATACAGTGCCCATTCCCACAGGTCTCTGATCTCAGTTGAGAGCCCTAGCTGATACTGTATAGTATTTCCATTATACTTGAGTGGGGTATTAATACTTGTTAGTGCTTTGAAATATACTGTTGAAAAGTGCTACATAAGCCAGGTATTATTATTTTTTACGACTAGTGATAAACATTTTGCAGCTAAAACTAGAGTGACCAGAAGACCTGATTTTATAGGGACAGTCTCAATATTTGGGGCTTTGTCTTGTAAAGGCACCTATTACCCCACATTCCCTGTCCTGATTTTTCACACTTGCTATCTGGTCACCCTACACAAAACAGCCATGTTAACCCTGGTGTCTTGGGTAATTATGGTCTCTCTGCACAAAATCCCATTCCCCCCGATATTTTTAGTAACTAGATTTTTATTACAGATAACCTAAAAGTGTTGACAGTACAAATTATTTTTTCCCACCAGTATTAAGAGAAGGTGAAAAAATGCAAAAGGCAACTGAAGACAGAGCTGTTACCTTGTGTGTTTCTTGCATAAAGTTTTCTCCTCTTCTCCTCCGGTCCTGAGTTTCCAAGTAATGTTGCTGTGACCCGCTCATTAAAGATTTGACAGGTCTTTAGCTCTTGGTGACAGATCAGTCCTTTTTGTCACGCACTTTGCTTTGGGAATCTTTCTTAATTAAGAGAATTACACAAATATAAGTAAGGTTGGCAGAATTTGATTTTTTTTTAAAAATAATTTCAGTAGATATTTTAAACTTTTTTTATCTATTTAAATATTCACAGTTGTGCAAAATTCTGGGTTTTAAACATTTTGTCTCTTCTTCTGGATTTAAGTTTTCATAGCTGTGGGAAATTATGGGAAATTATTGTCAGACAATAGGGAGGTGTCAGACAATTATATAGTGACAGTAGACATTGAGATTCAACAAGTTAAAGCTTTGTAACTCTTAAAACACAAATTGTCAGCATCGCATGTCAAACAATACAAAGTACGTTCTCAAGGAACATTTTTCTTACTCTGTCTCTCTACATTTTGATTATCAATGAAAATTTTTATATGTCAGTTTCTGTGTTTATGGTGAAATTGACATCTACTGACATTTACCAATAAAAACCTAATCCCTCCAAGCCTAAACATGTCATTTTCATTAACCACTGCATTCTCATGTTTTACGGTACTCCCACTGTGTAGATATGATGCATGGCTCATCATTTTACTTTGAGAAAATTTTAAGTCTCTTGTAGAGAGCTCTCTTTGGTTTCCCTGTCACATAGTTCTGTTATCTTGATACAATTAGTTAGAAATCCCATTCATTTAGAGAGAAAAATAAAGATGATGTACCTTTGAATAAAATATGCCCCAAAGCACCAGGCTTATAAAGAAAGCAGCACACCAGACATTCCTAACCCATTGAAAAAATCACCGGCAGCCGAACAATTTGTCAGGTTTTATTTGCAGTTAAATGGAACAAGTGCATTAAATGTGAATTGTGACAAATGGGGGTTAAGTTATTAGTTCAGCAAAAATGTCATTTTTTTCATCCCCCCTTTCCTCTCCAACTATGATGGACTAATTTATAATAGTGCAAGTAGATGCTAGTGCCCAGCATGGGTATGACGATCTTGACACCATTGGACACGATGTATAGGTCTTGTTAAGTGCAATCCACATTGTTCATGTTTAGGGGGCCATGTGGTCACACCTGGAAATGAACAGGAACAGTACCAATTTCAAGCTACCTTAAGAAATATTTGGGGGAAATAAATGGCCGCAGCAAATATTTGCAATTCAAATCGCAGCAATTTCCTTCCTCTCTTATGAAAAGTCCTCCCAGCACTTTTAGAAGGATTAGTCGTATATTAAAAGCGAAGACTTTCCCCACTGGCGTGAAACGTCTCTCAAATATTTCTGACAGGCATAAATCCTTTTACCTTTCACAGCTTGTTTTGTAATTCTTCTTCTTGTGCGCAGTAATTAATAAATAACCAGCGCCCACTGCATGTAAGTCAGGTTGTCTTCTCACACAGCCTTTTCTCATTTATTGCATCCATGAAATGAGAATCTCTCCTAGGCTAGGAGAGATGCAAAACATTTCATTTTGATCTCAGAATACAGCGTTTCTGGGAAAACTCACAAGCAATTGCAAACCATTCAGAGGACAACCCTGTGCCGCTTCATAACTATTTTTGAGGTTTCACCTTGGAACAAAAAACAAAAGCATTTTGAATATATTTTAAAAAATGAAATGTGTTGAAATGGCTGTTTTCAGATTAAAAAGCTCAGGTTTTCTTTTCTGGTCTCTTTTTCACTCTCTCTTTGGTCAGAGCTGCCCACAGAGCCCTGAAGCTAAAAAAAAAAAAAAAAAAAAAACCTTTCTAATGAAAACTTCATTGAAACAGAGATATCACAGTGAAATGTTTCAAGCTCAGATGAAACAGTGTATTTAAATAAAATTTCATGTAGTCAGAAACATTCTGACCAACTCAAGTTTGCAAGTTTTCTAGAACCAAATTCTTGGTCTTCTTATCAGAAAAAACAAGGTCATAAAATTTAGCAACTGTGAAATTTGTTTCCCTCACAGTCCTCTGATACCAACACAAAGGATTAGGTGGTGTGTCCATTTACTAGAGCAGGTTTTCATTTCAATTGTTTTCACTTTTCAAGAACTGCAAAGAAAAACGGATTTTTTTATTATAAAAAGAAAACATCCTTCAATTATTTTAAAAATAAAATTTTTCATTCCTTTTGACATTTGCATGGAAAATACCATTTTCCAAGCATCTTTGATGTATATCTCTGCTCTTTCCAGGGTGGAATCCCATTGTGCCTCATAGACACCATACTGTTAGTAGCTTGTGGAAAGTCTCCTTTAATTCAAGTGGTTGAGTGATTTTTGTTTTGTTTGATTCTTTTGGAGGAAGAGAATGTGAGTTCTATCCAAACAGCCAACATGGATTTCCAAGTTGGCATGCATGCTGCCTAGTGACATTACAGGCCAAAACCACCGCTGGTAAAACACACCAGTTTGTGAGAATCTGGTCGAAACTAACTGGATTAGTTACAGGACATAAGACCTAGGTTTGATTTCTTTTTCTTTACTATAGACGTACTGTGTGTGTGAGTGAGTAGGACTTCACACATTCTCAAGTATGATCTGCTTCCTGTGGAGATGTCAAATATCCCTGGGAAGTCCTGTGGGGGCACAGGGCTCTTTGAACTACTGGCATAAAAACTAATAAACTAATGGAGCTGTACCTCACATCTCTCTTTGGTCTAGTGGAGAGATTGTAAGCTCTTTGGGGCACGAACCGTCTTCGGCACCTAGAACAATGGAGTCTGTTAATGTTGCTGCTGGCGCGTCTGCTGTTGTGTCTTATTATTAATGACAACATGGGGGAGAGGGGAATATCCCAGCTTTTCCACTGTAAGAGGAAAGCTGAGATAAGAATTTGCATCCTAAGTGTCCAAAAATCTGATGCACATCCACATTCCTGCTCAGTTGAGACCTGGGACTAGAAGCCAGATTTTTTCAAAAAACTGCAAACTGAAATGCGTCTCAAAAGCACCCCAGAGCTTTGAAAACCGGAACACACAACGTGCCACCCTATGACTAACCAGTCATATGCACTGAGGACATATTCCACCCTACATGCATCCACACTACTGCCAAGAGCTAATATTTCCAGTGGGAGAAGGGAAAACCATTTGCTCAGAGTAGCAAGTCCCAAACTGTTCTGAATCCAAAAGAGCCAATCCAAACCAATCAGCAAAATTCACTTTCTTTTTTTTTAAAAAGTGAGCGAAATGGCCAATCGTGTCTCCAGTCTCTCTCTCTCTTTTTTTTTTTTAAGTGAATTTCACTGATTGGTTTGACATAGCAATTTAAAGAGCAAAATTTCTCTCTCTCAACCATTGGCTATGAGACAGGAGTGAGGGAGGGGTTAGAAAGCAGCATGTGTGGGCATGGGGGGGCAGGATGTTTGCCAGTTATCCTGGTCCTGGGCGGCTGGGTATGGGCGAAGCACAGATAAAAGCCCATTGAAAATACGACCTAT
Source organism: Mesoclemmys tuberculata (assembly GCA_007922155.1). Taxonomy (NCBI): domain Eukaryota; kingdom Metazoa; phylum Chordata; order Testudines; family Chelidae; genus Mesoclemmys; species Mesoclemmys tuberculata. The sequence goes on from ML675609.1 coordinate 57,685,213, forward strand.
TTGACCCTACAGGCTTCAACTTGGTTTAAATCTCCCCTCTACACACACCCAAAAAACCCCAAAAAAACCCACCCAGGCTTAAAAACAGTAAGTTCAAATTCATTTTTCTTTTGGATTACTTTGACAACTTTTGCAATGTCCTGGCCTACGGGGCTTCTATACTCCTCTCACACCTGTGCTAGGATTTCTTTTTTATTGCAACCCAAAAAGATTGCTAGGATTTTAATGAAAGTTAAAATAGACTAAAGCTGAATATCAATACAGGGCTTATGGGAAAGAAATGGCATCTATAATAGGGACCTCTATCCTAGGACAAATGTATGAAATGCATATCTATCACTGATGGATCACCCAGTTACATTTAATTTCAAATCAGGCAGGCCTATTTTTTCCCACAAGCACAGAAAGAAGAAACTCTGGGAAGAACGACTTCAGAAGACAAACTCTTTTGCAGGCCATGTTACTAGGCAGTGGCCAGTCATTATCATACGAGAGACCATAAATGTCATGCTAAATAAATGGAACGTTGTCAGAACTGAGAGAGAAAGAGAGACAATGAGGCTAACCTAGCCAGGGCCACAGTAAACAGGTGTCTTTATAAATATCCCCGCTTTGCACGCACATCGGCTTTGCTTGTGTAATACCCTTGAGAAGGAGACAGTTTCATGCGAGAGTGTTTCAAGGATGGCGGGGGAGGGAAAAAGATCAGTTGGTAGTTTTGATAGATTTGTACGCGGCAGTGAACTCCTGAGGTGCTCTCAAGAAAGATGTAATGTATGCAGCTCCCCTTCACCCAACACAAATTTGTTCAGAATGTGTAGCTACCCAGAAGAAATTCAGCTGAATGAAGGCAGACCGGTAAAGTGCCGTGTATTTGAACATGATATCTGGCAGCTCCATCTCCTAGGTAAGCTTACTGTATCTGTAATGGATGGAGTGCCTTGTGAATGTGTTGAATCCATTTGAGTAGGGCAACCGACAAATGAGTGCTGAAGGACATGTCTGAACCTTTCCTTGCTGACAGATCACAAGCTGTGATGCATATTTTGGTTTGAAAGGAGACATCCTGGTAGAAATCTGTTCTGGCAGTACAGTACTACAGGCAGCAATTGCAGGGCCCTTAATGCGGGATGCGGGTTATTTCTTTCTTTATTTTATTCCCCTTGCGTTAAAAATAGCTGAATTCTTTTTGTTGCAGCTTTTAAAACAACTCATGAGGGATTGGAAAATTTCATCCCAAAAAGGATGGGGTAGTTAGGAGCAACTGAAAAGCCACAGCTAGACTGGAAATCCTAAGGCAGCTTGAAACCTGTCCTGGGCAAAGGATAGTGTGGACATGCACTGCCTAGGAGCACAAGCAGAATTGTAACAGAGTAATCATTTAGTCTCCATTTTCTGCTTGCTTCTCAAGGGAAGCAAGCTGCCCCAGCCCTTTTAAGGGTGCTAGGTCAGCTATGCTGGCAGCTCCATTGAGAAGTAGAGTCTAGGTTTGGTTAAGCCCGTTCCTGCCTGACCTTCCCCACCCATTTGTGAGAGGAATAGGAGCCTAACAATAGCTGCTCTCCCTTATATGCTGCTCCCCATAGAGGTAGCTCTTGTAAGGAAGCAATGGGTCTCGTTTCACCTCCTTAAACTCCCATGTGGGAGCACAGCCGTGGTCAGACATTGGCCTTTAAAAGGCTTGTCGTCTCTTCCCACCACTAAAAAAGAGCCCCAAACCAGCACAAATGCACAACAATCAGCATTTTAAACTGTTCTGCAAATGGAAAGGAACATATGACAAGTGTTCAAGGACTGCAAAGTGAGCGCTGGGCAATACAAGGTCATGCCAAATTTATGATACAGAGACGGGCTCATTTCACAAACTTCTTCGCCCATTAAGTACGCTGTAAAAGATATGGATGGTTATGCAGAACGGATTTGTTAGCCATCTCTTTCTTAACAGAAAGATTTCCAAATGTATAAACATTATTAACTGAATTATGCCAGGCAATTATATTTAACATGACGTGTCCTTCCGACAACCCATTTATCGATTTAAGAGTGATGGGAATAGCATGCCCATTAATTTTATCTGATTGTAACCGTATCTACCTGGAAAGGCAGCAGAAGAGGATTTCCTAGTTCTCAAAGGCTAAGCCTACACCTAAAACGCTGCATCTGCAGTGCTGTAGCACTTCGGTATAGACACTCACTCCAGCAATGGAGGCGGCAGGTTTTCCCACCACTTGTAACACCGACTCACACAGGGGCATCAGCAGCAGGGATCAAACCCGGGATCTCTGAAGCTCTGAACCTCTACTGCTTGAGCTGAAAGACACCTTTCTGTTAGCCAAGGCTGTAGCAGACTCCTCAGTCTCTAGCTGGCCTAGACACCACTAGAGGGGGACAGAGCACCACTCCTCTCTGAAAGGCACTAGCTAGGTCAATGGAAGAGTTCGTCTATCCACCTAGCACTGTCTACTCCACGGTTAGGACAGCACCGTTATGTTTGTCAGGGGTGTGGATCTGATGAATGTTAGTTTTCTGTGTAGACCAGCACATAGACATTCTCTGCCTTTGTCCACCTTGGCGATACCCTTGGTGCTCCCACATTCAGTCAAGTAAACGCAGTGATGAATGATCTCAGCACATTCATCCTTTCTTTATGAAAATGTGGAACTTATGTGTCAGATATTTACAGTGGGGAAGAGTACAGTTGTCGCTGGTTATCAGGGTTGCTCTTAGAACTCGTTAGTGATTTGGCGACAAATCATTCTGATGACAGGCCATGGCATCTCCGTGTAGTTAGTAGAACTGTTTGGATAATTTATCAAAAGAGATTTCCATCAGAAAATGCCACTTTTCCAAAAACGAATTAGTTTCACAAAGTTGTATTGTTTTGACAATATTACATTTAGAAAAACCTGAACAAAAAACATTTAGAAAGTATCAAAATGTCTCATTTCGTTACTCGTGGAATAAAAAATGTTGATTCTCAGTTTCAGAATGACTTTGTACAGGGTTTCCCTCTTTTCTTTTTCCATTTAAAAAAATAAACTTGAGCAACGTGGGGTGATTAAATTAAAACCATGAGAAAAGGTAGGAGTTTTACAATAATTTTGAATGTAAAACTTTCAAAAACCTTTCCCAAACTGTCATAATTGTGGGTTTTGTTTGTTTTTTTATTTTTATTTCATTTCACATTCTTTTTAAAAAACCCAGAACTATTAATCATGAAGAAAAGTTTTGAATGAAAGAAAACTTTTAGCCAAAAAACTTTCAAACAGCTCCCACTGTGAGGCACTTTACTCACCTACACAAAGGGAAGGGGGCAGAGTTTATCTCTTTATTCTCCTCCATGAGCTACCCACATTGCAGATAACATAGGGGGAAAGTACCACTCCCTTTGTGCCTGCCATAGGTGGGCAAGGTTGGAAGTGGGCAGCGTCTTGGTTACACTCCATATTATTTGGCTAAGATTGAGTACACATCTATCTAATATCAGCTGCATCCTCTGTGATAGATTGTCCACCCTTCTCTTACATGAAGATGGTCTGGATGATCTCAGAAGTTCTTCCATTCCCTAATTAGTGGTAGGAAAAAGGTCACATTTTCTAGCAATATTCAGAAATGCCAATTTGAGATAAAATGACAAATGCTGACTCCATTATGCAGCCTGGCTTGTGACATACACAAAGCTAATGCAGCCACCTTGTCAAGAAAGTTAGTTTAATTTTCATTGGGGGGAGGGGAAATCTATTAATCTCTAAGGAGATCTATTCTTCACTCAACACAAGCACATAACTCCAGTTAATGTTAATAGGAATTACGTGTGCGCCAAACAGGAGAAGAAGACAGTAAGTGTTTTTTAAAGTTCATCACATTTTTTCAATATCAAAAGATTTATTTTATATTTCCAGAGAGGTAGCTGTGTTGGTCTGTATACAGCAAAAACAATGAGAGTCCTGTAGCACCTCAAAGACTAACAAATTTCCTCGGGCATAAGCTTTCGTGGGCTACAACCCACTTCGTCAGATGCAAGGACAGATACAGGATTCTTGTTTTTATTTTATATTGTTATTAGGTTCCTAACCTAAGACAAGCTACCAAACTGTTATCTTTTATTGAGTAAAACCACAATCTGGAGTCGAAGTGATACAATACCTGTTTATGATAAGATGATCTTTGTCATTTGGGGTTTTTTAATTGTCTGCTGGTTTTAGTCCTCATACATTCAATGGTATAGCTGAGAGGACGGATCATTGTTAAGTGTCGTTTAGTGAAAGTCTGTTAGCTACCATAGCAGCCTCTCCAGGGCTTAGACTAAAAGAGAATTTCTCCGTCCAAAATCAGTCATATCAAAGCCACACAGATTTCAAGGTTTCCATTTGACAGTAAAAGCCCATAAATGAGAGCGACAGCTCTGAGGTAGGAAAGACAGCCGCTGGCACCACACAAGGGACTGCTGACAACAGTCAGAACTCTACTCGGATTCCTGAGTAGAGTAATTCCCTTTGGGGGAATTGGCTGGAAGATCAAGCAGTGTTTTGCAATATTTCCTGCATCCCTGGTTCACCTCAATATGTCTTGTCTCTCTCTCTCCCTCTCTCTTTTTAGTAAGACACTGAGAGTGAGGTTAGCCCTGGAACAGAGTCGTATTAAAGAGAAAAGTTTCAAAAAAATCTTGTATTCAATGGGATGTTATTTTAATGAATGAAGAACAATGAAAACAACTGGGCCTGGACTGGAGCATTAAGATATACCCCAAATGATGGGTGGCACTTAGCAACAACGCCCCAAGAATGCCTGGCTTCAATGGAGTCAATGGGAATTTTGCAACTGATTTCAATGGGGCCAGGATTTCAGCCCTCGGATCAAATTCAGCCTTAAATTCATGGGATTCACACCTATTTGTGCTAGGGGTAAACGTAATCCCGCTTTTGAATATTCAAAGAAAATGCCTTTGTTTGCATTTCCCATCAATCAATCAATGCAGTTTCGAGTTTGTTTATGGCCGTGTTCTTATTAAATTTCACTCGTTGGCTAGCCTTCATCAGTGTCATGTTTGGGCTGCAAACACTATGTGGGGAATGTTTCCAGGCTCGATCAGCACAGTCCTTATGCTGTTGTGCTGAGGGGTACGGTGAAATAAGATGTGACTCTGGAAGTAGAGGGGAGAAGAGAAGCTGTTTGTCTGATATCCCCTGTTTTGGGTGATGGGACCTTGGCTCTGCTCACTAGACCCCCACTTAGCTGTCAGACCAGTGTGGGGAGGGGCAACAGGCTGCTCCATGAAAAGGGGGTGAAGTAATTTATTTCCTCACCCAGAGCAAGGTAGGAGACGGGATGGAATTGTGATTCAGTTCCTGGTCTGCTCATGGGTAGAGTTTTAGCAGAGACTTTCGCTGGTTCTGACTTCTTCCTTTGAACCTCACTGAAGCTGTATGTAACTCTGTAACCTCAATGCAAACCAAGCAGTGCAGAACATATTGTGTGTTATTCTGCATCAGCACACGCTGCCCCTCTCCCCCACTCTAATACGACATGCTAATTCATTGTAGTTAACGATGCTGTCCATTAGTGAGGAGTGGATCGTGGAGCAATACAGAAATATTACTGCATTTGAGCTCTTCTGAGACAGGGAAGTAATATTATACTTTTTGTATGGATGGGTAAGCAGAGGCACAGGAAGATACCATGAGTTGCTTGGGATCACTCAGCAAGTGGGTAGCACATCTAGGAAGACCGGGATCAAATTGAAAAGAGGAGGGAGGAGACTCTTCCTTTCACGGTGGGATCATGATCTTCCAGATATGATCAAGCTGATTTTGCTAGTCTCTTTGGACTTGGCTTGCCCCTTTGTGGGGCTTGCATGAGCTTCTCAGGATTAGCTCCTTCTTGAGTTGGGGAAAAAAGAGTAAGTGGCGACCTCTCCCAAGTGCCACCCACTTGTGAGTGCCAAAGTGAGACATCGCTTCCCAGAGGAGAAGCTAAGAGAATCCTAGTTCTTAGTTTCCTCCTGTAGTTACTAACAGATCATACACATTCAGCAGAAGGAAGAACTGCAGTGTTAACTGGCCTGCGCTAGAGCAGATAATTAAGAGGGAAGGGCTGTATTTCTGAAGCATGCCTCCAGACAAATACAGCCAAAGATACTTTATCAAGAGGTGCAAATCTGCCTCTTTGGAGCAGCTTTCCCCCCAGTGGTTGGATACAATGCCAGTGTCATTCTGGATGAATTAGTTGCACAGATGAACCTTGTTGTTCCCATTTTTGTGTTATGTGCTGCTCTGTCAATGAGCAACCCCTACACGGCACTCGTCATGGAGAGTTGTTCCACCTGCTATTTGATTGGTAATTTCAATATTGCAGAACTAGTGTGCTTTTGTGCAGAATGGAGCCTTTGACCTCTTAATTCCCGGGCCCGAGCGTGAGCTGTTAGGAAGTAAATAACCTGCAAAAATATGTTAAAAGAAATTAATAAAACTTGTCTATTTCTCAACTTTTCAATCAATGGAAGTGAAGAAAAAACCAGAAAACAACCAGCCTGTAGCTCCAGCTACTTTTGTGCCACTGTTCTGACATCAAAAAATATTCATGTTTAAAGCCCCAATTGGCCAAGTAACTGGGCTTCATTTCTAGCCTTCCATTTAATCTTAGATTCCCCACATTCCCTTCCATTCAACCACCTTCCTACAGGTTTTGATTCCCAGGTCCATGCTTAGAACCAGTTCACTGATCCCTACAAGCAAAGATATATCCAAGGAAGAGGTGGTTGAGTTGAAGATGTATATATTAAAACAATGAAATCCTCTTTTGCTGCCTATATTTCATACAACAGGCTCCCATTTGTCTAATCTGATAAAACGATGCACAACTATATAGCATTCGGGTGTTCATTTACAGTCTGAGGGCTGGCAGTGAGAACTCACCATGCAGAAAGGTCACAAAATTCATTCATCACTCACTTTTAGGTGCTTATCTGGCAGCCATCAAAATATCAGAATGCCTCAAAGTCTTTAATGTATCACAACTCCCTGGGAAGTAGGGCAGGGCTATTATCCCCATTGTACAGATGGGGACTGAGCCCAGAAAGATTAAGTAACTGCCCAAGCTCGCATAGGGATGGCTGTGACAAGGCAGGGAATTGAACCCATACCTGCTGAGTGTCTTGTGCTAGTGCATGAATCAGGGCTGGAACCAGAGCGGGGCGGGCAGAGCAGATGCTAAGGGAACAAAGTCATGGGGGTTGAAAAACAGGGTGGAAAAATTAAAAATATATATAGGGGTGCAAATATGTTTGCTTGCTCTGAGCAATAACATGCTTAGTTGTAGCTCTGGCATGAACCACTACATCCTGCTTTCCTGGTCAGTCATACTCCACTATTTGTAGCCAGTTAGGTACTGAGGTTATTTGTTTCTGATACTGTAGAACATGGACAATCGGTCTGAGCTGAGGGACTGTTCCTTTGTTCCCCATTCGAAGCACACAGAGGCACAGGAAAATGCTGTGAGTTGCTCAGGATCACTCAGTAAGTGCGTAGCACACCTAGGAAGACTGGGGTCGCATTGGAAAATAGGAGGCAGGGTGCTCAGCCTTTCCAAACTCTACCCATAATTTATGGTGGTTGGGTTTTAAATGAATCCAACCCATTCCGCTATGACGTGTGCTTTAGAAATACACGGAGACAAATCTAGCTAGTGCTTAATTAGCCACATCTGCCCATTATCAAAGGCTAAACGGATCAGATCCAAATGCATCATCATTGTGTTAATTTATTATTTATATTGCAGCAGCACCGTGAGAGCCCAAGTCTCACTACAGTGCTAGGCACTGGACAGTCACTGCATAACATTGCCGCAAAAGCTTATAGTCTGGCAAGATATAACAGGATAATCGGACAAGCAACTGAGGGTTGGGATAAATGGCGTGGTGCCAATGAAGCAAGTCAGTCATTATGCGGTGCCTCGTTTCCATGCAGGAGTCCTTCCATAGGCTACTTACAGAGTAATGTGTTACTGATCTGGAGTAAGAGTGTGAGAAACTGGAACACAATACACAGGAGGGCTCCAAGAGGAGTGTCACCCTATTCCCTCTGTCTATTTTATGAAGATCTTGACTAATGTTCACTAAGCCCACCGTGAAACAAAGAGCACCCTCTCTCGTCTTTTCAATTTGACCCTAGTCTTCCTCCGTATGCTACCCATTTGCCAAGTGATCCCGAGCAACTCATGGTATCTTCCTATGCCTCTGTTTACCCATCCGCACAAGAAATATAATAATGCTTCCCTGTCTCACAAGAGTTCAAATGCAGCAATATTTCTGTACTGCTCCGGGATGCACTCCAATGCCTGGAGCTGGCGATTCTGTTATGGTCCCTTTCGAGACATGAATGGGGCTGGGTCACTTATGTTTCAACATATATATGTAAGGGCTCATTAGTGACGCTGCCAAGATTTGAGGTGTGTGATGACTTTATTGGTAACTTGTCAAAGCTGGGACTCTTGCACCGTGTATATTGGAGTTTCTAGATATGAACAGAGAAAATGAAATTAAAGTCAGTTCTTTTTAAATTTTTGAATATTCATATCCATATGGCTGGGTTTGGATATTCAGCCTTGGAAGTTTCTAACACATCAATTAAGAAAAAAACCAACACTACTCGTTTTTCATACTTTAGCCTTACCCAGTCATTTCTGAGACCCGCTCAAAAAAGTTGTTAATCTTCATTATATCTTACAATTCCTGTTTGGTGGCTTGACTGGCAAAAAAATATATATTAAAAAAAATAATTAAAAAGGCCCAGACTACAGCAGAACAGCCACATCATAATTAGCACTTGAACAAATAAAGTGTTCCCCAAGTTGTGCTCTAAATCCTGAACACACGGGGAACCAGCAACAGAAATTGCACACAAAAATGGCAACCTCCGTAACTATCTTTATGCTACTCAGAGATGCGCTGGAGAGATGCTCAAAGATGTGGCGTGAGGAAGGAGTCACAGAGAGAGAGAGAGATTGTGCCTAAGCAATCTGGAAGAATCGTTTTGCAGAAATAGCACAAAGAGGCGGCTGGGAGATGCTGCGGACATAAATTAACTGGATTCGAAGGAACAGTTCAAAAGAGTCTCACAAATGGGAGTTATTCCAAAAGGTTTCAGCACTATTACAGTTAAACATAAGCTCTGTGGATGGAAGGAGATTCAGCGTGGGGACCAATAGTTGATATGAAAGGATTATCTGTATCTAGTTGGATCGGCCTCTGCTCGGTGGGAGTTACATTTGTTTATGTCAATGAATCTTTGTATCATAAAGGTTACTATTGTATATGCTTGTTCACTCCAAATGTATCAATTTATAACGATAAATTACTATGTAAAACACATGAAAGGAGCCTCTCCCTCTGCTGGCAGAGTGAGGGTGTTTTAACATATGAAAGGGGTCTTTCCCTTTGTAAGAAGTTTCAATCTTTCCCTTTGTTGCTAAAGTAAGAAGTTTCTGTCTTTCCCTTTGTAAGAAGTTTCTGTTTGCTATTGAAGCCCTAAAAAGATAAGAAAGGAACGTGCGGAGTCTGGGATGGGAGCCCTGGCCAGGTTCCCATCACAGCCCCTTGCATGAGAACCAGATATCCATCAGGTGATCCGCACACAGTCACGTATACTTGTTTGTTCCACTCTATAAAAGCTGGACCCACTTGTAGCGAATTTGGAGACCTCCCCTACAGGTGGACGCACCACATAGGACTTCCCAATTGCCGGGACAGGCTCTCCAAATCCTCGCTGCAACCGGGGCTCCCCAGTGACTGCGGATCTGGATGATGGCAACGTATTATTAGGACAATTGGTGATGTATCTCTCTTAATCACTATAGTTGATCTTATGTAGCAATGATCAGGTGCATTACCTTACTTATTCTTTCTATTGCTTAAAATTACAGTATAAGAAGTTTATTTATTATGTACATATATCATTTCATTTTCTGTAATATTTAGAAAGAGATAGTAAAGCAACCTTGTTCTTTCTACTGGTGTCTGTGTCCTTTCTATCAACCCCTTCAATTAGCAGAACAATAGTAAAAAGAGAACTAGTAAGCATAAACCATTTAGGACAGGGAACAAGAAGGTGGCACTTTCTGCCAGGGTACATATTAGATGGAATTTCACTCATTTTCGTTGAGGAAGGAAGCAGACAGCATGGAATTTGGTGGATCAGCCAATTCAGTAGTAGACAGCAATCAACTTCCTAGGGGCAGAGCCTTAGCTGGTATAAATTGTCATATCGCCACTGAAGTTGATGCAGTTATGATAATTTTCCCCAGCTGAGAGTCTTCCCCCATGTGATATGGAGAGATTTAGAAACGTAGAGAGATATAGGTGGATTATGCAATTCAGCGTAGATAAATGTAAGGTTTACAAGACTATGGATGGATCAAAGATTTTCTATCCATTCAAAATGCAGATCAGTGCAAGGATCTGGGAGTTATGAGCTGAATTCTAAAATCTACAGCCCCCCACTTAGAAGCAATGGGGAAAGAAAACAGAACCCTAGGAATGAATGATGTCCACAGCTCCATGGCTAGGAGTGACCAGATGAACTTATGCAAAGGAAAATTTAGACTGATTATCAGAAAATATTCCCTAAAGTGAAGTCTATTAGATGTGTTGAAAGCCGAATTGCTAGATTCATTTAAAGTGAAACTGCATGCTACCCCATAAAATTAAAAAAAATCACATTTATTCTGTAATAAACAAACAAACAAACCTGCATTAGCAAGGGGATCTATTGAGTTATGTCCACTGAATTCAACACCATAGCATAAGATCAATTTACAAGGAAGACAGGTTTTCGGTTATTTCCTCTGATAATCAAGATAGCCAAATGCATATTTTATAGAGCTGGTCAAAAAATATGGGGGAATGTGAAAATGTTCAAATTTATTGAAACCATATTTAATCCTCAGATTTCAAACAGGAGCTGGTGATAGTCTCAAAAATTATTTTTGGAATATTTTTTGTTTTCTTTTTTTCCTTTTTTACAATGAAAAAGGGGGTGAGGAGAGAAAAAGGGGAGAGAGGAGGAAAAAATAGAATGAAACCCCCAAAATGAAGGAAAAGGTTTTTTCCCTAATTTTGTTATACTTATAAAATAAACAGCAGGATCTTATTCAGAGAAACAAGGCAATACACCACATTTATTGTGAATACAGACATTTCAAAAAGCAATTGCCTGTACACTTACACACACAAACACACACACAAGCTTCTACAAAGATGAAGCATAGTTACCAGCCTCAGTTGCTCATATTAGTCCACTGGCCAGGTGGCTAAGACATGAGGGAGGGAACAGGGGTCCGTCGGTGAGCACCGATGCCCCTGGAGGATGATTGTAGAACCAAACCCAAAGTCCTCATCTTTTCATCCCCCTTTTTATAGGGGTAAGCTCTTATGCCACTCTATGGGTTCTGCTTCATCATGTTGCATCTCATCCTGGTGTGATTATCAATCACCAATGTTTTGCAAGTATGACCATTGTTACTATTTTTCATAGTTCATTTTGTTTTCATCCTTCAAGGCGGATTCCAGTCATCAGTGTGGGCAGTCTTCGGCCATCTGGGTCATAAAAGTTGTTATCTTCACTCCCTTGAACATCCGTCACTCCCTGGTCTCACATACACACACGCCATTCATTCATCTATTCACATCCTAATCTCTTAGCATTTACTTAAAACTTGTAACTGGAAGACACAAGTGTCCTTCAGAAACAATAACATTTCTTTTTATCTAACACATTCACTACTGTTACAAAGCATCCTCATTTAACATTGAGCCTTTCTGTTTCAAAACATTTGCTGATGTTATTTAAAGCAGTGATCTTAAAAGGTGTGTGCTTCAACAATAGCAACAGTTTCACAGAATGATTATCCTGTTCATAAAGTTACCAAAGATCAATGACCAGACGTTAGTTTCAAATAAACAGATAGTGGTTTCATACAAACTTATCAATAGTGAACACAGAGACTGCTGTGGTGGTTTGTCAAGTACTAAAAGAATAAGGGTATTTCACGCATAATAAATATAACAGAATCAAGCTTTGGGCCTACAATTTGATCCAAAGCACCCCAAAATTTTGAAACAAAACAAAAACAAGAAATTGTGAAAATTTTCAATCTTGAAAAAAAAAATCAACAAAAATGTTGTTAAAAAAATTCAGCCAATCTTAATATTTTCCATCACTGTGTATTATTCTCTAGCCCTTAGTCCTGTGAGCTGTTGCCATCAAAGCTGGATTCAGTTTAATCTCTAGGCTTGTGTACGTGGAGATGCTCAGAAAAGTTCAAATGAATCAACTAAAGATATGACGCTAATGCTCAGAAATGAAAGCATATTAACCTTCCCCACATGGTTGTTCTCGTTCAGATGTCGCTTCAGTTCACTGTACCTTCAGCCTCAGGATTAAGCAATAGCAAACTGAAACCACTATACTCCTGAATAAAAGCATCCACATGGAGAGTTGCATGTGCTTTAATTTAAACGCATTAACTTAATTAATTCATCTTAACTTCCATGTAGACAAACCCTGAGTGTCATGAATGACTGCGATCAGAATTAGAATTCATTTGGGGGATAAATAGGAGATAATAGATTAAGCCAAAATCCACTGAGATGCCAATGGAAAGACACACAATTGACTTCAATGGATATAGGATCAGCCCCTAAGAAAGAGGTCACTGACATATACAGAAGCTGTTAATAGATTCAGAGAGCCCAAGGTCAAAAAGGACCCTGGTGATCATCTAATCTGACCTCCTCTTTACAACACAGGCCAGAGAGCATCCCCCAAATAATTCCTGTTTGAATTAGGTTCTCTCTTTTAAAGGAAAAAAAAAATACCAACGTTTATTTAAAAATTGCCCATGATGGGGAATCTAGAACAACTCTCGGTAAATTGTTCCAATGCTTAATTACCCTCACTGTTAAACATTTACACCTTTGAAATTTAAGGAATTAAAAAGAAAAAAAAGATAGCGGCTGTCAGTCCAGCTAAACTCAGGATCTGATGATAGGAGAGGAACTAAAGAAACAATTAAGCCTAAATTCTTTTCCACAGCACAATATAGCGATCAGGTGACCAAAAGCAGGTACTATGGGAGCAACAAGGTTAAGTCGCTGTTTGTTTTAGGTTGACAGTTATTTGGTGGAAGTAAAAACACTGAGTCCAAAGCATTTTAAGCTTGAGGAGATGGGTGTAGATGGAGCCAGCTGGCTGCTCTGTCTGCCACACAACAGCCAGGCATTAAAGCAAGCCTACCTAATTAGTGAAGTCTCCTGCCTATTGACAAGATTCCCTGGACTTGAGTAATTAGCTGTGCATAGGGTGGCAGGATGATTTAGATGTGGGCTAAGTAGTCACCTGGGAGATGCACGAATAAGTTGCATGCTAGCATAAATGGGACCTGAAATCCTTCGGCAGAGGCTGGATCCAGGGAGTGGGGGCAGCATGCAGATCAGAAATGGGATGGAGTTTGTACAGTTAAAGACTTGCCTGTTGACATCCTGGGGGGGAACATGCATGGGCAAGGGCATTCAACGCACTATGTGAGGCAGTGTGGCCTAATGGCTAGGGCATTGGCTTGGGACTTAGGAGACGGGTTCAGTTCTTGGCTTCACCAATCCTTTGATGGGTAACCACTTCCCCCTCTGTACCTCAGTTTCCCCATCTGTAAAAAGGGGTTAATGATCTTGCCCTCCTTCATAAAGCACTTTGGGGATCCATGAATGAAAAATGCTATACAAGAGTTAGGTCTTGTAAATTAACGTAGCACCAGTTTAGCTATGGTCACAGTGCGACCTATCATGGCAGCGTCTGCGTCAACTCATGTGCCTGGATTTCCTCTCAGCCATCACAGAAGCCTGATATACTGGTGTCCTTACAGCATCTGGATAACATGCCCGATGGCCCCACAATAAGTGGAGCGAAGACGCTGTCTGGGATCGCTGCAGCAGATTCACGTGTCTTTTTGGCTCCTTTCTGTCCCCTCATCAACCTCACTCACTAAGGGTAAATCCACACTTAGCCTTAAAAAAGAAAACACACACAACATGCCATGGCAGCAAAGTCTTGGCACCCAACTCAACTGACTTGGACTCATGGGGCTTGCTCTTTGGCGATGAAGATAGCAATGTAGACATTGCTGCTTGGCCTCTGACACCTGCTAGTGGGAGACGGTCTCAGACCCAGACTCTGGCCCAAGTGGAAACGCCTACGCTGCTATATTGAGTGCCGCCACTCAAGCCTGAGTCATTTGACCCACACTCTGAGACTTGACGCCCTGGCTTTATTTTTATAGTGTTTCACGTGCTTTGTGAAGCTCTTTGGTTGCAAAACACACACAGTCTCAGAATAAAAAACGCTCCCCTTTGCTTGCAAGGGCACGTTATATAAAAAACTCCCATCTCTCCCCACCCATTACACATCAGCACGGCATATGGCCTCTGTTATTCCCGCGGCAGCTGTGCACGTCACTAACAGCCTGCACCCTCCCGGGCATCTGGTTGAATTCAGAGTTGCATGGCCTTTGCAGTGTGCACATCCAGACAATGATGAGTGTGCATCCCACAGGTTATGGCACAGGAGGCCGTATGGCGACCTCTAATTGTCTATCGGTTGCAGATCTGCTGAGGGAGCCAAAATGGAGCCCTGCAGGAGCGATATACAGCTCTGCTTGGTCTACCTTAACTAGGGCAGTAGTATAGCAAACGACCATATGAACCTCGTAAACTGCCTTTGGTGTACAGGATTTAACGGAGGACCTCTATGCTGCAGCGAAATACTATTAAACTGCAGATAGAATCATAGAAGATTAAAGTTGGAAGGGACCTCAGGAGGTCATCTAGTCCAACCCCCTGCCAGGCCCTGTCTGAACACTTAGCAAGAGACAGTCCCTGCCCCCAAAGAGCTTACAGTTGAGGTAGGCAAGGCAGACAAAGGCTGGGGAAAAGGGGGTATATTTGTCCCCATTTTACAGATGGGGAACTGATGCAAAGTTAATGGCCAGATTTTTAGAGAGCATGTTGGGTGCTGAACACTTTTGGAAAGCTCACGGTAAGGGTGAGGAATGGCTGGATGGACCTTGAAAATCTGGTCCTTTTTTTAGGGGCCTGAATGGGAGAGGAGCGATTTGAAAAAATCTGGCCATGGGTGTGGGTGAGCACTTGAAAACCTGGCCCCAAACTCCTTTGCAAATCTGGCCATATGTGACTTGCCTAAAGTCACATGAGGTCCGTGCATCTGAGCTGATATCTCTTGAGTCCCAGATGAAAGAACCGCGGAGAGACCACTGCAGTCAGCCAGATAAATTCATGCATCTAATTTTTAAACCTGTATACCTTGTGCTGTGTTCTTGGGTGTCGGGGCTTGCAAAGGTACGGGGTAGTTAACCAGCCTGGTACTCTTTGGAAATTCCTAAAGCCAAACACCCTCATTATCTTTGCACTGTCTTGAGCAAGCTGGCTTCTAGCCAAGGCACCTGAAAAATTGGCTGAAAATAGCTGTCTGCCAGCTCTCCTAGAAAAGATGCCTACCCATCACACTTTGAACTCACAAAGTCTGAAAATTGTTAGTGACTAAGTGACTTCCTCAAGTAGCAAAGCTGGGAATATGGCCCAGCTCTCCTGGCTCTCCTTAACAAGACTATATGCAACCGACACTAATCATGGCTATGTCTAGGAGACTAGAGAGACAAAGGTGGGTGAGTTAATATCTTTTATTGGACCAACTTCTGTTGGTCAGAGAGAAGTTTTCAAGAGACAGAACAGATTTTACCATGTCCCTGAACTGTGCTGCAGCTTTGGACAGTGCCGAGCCATAGCAGGGTAAAACACAAATGGGGCCCGATGACCCTGCAAGACAGAACTGTGAGTTAAGCATGTCGGGGGGACATGCATCTTATAACTGCCAGTGGACCAGATTACATCATGTAAACCAGACCCTAGAAGTGAAAGACTTTCCTGTTAGTGGTATAGAATTAGAGCTTTCCAGTCACCCAAATCCATGCAACTTTCAGTTCAATGGGCCAAATTCTCTACAGGAATAAATGTGCCAAATTTCATTGACATCAATGGAGTGGACCCTTTAGTTCAGCAAAGAATTTGCCCCAATGTCTTGAATTAAAATATGGTGCACTGCCTCCTTATTGGAAAACATACGGCATGCTCCAATTAGCTTTGATATTAAAGAATTGTTCCTTTTTGTTAGGAGAGGAAATTATTATAATTAGCCCGACAGATTTCCTTCGGGCATTCATTAAGCTAATTATTGTTCAGCTTACAGTACTGCAGCTTCCCCCCACCACCTCTTTATGAGATGCTGCATAAATACCCCCGGAACAGCACTGATCGTTGTTTTTACATAAGAACGGTCCTGACAAAATCTTTTTGTTCGATTGTTCTTCTCGCAAAACCCTTCATGGAATTAGATTGGCTAAATTTTAATTTTGCAACTGCTTTTCGCTGCATGAACATTTTAATTGGGCGCTCAGCGTTTTAACGAGATAGATTAATCTCTGCCCCTCATTCTAATGGGCACTTCCAGTATGTATGATGGAAGGAAATTTCATCATAGCATCTTTATAGACCCTTCCATGCTGAGTGATAACTGTGGGCAAACAAACCTCAAACGTGATCTTCTGCCATGTCTCACAAGACTATGGATTGCTTGCATGGAAGCCTGTACTTCTTTCTCCTTACACAGAATCGGCGTAATCTTAAATATTTCACCTTAAACATAGGCCACTTATTTTAATTGAAGTGAATGGGAGATTTAACTATGGGTGGTGCAAAAAACTGGCCTGAAACTTAAGGATTCAGCCCAGTGATTATTGTTTGTATTTTTATGCTGCCTTTTAGCCCTGGATTTCCAAAGCACTTAGATATTAATTGAAGGCCGAATACCACTACTCCTTCAGGGAGTAGCCCATGGACCTTCAGTTGCACGTCACAGACCTCTGCTACTTGAATGGAAGGAGTAACTGTCCACAGAAGTAGACTATTATCCTTTATATGGATCACCGCTTGGAAGGGGATGATCATGAGACTCAGCAATGGGTTATTCAACTAACTTGTCAGACAGCAATGGATTATTGGGGGATTAAGATTCCTGGCTCTGGGAGCACTCTGTGCTTAGGCTCTACTGTCTGCAATCACTGCCCTAACACCTATATTTGGCAACATTTATTCTGAAGAGTCCTGTGGGCTACAAGCAGAACAACATGCTACTCAACAGGAGAAATGGTGACCAAACCGGGCTTTAATTCTTACAAACATCACCGTATGGTAGGTCTAAAAATTATGCGGTAGGTGGGTAAGCCAAGGTTGGACTGGTGCTAGCCGTAGAACTAGAAACATTGACTCATGCCCCCTTGCCCTAACTGCTTGATGCAAGTCTTCTTCATTGCCACATAGAACTAGAGCTACAGTGTAGGAGTCTGAGAACATCTAATCTGCTTAGCAAAACTTGTGTTAATTATGGATGGCAGTTGTGGTAGCTCCACATAGGGGTCTGTATTTCTCACTCCCCTCTGTTCGCTAAGGTGCAAGAATTCTTATGCTCAAATGTCAGGGGGACTTGGATGATTGTGATACATAGTCTCAATTAAGAAGAAAAAAAAGCAGTTTTCCTACTGTACATAGTAATCGAACAGGAGTAGTAAAAGGGCTTCTTGGATGTCTTGTTCCAAATCTCTCGGGATGCTGGAAATGAAAGAAATTAGAGCCATTGCTGGGGTGACTCATCTACAAATACAGATGTGCAAGAAGGGGAACGAATGTGACAAGGCTAATTTAGCTGCGCTCCAATATCCTTTTGCATGCCTCACGTAGGCACTCTGCTAACTGCTTTATTCAGCCCAATTGGTGTGAAAAATCTAGCTAAAGCTCTCATTTGAAATTGACTTTTGACTGCCCATTTCCCCCTCTGTTGTTTATGGAGTTCAGCTGGATTTGGGCCCTTGCGTTTCCATTCAGTGCCCGAGTACCCATTTACACGTTACACACAATTAGACTCTACAGCCATTTCTCTCGTTCACAATGGATCTCCTGGAATTCTCACACTGTTGTTCGGGCTGTGTCGGCAGACTGCACTTCCAATCGTGTGGTTAGTTAAACACCTGTGTTCAGAGACTGGTGCAAATCAAGAGTAGTATAGCTGAAGGCTGGGTTCTCCCATTTCTAAAGACCCGGGCTGAAAGCCCATTTAAGTCAGACCATAAAAGATTTCCAATTACTCTCTGGCTTAAAAAATTATAGTAACACTTATGCTGCGTTTGGGGGTAGTCCTACAATCTAGCAAAGCATATGGCCTTAAGCAACCTCTTGGGATATAGGTCAGGGAGCTGTGGCAGAAACACAACAAGATCTCATTTCTAAATAGGGTGACCTGATGGGGATGGCGGGGGGGGTAATAGGCTTCTATGCAAGACAAAGCCCCAAATATCAGGACTGTATAAAAATCAGAACATCTGGTCACCCTAATTCTAAAGCTTGTCTCTCACTCCAACAACGCTAAAAACACACCAGACCTGCCTCATTCCTTTAACATCAACAGGGAGGCTCTGCTAAAGTCCACCCTGACGCTATTACTCAATGCTACTGCTTCAAACATGGTTTATAAAGCCAACCATTTCAGATTTTCTTAAAGGAAAGGCTATGTGAAATGCCTTAGCTTCCTCTAGTACCCACTGCGAATTTACTCCTAAGGGAGTAAAGGATTCCTTCAAATCTACCAAGATACCAGATCCAAACAATGCAACTTTCTGGAAAAGGTTGGATCTGATTTGGTTATGTTCATGGCATACACACAGAGCAGATAGATGAAAACTGAATATGTTGGGACTCTTTCTGGAAAGTTGCAAGAATTTCTTAGAATTCATAATGATAGCACACAAAAACCCAAAAACAGAAGGGACAGGGGGAACAAGCTGCTTCCTATGGCAGAGAGGTACAACTCACTCCAACTTGCTTTAAACGGACTCTTTCAGACTGGCTGTATGAGCTAATTCTGAAAGATTCAGAGGACCCAGATCACATGGCTTCACCTCAGAGGCACCTAGCCCACAAGCAGGACCCAGAAATCCTTCTCACTTAACATGCGAGTTCACAATTCCAAATCAGTACACCACAGGGTCTAACCGAACTTCACTGCAAGCCTTTGCCTTTGTGATAGGCCAAGAGCTTGGCAAGAGATTTCCAAAGCTGACTAGGCTATTTAGCCAGTGCCACGTAGCACCCATTTACTTCAATGAGAGTTGCATTGCAAACTCCCCTAGCCACCTTTGAAGATCTCAGCCTTGGTTTTTGGTCCCAAGCCCCCTAGAATTTTGTAAGAATTTGCATCCAGTCCTAAACCTGGAATTCATATCAGGCAATTTACTTCGATTGTCTTCCTAGCAAAGTTTAATCTCCTGTTAAAAACTGACTATCATGGGGTAGCTGTTCCCTGTGAATAGACTAGGCCTAGCATCCCTGGGCCAGAGCAGCTTAGTTCAATGCAGCCATTTAAGAGGGCTGGACTGCACCTGGGCCTACAAAGGGCTGCTAGTGGGCAGGTGGAAGGGGGGGGGCTGGGATTGATTGAGACAGGCTATGCTGGAGGAGGAAAACCGGAGTGGAGTGAGTGCTGCAGCATCAACTCTTCTGGTGTGTCTTTGGGTGCAAGGAGGCTAGGTGCTCACAGGGAGGGAGCAGAACTGGCTAGGACTAGGAAGCTGCCAGAGGCTTTTGAGAGAGGGGAGTGGAGTTGAAACCTAAAAAGGAAGAAGCAAGGAAAGAAACGGTTTCTGTTTCTTTGCTTCTACCTAAGAAAACAAAGCTCCTTGGGCGTGGCAGTTCCTGCTTTCAGAGCGGGGGAGATGCCCAGCTCCCTGACACTGAGAGAAAAAGCTCCTTTTGCCTTCCAAGATGAAAGGCTCAAGATATTGTTTTCCCTCCTGCAGCTGTCGGGGACAGCTTTAACGTACAGAGCAGAAAGGGAGCTGACTGGCCTGAATTTTCTATACCACTTGAAGCCTCAGCCGTCGGCTCTTGCAGGAGGGAAACTGAACGCTGAAATCTGATGTTGGCAGGTGGCACATCTGGCCATGTATTTACAAGCCTAAGTGGGAGCTATTGGGTACTGCAGTCTACTGAGAATCTAGCTCCCCCCCACCTTTTCTTAAATACAACGATTTCTAATTTGTAAAGCCAGAGCTTTGTTAAAGAAGCCAAATAGCAGTCTATTTTCCAATTCATCTTCTAGCGTTTTGGACGACTTCTGTGTGAATCTTAAAATGGCTTACGAGGCAGGGGACTGTCACTAAATAGCTAATCAATGCCCAGGGAAGAATTTAAATGGGTTATAATTAGTTATTATAAGACAGGCGTGGCTAGCTGACTTTGATCTTGGAGTTTTGCTTAGCCCCGGTAGGGAATGGCATTAAAAGAAATTCCTGCCTGGGGATTTCGAACTGTTTCCTTGTGAAGGTGACTGATTTCACCCCCACCACAAAAGCAAAATCAACATTCAAGCTGCATCTTCCTTTTATACCAGCCTCCTGGCTCTGACTGACCACCACGCTGCCCCTTCCTATTGGCCACCTTTCATGCAGCTTCCCCAATGGCCCCCTTAACCCTTTCCTGGCCAGTGGGGGAGCAGTGCCCTGCCACAACTAGGCAACTGGCAAACTGCTCCTAGGTATATTCTGTGCCCCATCACCCACCATGCACCCCCAGAAACAAGCCCATACCAGTAGATGATGCAGTTTTATCAGCACTACACCAGTGGCTTTAGCTGGCAATGCTATGTCAGTCAGGGATCAAACCTCTTCAAACAGCTCCTCGACACAGCTTTGGCAGCAGAAATCCGGAGCTGAGAGATGGCCTAAAAACTATGGATGTCTGTTGTGTGACGTGGCATTCGCTGCTCTGGGGAATCCACAGTTTTTTGGGGGGTTAAATCAGGTGAAATATCCAAGCACTTTCTTTGGACTAGGTTGAAAATTTACCCTTGGCCCAGTGAAAGCCTCCCGTTCCCCCCCCCCCCCCAAGAGCAACTGGAGAAGGCACCGTAGCTCCAGAACAGAAAAGGAAAGGGCAGAATTTTGAGCTGGTGTGGAGGAGATACTGGCAGGACATGGCAGCAGCCCAGAGGAAGGACAGAGATTTAGAAACTGTGGGACAAGGTGTACCATAAGGTCCAGCTGCAAAACACACTAGTGCTTTTTGAGGTTGTTGCAAAGGCAGTGAAGGGTGAGAGAATAGCTCTCACCCTGCAGCTTTCAAATAAAGGAAGGCGTGGACTCGACCACACAATATCTATGACCTGGCCATTGATGAAGTGGCTCCGCTCTTCTATAGCCCATACCAAACCACAAGGTTTGGAGGCCATGATCCTTACTGACCGCAAATGGTATCCATGAGTAATGACAGGAAATCCTAGCTCTTGTGCCAAGAGTTAATGGGCCATGACATAAAGGACCTTTATTATGTACCATTTGCAGCTCAGATGTGTCAATAGGCAGCCATGAGCTCAGGAATATTTATTTTGAAAGAATTCCATGCAATGACTGCCGCAGTTGCTAATCAAAAGAGAAAGGAGCCGCGCAGCCCTCCGCCAATAAGCAGGGGAATGGAGTTGGTGACGTGTCTGAATGACCAGTGGATATCTGAATAATTATGGATGAAGATGGCTCAGAGCATAGGTCACTGTTTGGGGCTAAAGGGAACCTCAGATTTAGCTGGTACCTCCTCCGTTTTATTTTGTTTTTTAAAGTGACAATGTTAAGAGAATTAAAAGAGCAGCAAAGTGGCCAGTAATAATAATTATTGGCACTGGTTCAGCAAAAGTTCATTGTTCTGCTCACATGAAGATGGATGTACCTAATGCTTAAGGCCAGCAGAACAAAAAAAGTGTGCAGTTTCTAAGGAAAATGCTAACAAATTATGATGGGTTTTTTTCCAGAGAGGATGATCTATGGTTCTTATGTCACCCTGTACCATAGCATTGGAGCTACTCACAATCTTTAATGCATTTACCCTCACAACACCCCTGGGAGGAAGTACTTCTGCCCATTTTACAGAATGGACAATGACGCTCAGAAAGGCTAAGTGACTTGCCCAAGATCACACAGGAAATCTGTGGCAGAGCCAGGAATTGTCTCCATGTCTTTCAAGGCCAAGGACAACATTCTAATCACTGGGCCAAAGCTAGCAACTTCAAGGTTTTATTCTGAAAGCGTGATGAGAAAAAAAAAGCAAGCGCATGAGGATAGGGAGGACAGCCCTATTTAAAGAGTGGCGGTGTCCCAAAATGAATATTCTCTTGCATAAATATCCCCCATCCACACAATAACATAAATCACTACATGTGACTATTACGGTGACCCTTAGGGCCTGTAATGGCCAGGCTAGAATTACTCTGGGTGCCATTGTAAACAAAGGATTTGCCACTGCAGCATTTGGGGCATGCTGGGATCTCAGTTTGAATATAGCAATTTAAGGAGGGTACTGCAGCGATAGTTACAGGAAGGCTGAATGTTGAGCAAGCACAATGCCAAAGAAATGAGGGGATTTTTAGCAGTGGTGAAAGGGCGTTAGATTCGGAAGCCCTCTATTTATCCATAGAACAGACACAGCACAGACAGTGACAGGGCCAACTTCCCCCGCTCTGCCCTGGCAATCTTGAAATAAGAACCACTCCTCACAAGCATGAGCATTCAAATCTGCACTCCCTAGCCTTTGTTGGGGCTGGCAACAAAGAGGCTAATTGTGACCCTATCCACATCACTGTCCAGATTCATGGTGAGGCTTTGTCCCTCTGATCTCTCAGCCATGTACGTTAAAGGAGATACATTTATCGGTAGGTTGCAGAGGAGAAATTCCTTTAATGGGCTAAGGACTCCCATGTTTGACAACTTTCTCATTGAACCGTAGCACTGGAAGGGACCTCGAGGGGTATTCTCGTCCAGTTCTTCTGCACTCAAGGCAGGACTATGTATTAGCTAGACCATCCTTGACAAGTGTTGTTATTTTTATTAATTCTTTGTATTACCTGAGCCCCTGGGAGCCCCTGTCATGGATTAAGACTTCATTGTGCTAGGTGCGGTACAATCACAGAACAAAAAGACAGACCCCAAAAGCTTACAGTCTAAGACCTGGACAAGAGACTAATAGATGGAGACAGAGCGAGGAGTACAGGGAAGCAATGAGACAATAGCAGTCAGCATGGCAGGCCGTGGTCTCAGCGCGCCAGCAGACTAGTCATTGTCAAGTTGTTCATCGGCCTCCTGGCAAAAGAGGGTTTTAAAGGAGGATAATGAGTTAGCATTGCACATAGTTGTGGGACGCTCCCCCTAGGCATGGGAGACAGCACAAAGGTGGCCTCACCCTGCTTTTCTGAGCTTCCCTATCTCTAGACAACACATCGCTGCTGGATGCCTCCGGCAGTGGTGATGGCGTCGCATGTAATGACCCTGCCATTGTAGGATAGGGTCTAACCCAAAAGCCCACTGCAGCCAAAGGAAAGACTCACATTCCACAGGGGTTGGACCAGTCCCTAAGTAAGCCTATGGTAAAAACCCTTCCGCGCCCTCCCCCCTTTGTGGCCACGTTAAGTTACAGCAGTGTGGAGCGGGGAGGAGAAGCTCCCAGAATCCCAGGTGCATGGCTGGATCGGACACTGAGCTGTACCGTTTAGGGCCTGGCTGACGGAAGAACTGATGTTCAGTGAGTCATGAGTAAAGCCTGCAAGCCAGCGCTACAGAGTGATGGGAGACCCAAATAAAGCCCTGCACTGACAAAATCATTGGGCTTGTGTTAGGGATAGTTTCCAGGAGCCCAAGCCTTGGAGAAAGAGGTGGATTTGGCCTGCTCCCAGTAAAAGGGGACACAAAGGAATCAGAGAGAGATAAAGGCCATTTGAGGTCCGAGAGCAATTTGATGAGTGCCCTCAGGGCAATATCCTCTTACTATCATTGCATTCCCAGTGCTCAAGTTAATTCTGTTTTGCATGTCTGTTACCCCTTTTATTGTCACTTACATTTCAGAGAGACAGCCTATTTCATACCTTAAATGCTGGATGAAGAAAGGATTTGCACTCAATAATATAAAAACGCACTATAATTGGGGCACTCTCAGCTCTGTGTTGCAAAGCAGTGCATTGTTCTGTCACCAGACTCACTGGGTAATCCAGACACCTGTCCATACCAGTGGCATTGATGCCCGTGAACCTGACTGAATCTTTGAGGCAAATCAGAAATCCTGAATCTCTGGCAGTCTGCTTTTCTTTGTGTCATCTTAAGGCAGATGGGGTGCTATATTATTCATTCCTCTTCTTCGGACAACAAGTAAGACCTTTTCCCTACGTCATCACCTCATGATCACACCCAAATTATCACCGTTTGTTTCCTGCTATCAACGCTAAGGCTACATTTTCAAATACTCAATAACGGCAGCTGGGGGCCAATTTTCAAAGTTCAACTCCCATTTAGGCACCCCAAAAAGGCCAGATGTTTTGCAAGTTCTCAGCCCTCACCAGCCCCTGTTCTGACACCGATGGCCAGATTTTCAAGAGATCAGCAGCCAACAGACAGCTCTTCTGAAAACTCAGCCCTAATTTCAGTGCATACCTGGCGGCTAGTTCCTCTGAAAACATGGGCCATTGAGTGTTCAGATGGATGTCTCCAGTTATTGTAGTCTAAGTAGAAAGAATAAGACATTCAAAACTCTCACATAATAAAAATACCTAGCTTGTACACGGTAGATTGCAATGTACTTTATAAAGGAGGGCACATTCTTTCTCCCCATTTTACAGATGGGAAAACTGAGGTACAGCAGTGAGATGACTTGTTCAACATCACTGCTGTGGTTACTGCATTAGCTGTACCTCTATTAGTTGCTCCTCTGTCCCCTTCCAGTTTTGATTGCACCCCAATAGGGATGAGGCCCTGTACCCTTACCTCTAGAGTGAAACCACACTGCTCTCCTACTTTTAGACTGGCCCTTGGGATGCATCGCCCTGTGAATGAACTGAACTTCCCCAGCAGGTACCTGTGCTTCTTCCCTTCAGGAGCCTGTAACTTGCAGACTACATGGTGAAACGTTCCAGAGGGGTAGCCATGTTAGTCTGTATACAGCAAAAACAGCAAGAGTCCTGTAGCACCTTAAAGACTAACACATTTCTGCGGGCGTAAGCTTCCGTGGGCTGCAACCCACTTTGTCAGTCATGCATCTGACGAAGCGGGTTGCAGCCCACGAAAGCTTATGCCCACAGCAATGTGTTAGTCTTTAAGGTGCTCCAGGACTCTCCTTGTTTCTTCAGATTACAGTAACCCAAAACAGCCTTCTTCAAACAAAGTGTTGTTTAGTTAGCCACAGGAACAATGCATGAGAAGAAAGCGTTTTTAAAACAACAAAGGGCCTACACACATCTGTCTTACCTGCCGTCGTCTAGCTATCATCCTGTTGGGGACCCTGGTAGATGTAAAGACCTGTACTCGGCAGCCTCTAGAATCTCAGGCTGGGTCTACACTAACGGTGGCAAATTCACCACCGTCACATCGATGGCTCTGGGTCGACTGAGAGGTCTGTGTAGACGCGCTCAGTCGACCCAGCAAGCGACGCAGGCAAACCATCCCGGTAAGTGGCGCAGCGCCGCGTCGAAGGGAGCGCTGTTCCCTTCGACCCAGCGCAGTGTGGACGCCGCACGGAGGAGATGCTGCAAAGTCGACGGGAGATACGCAAGTGATTGACGTCACTTGCGTATCTCCCGTCGACTGCCGCCGAATCGCCAACGTAAGTGTAGACCGGGCCAAAGTCTCAAAAACCTCTCTCTCCTTGATGGAGTGTGTGTCCCTCCAAAACGTGCTATGGTTCCCTTTGATCTCCCTCCCCACTGGGACAGAGTCACTCCTGGGGAAAGCTGTGCAGAAGCCACGCAGAGCGCGGAGGCAGGGTTTCAAAGAGAACGGTTCTTGCATTGTCTCTCAAGTGTTTGTGTATGTCAGAATCTCTCTCCCTGTGTGAACTGACAATCCTGCCACTGCATTAACTCAATCCAGGCATACAGTGAGCATCCCAATAATCAGATCAGCACCTAATATACATAAATTATTACAGACAGCTCCACGTCCATCAGAGTCACAAACAAAGCTCTGGGATTAAAAAAATGGTTTTTTTAGCAACTCAGGGCTAGCCAGAAGTTTATCAATGATACTTGGCAATGAGATGAGGCCACTGTGTCTCACACAAGACTTTTGGAGGCCATTCTCTTATTCATGGGTTAAATTGCTTACCTCTGCCAAGCTTCGCCATACAGAATTGTGAATATGGAAAGGCCACTAGCACTTGCCGGCATGGTTATGAGTGAGAACGGTTTTTAAAAGAAAAAAAAGCTATGCTATGGAAATGCTGGAAACGCTCACCCTCATCATCTTCATCGATAGAGAGGGTGACAGTTTTGTGGGGTTTTCTTTCTTCTCCCGCTGCTATCAGCGGTACTGGATGGTTAGAGAGAACGATTTAGATGTACAACAGCTGGTTGAATCAGGACAGAAATTACAGTCCCTCGCATGACAGCATAAAGACGTAAGAAGAGTACTTCAGCCCTGGCCGCAGAATCTCTGAGGTTCCAGGAAGTATTGATCATGGCTTGCAGAACAGGAAATAATGATGTAAGTGCAATAGGTGTAATATCCGAGGCAATTACCCCAGAGGAAATACAGGTGAATGTACTGTAAAGACATTTCTCTCAGCCTTTTCCCTGTGAAGTTCAGCTCTGATTTCTGTAATGGGAATATTGTTTATACAGTTTCACCATTCAGAATTTGACATTGTTTTTCATTGGGCTTCCTGTAAGGATGTTCCTTTTTGCTTTTCCCTTCTCATAATTCTCTCATCTTGTCACCTACTGAAAAGGTTACCAGTCACAAAGTGAGAGCTGCAAATTCATAAGGAGCTTGATCAGTTCGGTCTTCCAAGGAATGTGCTTCACCTGAAATATACATCATTACTGCAAATACTTTGTTGTCACTGATTAGACTTGGTGTAATTATTCTTGCTGGAAAGGAAAGGCTACCAATTTGTCTGATCGAGGTTGTGGCAAGACAGCCAAACCTTGGTTCGACTCATGGGCTGCAGATACAAGGTCTATAAGTGAATGTGACTCTCTTTTTAAAAAAGGAATTAGGTAACTTTTCTGTTCAGCCTCCAGAAAACCAGTTGCTAATTTTGCATGATTTGTAGACAGCAATATTCCAAAGATCAATGTTGTCAGTGCATGATTTAACAATCACAGTAGATTAGATTTGTTCCAAGGATCGCAAAGCAATTTTTAAAGAGAAATGAGCTAACTCACAGAGGCAAGAGGGTACAGATTGTATAGATGGGTAAGCTGAGGCACAGATGAGTTAAATGGGAGAGCAAGAAACAGAGCTCAGGAGTTCTAGCTATCTGTTTTGATATCAGACACAGATTCTAAGGCCAGAAAAAGTCCATTCTGATCATCTAGTATGACTTCCTGTATAACACAGGTCAGAATATTTCCCCAAAGTAATTCCTAGGACATATCTGTTAGAAAACATCCAGTCCTGACTTAAAAATTGTCAGTAATGGAGAATCCACCACAACCATTGATTAAATTGTTCTAATGGTTAATTACCCTCACTATCAAAAATGTGCAGCTTATTTTCAGTCTGAATTTATCTAGCTTCAACTTCTAGACACTAGATCACATTATACCTTTTTCTGCTAGATTGAAGAGACCATTATTAAATATTTGTTCCTCGTGTAGATATTAACAGGCTAAGCAATTCTCTTAAAACTTCTCTTTGTGAAACTATATAGACTGAGCTCCTTGAGTTTTGATCTTGCAGGGAAAATCCGGGATATAATTTGGTTTTTGAAAATGTAGTTCCCGTCCCCCTATAAGCATTGCCTTTCCCCTTCAGGCTCCCATTCATAGGAGGAAAAATAAAAACAGGTGTGGGGGAGGGAGAATATTTGCTAGTGTTCTGTCAAACCAGCAACACTTCCAGAGTCTTCACTGAGCCCGCTCCAGCTGGATGTCTTTAAGGCACTTCAGCCAAGCCAACTGCTAAAGAAAAATCTTAAATAGGGTTAAGTTTGTAGCTGGAGTGTGCCTAAGGATCTTGAAAAGGAGGAACAAATCCATAATTCAGCTGTGGAACTCACTGCTGCCAGATATTAGTAAGGCTAAGAGCTTAGTAGGGGTCATAAAAGGTTCAGATATTGATACTAACAAGGAGACCATACAAAGTGACTGTGGACAGGGAACAAACATATAAGTGATATAAACCCTCAGATTAGAGGCATTATCCAAGATTTCGCTGCCTAGCATGGGGAAAAAATTCCTCATATGGACAGGTTATTCCATAATCAATTATAGTGTTTCTTGTATCATCCCTGGAGGCTCCTTATATTGCCCCCCATCATAAAGACACCGGCCTGGATGGGCCATTAGAAGTCACTGTGTTCTTAACCATGCCCTACATAGAGCCAGTTGCCAATGGTTCTTACCCCATGGTGTCTGAAGTGTCACACTGTGTCCCTGTATTTGGAACAAGAAATTATTCTTGTACTGCAAATAGTGCCATTTGGGAAAGGCTGAGATTTCAGTTATGGCTATGCCGGTCAATGCTTTCTTTGCCTTTGTGCCCTAGGTAGGTCGGACTCCTTCCCTTTTGCTCTGCCGGCTCAGCTTTGGAAGCTTGCTGGAGCTCCTGCTGATATTTTTTATCAGATGAGGATATTGTGTTCTATAAAGGGCCAGGGAATCAGGGCTGGAGTAAGAACAATCCTATTGAGGTTTCATTTCAAGGGCGCAATTCAGACTGGTCTCTGCAGGACCTTTACTCCCTCCATGCCTTTCCAGGACTCTCCCTCTGTCTGATCCTAGGGTCCCTCTCATATATATTATTTCTGTCTGGGTAACTAGAACTTGTGGTGTATAGGGATTCAGTAAAATCCCTTTAAATAGGTTGGGGGCCCTGTGTGTGTGAG
The DNA here is from genome assembly GCA_007922155.1 of Mesoclemmys tuberculata. Lineage (NCBI taxonomy): Eukaryota > Metazoa > Chordata > Testudines > Chelidae > Mesoclemmys > Mesoclemmys tuberculata. Next base: position 57,714,239 of record ML675609.1, read on the forward strand.
TAGCTTGAGTAAGTATCAGGAGGAGATAGCACTCCATGGGGCAAGAGATTCCCTGGAGGAGGCAACTGGGTGGCCTGAAGTCAAATGAGCATAAAATACAACACCTACCTCCAATATATCCTGTGAGGCCTAATTCGTGTCTGCAAAACACTTTCAGATCTGGTCACGAAAAGCGCTAAGAAAAATGCAAAGTTTCATCAATTTCATGTGTTAAATACATATATTTCTTTGCCTCTGGTAAAGCCCCCTATTCATGAGTAATTTCACAAGTGTATACACAAAGTTAGTGTAAATTGATTTATTGTAATACTTAAAATAGATACATGCTTCAAAAGATACAAGTGCTTACTCAGGGATATATCTAGGGCAAGACTGAAGGGTTTTTCTGTTGCAATGGAACAGCTCTCTTTCTAATGGTGATTTTGGATTTTTGTTAAACCAGTTGCCAATAAAAGTATCTGAATGGAAAAAAATGGCCCAGTTTTCCCAAAGTGACTAATAATTTTGAGTGTTTTGTTTATTGGGTGATCAATGTAAAACACCTTAATGTTTTACTCGATATAGCCTGCATTATGCAGAGATTAGACTAGTGGTCCCATCTGGCGTTAAAATCTATGAATAAGGAATATTCTATTATTTCCTGTTGACTGGAAAGTCAAATCATTATCTAGTAGCTTCTGTTATTTCCTTGTGGTTGGATGGCAAATCTCTCACTTTCCTTAAAGAAATGTAACTTCCCTTGATGTATAGGTTTCCACAGGATGGGTGCTCAAACACTTTCTGAAAATCAGGCACTTTCAAAGTGTATCAAGTTGGCCACCCAAAATTACTAGTCACTTTTGAAACTCTCGCTCTGGATTTATCATGCTCAGATATCTCAAACCCAGGGATTCTACTAAACACTTCCCCAAAATCCACCTTGGGCACTGAATTAACATGAGAAATATGGCCCAAAAGGGGTCATTTTCTCTGCTTCTTTTCAAAAGTTGTAAGCACCTGAAAATACAGGTATATTATATATTCAAGCTTCAAAGGCATTCATTCATATATTTTGACTAGCCCTGCCTCCCTGGAGTTCCACTTTGAATTCTAGTTTCAAACAAACCGTAAGCAAAAATTAGTCAAATGTAAAGAGAAGGATGCAAAAACTGGATATTTATTTCAAACACACCAGGATTGGAAGTGGCTTGGATCTGGGATTGTGGATCAGCTCATAATAGACACAATGGCTACTTGTATGATTAGGATCTGGGTTTAGAGTTTGAGCAATCTTACAGTTTGGTGAAGTTGTATTCAAGAACAATACTACCTGAAACCATGCTGTTTCATGTCAGAACCATGGAATATCACATAGTCTCCATGGAAAATCAGAAATCAGTCACAGCTCTGATTCAGAAGGGTGCAGAATTAACAGAGCTGTATGGAAGACACGAGAACAACAACAAAAAGTGTTGCAAAGGATTTCTGGATTTCGATATTCATTTTCATTCTGTTTCAGAAAGTAATCCAAAGGTTTCAAAATTTTCCAAGAAAGAAAGTTCGGAGGCTGGGAGAGAGGGGGAATGGTTATAGATCCTTGGAAACATGCCCTTGGATTTTGACATTTTAAATTTTACAGTGTTATCATATGGAATGCAATCCAAAAGAAAAAAGACTTTCAGCATGAAAAGTTACTTCAAAACAAAAATAAACTGAAACATTTTGTTCTGAAAATGTGAAATGAGACATTACAACGTAGTTCGAACTGTTTATTTTTCCAAAACGAAACAGCAACATGTTTGGATGAAGCAGTTTGATTCTGATGTTTGAGTTTGATTTTCCATGAGATTTTAATGTTTCAGTTGGATTTTCCATAACAGCAACATGATTGGACGAAGCAGTTCCATTTTGATCAAACTATATTTTTTTCTGGAAAATGGCTCAGTTGAAGTTTTTTCTGATCAATTCTACTTTAGATCCAGGGGTAGTTCCATTGGCTTCTGTGCGACTATCTGCATGCTTAAAGTTATGCATTTGCATAAGAACCTCGCTGAATCAGGGACGTTGAAGATTGGAAACCTCAAAGAAAACTGAAAGAACTTGGTTTTCCAGTTTGTAACGAAACATGAAACTGGCGACACAGAATCAAATCGCTTGATCTACTTTTTGCAAAGCTCTGGCATATAACAAAATCCTTTCTCTGCTGTAGCTACCACTGTGCTAGCATAATGCTCTAGGGCTAGTATTGAACTATCAAAGCATCATAGATTTGGAATGGAATGGAATGGAAAAAACCTGGCTGGCAGAAATGGCTGTATAATGATTGCTCTGCTAATGTAGGCTTGTCTCGGAGAGATACTGGGTCTGATCCTCGGCGGATGTAACGCCATAGACTTGAACGGAGCCATGCTGATTTACACCACTTAATGGAACCATGCCAATTTATATCAGCTGAGGATCTGGCCCAGTATATGTCCAAGTGCTTTGTCCAGATAACTTTACAATATCTCAGTTGAGGTTTCCAACAATTCTTTTAAGAGATTAATCTACAGTAAATAGATCTCACTGTCTGTTTTCCCATAAAAAATCAGCCTATATTTTCCATTTCTTTGGCCAGATCCCCATCTGGTATAAATCTGGGTACCTCCATTGCCTTTGATGCTGTGGTGATTCATACCAGCTGAGGATAAGGGTCCTTAATTTCACCCCACTACTCCCTGCTACAGCCCCAAATACCGCGTTAAGCGGTGCTTTATGACCTGCTGCCACATATTGCAGTAGCCACGAATTCTGACCCGTTTCACTATACTGTAAATATATTATTTTTAACATCAAATCTGTGTTACAAAACATAGAACAAATCATACAGACAACTTCTATTATTTTCTTATAGCTAGAAGGCAAATCCCTCACTTTCCTTAGCGGAATGTAACTTCCACTGATTTATAACATTGCAGATCAGTCTTCGTGTGATTGCTGAATTCACTGTCCAATGGGGACCAGAGAATCTATGTGTCTTGGCAAGCTCTATTCATCTTATATGTTTCATTCCCCCTGTTATGCTAGTCTTATATTTATGAACTGTAGTAGGCACGATCACAGGAGCTGAATGCAAGGTTGAAATTAGCAGCTGTTCCCCATGCAGCATAGAAAACTGTTCACTATGCATCCTCCTGGGGATCCAAATGCTTGATCTTTACTATTATGATTTTTTGCACAGCTAATATCACCCTGCCTGGGATGGACACAATAAATGTGCCCTTATTGCCAAGCCTAATGGCATATTGGGCTCCTTCAGTAGGAGCATTGCCGGCAGATCGCGGGAAGTGATTATTCCCCTCTATTCAGCACTGGTGAGGCCACATCTGTCCAGTTTGGGGCCCCCTGCTACAGAAAGGATGCGGACAAATTGGAAGGAGTCCAGCGGAGGGCAACAAAAATGATTAGGGGACTTGGGCAGATGGCTTATATGACTGAGGCTGAGGGAACCAGGCTTGTTTAGTCTGCAGAAGAGAAGAGAAGAGTGGGGAGGGATTTGATAGCAGCCTTCAACTACCTGAAAGGGGGTTTCCAGGGAGGATGGTGCTAGGCTGTTCTCAATGGTATAGATGACAGAACTAGGAGCAATGTGTTTAGCAAGTTGCAGTGGGGCAGGTCTAGGCTGGATATTAGGAAAAACCTTTCACTAGGAGGCTGGTGAAGCACTGGAATGGGTTATCAAGGGAGATGGTGGCATCTCCATCCTTAGAGGTTTTTAAGGTGTGTCTTGGCAAAGCCCTGGCTGGGATGATTTAGTGGGGATTGGTCCTGCTTTGAGCAAGGGGTTGGACTAGATGACCTCCTTCCTGAGGTCCCTTCTAACCCGAATCTTCTATGATTCTGAAAGCATGTGTTATAGTTCAACTTTCCTGGTGGCTCCAGATGCAACCAATAGAATTACACACTTCTCCAGCTAGTTTCAGAAAGCTTCTCCTACAAGGCAGTGATGCAAAATCTGAGCAACAATATTGGACACTTAAAATAATCCAGCAAAGCTCATTTGGGCACCTTGAAATTTATCAGGCTTGTTCTTTGCAGACAAGCAAATCCAACAATCAGATGGTTCCTTTGGGGAAAAGTGGTGGGGAGGGAATATGAAGATGTGAGATCAGTACACAAATACACAAGCTTTAAGAAATGACTTTGTTTCCCCTTAGATACTGAAAAAGTATTAAAAGTGTGCTGAAAAGTTTTGCATGCATACTCAAGGGGTCGTTCTAAGATCCTACAATTCTTGATGTATAGTTCTAATAATTTCCCCTTACAGTAACTTTCCTCCTCAAAAGTAATTTAAACAGTCCCTTGGGGTGGATGAGTCGCATTAAGCAATCAAAAGACAAAAGCACAAAGAGGAGAAACCAAAATGGCACAAAAGGCTGGGGAAAAAATTCAACACAAGGGAAAAAAAATGTTCCAAAATGCTTGTTAATGGCTGTTTCGTGTCTTCTGGCTGTATCTTCACTGATAGGGACATACATTATATGATCGAAACACTTTGAATTGTACAGGCACTTTGATCAATGCCCCACTTCCCCAACAAGTTTTGTTCTAAATGTTCTTTTCTAATATAGCTCAAGACAACACAATGATTGGAGCAATTTAGACCCCTATGGTGCATCATAGAAATTGCAGTTTGAATAGTGGGATTCTGGAAACTTTAGAATACATGTGATAATTCACTTCTGTGCTACTCCAGATTTATTCTGCTCTGATTCCATCGATGTCAGTGACATTACGCTCGTGTAAAACTGGAACAACATAGTGGCAAATCAGTGTATATTTCATGTCAACATAATCCTGCTATGAAGGAGCAGGACTCATTTGTCTGCAGTTAGGACCTGTGTTCTAATGCACAACATTTTTAAAAAAATGCAACTGCACAGTTAAGTGACACTGGAGAAATTTTGGAGGGAAGTTGACCTCCATTTTATTTCATGTGATTCCAGATGCCTCTGAACTTTCGCTCTTCCATGAAACTCACAAACGTGCCTGTTTTTTCATTCTGAAAACATGCACCAATGTCAATTTTCACAAGCTTTAACTGCGCGATTGTCCTTTGTCCTACCTCAGTTTCCCCAAAAATATGAGGCAAGAAAGACCAGCTGCAGAAGGTGGTTACAGGAAAAATATCTGTATGTCTATATATTTAACAACACATAGTGGGAGTGAAAGGGGTTGGGACTAGCTTTGTTTTGGGACCTTCTTTGTAAAAAGCTTTGAGATCTGCTGATAAACAGTGATATATAAGAGCTCGGTATTCTTTACTTATTTTATTTATTTTCCTGATGTGGATCGTTCAGCTTCCAAAAGTCTGTAAACTGCTACTTTAAAGAGCTTCTTTTTCAGTTGGAAAATAACTCAGGCATTGTCTCATTTCTCAGTGAAAAAATATTCAGCAAATCTGGTGAATTGTTTGTATAAACAGAAGAAAGTGTAACATTGGTAACAGAGTGTGGGGCACTTCCAATCCCAAACTGCTTCTATTTTGCTGTGTCTATCACAGGCTCCTGAAGTCACTGTTGTTGGTACATCACTCAGGATGAAGGACTGTTTAGTCCTGGACATTACATTATCACAGAAGATCTAGACAAATGGGAGAGAGTCTAGAGAAGAGAAGCAAAAATGATCGAATGTTTGAAAAATGGAATCTGCACGAAAGATTAAGAGGACTGGAGATCTTCAGTTTGCAGAAAAGGAGACAGGAAAATAAAGATACATAAATGAATATTACAAAGAGGACGGGGTGAATTATCTTCTTTAGTCAACAAGCATAGAACAAGGACTAGTGGATTTAGGATGATGCAGGGAAAATATCGGTTTAACATTAGGAAATATTTTAGGACTGTAAGAGCAATCAGGTCAGTGAATGAATCTCATCGTGGAAGTTGTAGAATTTCCATCTCTGAAGACACTCTAATCCATGACTAGACATCTGTCCACCAGGGATAGTTTGCAGAATAATGACATCAGTTCTACTTTGATAGATTAGGATGATAGATTAGACCCACAACAGGATCCCTTCCAACTCAGCACACCAGACCTGAGAAAGACCTCTGTGTAGCTTGAAAGCTTGTCTCTTCCACCAACAGAAGTTGGTCCAATAAAAGCTATTTCCTCACCCACTTTATATCTCCAGTACTGTAGGACCGACATAACGCAATAACACTGCATTTCTAATTTCAGGGCATTGTTTAAAGCAAACCAAACAAACATGTACATTTTATGTTTAACTTCTAAGGTAATCGGGTCAAATCCATGGAAATAACCACAGTCTAGATAACACTAAGTAGGTAGGTTAGTCTGTTAGGTAGATAGAACATCTTTGGAATGAAATGGGACATCTGTTGGCTGCCATACTTTCCTCTGATATCCAAGGGGAAGTTTGGTCAAGGACAGTCTTGCTGCTTTATTACACAACTGTTCAGGCTCAACAAAATCTACAGAAAATGCAAATGAATTTAATGAATCAAAACTTTTATTGCCTGCCTGCTACTATTTTCGTCAAACTCAAGGGAAATTAAGGTGCTCCAGCGTTTGATGGATAGGATGAAGATAGAACCTTTCCAAGAAGTTGGATTTATAGTGGGAATTGAATTGAATGACAGATGTTTCATTGCTGAAGGAAGGGAGCAGAGGGAAGCCCCGGGGTTATGAAAAGCTATTGTACCAGTGTCCCAAAAGGGCAGACCTCAAATCACTGTGAAGCCCTATGAGATATACAATGATGGCTGCTCTAATGTAATGTAATTATGACAAAGCTGAAAGTCTTTCCATTATTTCATTGGGTGATGCCTGATGACATGCTCTGTACATGAGTTAGTTTCTCTTTCTCTGGAGCAGTACCGTCATTGATGTGGTTTGTCTCTGATCTGCCGTTCTTAGTATAGTCCCTTTTTTAGTCCGAAATCCAGTATTCCTTGAAATCAGAAATCGTATCCTTGAGCTGCACAGTCAAATGCCCTCCTGGCTTATTTTATGTAATTGTTCTGCTATTTGCACCTCATTCTTTTGCAACATGGCTCCAATGTGTTGTTTCTGAACCTGAAATTAGCAACGCCTGAAAGAGAAATGTTAGAAAACCACCTAAATGTTAGCTTTTTGCTAAAGGGCAATTTTACACTGTTTTCTCATTTACAATTCATTTTTGCAATAAGATGCTAAGCAGCTTATCTGATCCTTCCGTATATGTGGACTAGCAAAAGAGCACACGCTGCTGTGATAGAGTGACAAAAGTGCTAATGAGATATCAGGGAAAGTTTTGATGTAGTTACAAAGGGGGGGGAATACAAATATTAATAGCCACCACCGATCCTTTCCGGGCCTCCGGGGGGGGGGTTTGTGCATGGCGATAGCGTCTCTTCTGTGCTCACTAGTGGTTTTTTCCAAGCTTAATTTTGTAAGCCTCAGTGCTATGAAGTTTAGAGATGAGCTTGAGCTAAAACACTGGGTTTATAACTTCCCTTGAAGTCTGCGGCAGTTTGGTACCAGATCCAAATATTGCAGATATGGATGGAAAAATGATTTTCTGTTCATTATAGAAAGACAATAAATACACAAACCAAAGCACACTTTTTCTCAGCTCTGCCACTGACGAGCTCAGTGAGTTTATGGGAGTCACTTTACCTTTCTGTGCCTATGCTTCTCATCCCAGCCTTTGTCTGTCTTTCGTTTTTACACTGTAAGCTCTTTGGGGCATGGCCTGTCCTTTAGGTGTACATACAGCTCCTGGCACAATGTGGCCCCAATATATCTAGCCATTGTAAGGATGCTATGGCCACTAAATACAGAAAGAACCTTTCAGAACCTTTACCTATGGCTGGGTTGTTCCATAGAGTACATTTTCCCAGTGCTTTGTCTAGTTTTGAATGTTTAAAGAAACATTACATCCGCCGCTTGTCTCAGGAGGCTCCAGGCACATTTCCCTCTATGCGGGTTTTCTTATACATCAGACTAAACTTTCTTCAGCTTAGCGTCACCCCATTGCTGATCACTTTGGTTAATGAATACGGTGTGGAGGAGGTCTGTCCACTTTTGTCCTGTCGATCAGTTTCTTAAACATGTTTCCAAATGATGGATGTTTCTTTTCATGTGGGCTTTATACTTCCACTTTTTTTTGCCTGACAACTCTATTGGCTTTGTATAGTTTATACATAAAGAAGAAAATTAGAAGGCATTCTTTCCCCCCTTCCCTCCCCCCCTCCCCCCCCCCCCCGATCAGATTGGCCATGACCTCGGGTCTTTTTGCCTTCTTCTGCAGTGTAGGAATTGCTAGGATCATCTGGGTATATCTTACTAAATCAGCTCCTTGCCACTGCAGGGCTCTCAGGCATTTGTCCATCTCGGTGCTGCCCATTCTTTGCCTGCGCACTTGATAGTTTAGTCTGCGTAAGGCTGTAATACTTTGGTTGTTGGCTTGGCGTGCGGGTGCTGGGTGGTGTTCAATGGCCTTAAATATACAGGTTGTCAGTCTAGATGATCTGGTGGCCCCTTCTAGCCTTAAACCCTCTGATTCTGGAAGAGAGAGACCCTCACAACATTGAATCAGCACTCTGCTGCTAAAATCAGTCATTGCTGCTCAGCGGCTCCTCTATTTCTTTGAGCTATGGCGATGATTAATGACAGCCTGGTTTGATGTATCCCATAGGAGATGTTGCAAAACATCCTTGAGAACCTTGGGCTTCTTTATGTTTTTGTGTCTTGACAACTAGCTAGCAAGCTTCTTTCTGTAGCTCTCTTCCATGACTTGGATGCATCTGTCCAGGACTCCGCAGCAATGAAACAGGATGCTATTTTGTTACTGATACAGTATTTATACACATCCCAGCTCCCACTCTTTCCCCCAGGGTAAATACACTTGTGAAATACACGTGTCCCCACCAAAATATTATTCTCTTCTTGATGTGTTCCTCAAAGCAGTTGCAAGACAACTGCATTCTCATTTAAGGAATCCCCCCATCCGCTTTGTGACTGTAGCTGTGGCTTGCTTCTATACAGCCTCACTGAATTGCCCTGGCACCGGATTGGGTGCTGGTAATGATTTCTCTCCAGGGAAAACCAGAGGAAGAGACCTGACCATCCAGGATCATTCTTGCTCCTTTGAAAACCAGGTGAAATCTGATTACAATGAACATCAGGGCAACTGCATGCTGCAGGTTAAATATGGATCGTGCCCGGCTGTATAGTTACAATGTAGTTATATTATATTATACTTTATATATTATAATTCTGTATAATTTTAATGAAGTTCAAATAATTAAGAAAAAACCTCACCTATCACGATAGTCTCTCCATTTGTCTCTATCTCTGCTAGTGCCTGCCATTGTTTTCTAAATAACAGAAGGGCCGTTCCTTTGTGTTAATTAAACCGACACATTCAAACTAAACTGGAAACAAAAGGTCGCACCTATTCAAAGCCAAGGTCACCCCCACCCTGGCTTCTGGTTCCATCCCCACATTGAGTGCGATTCTGTGAAACGCTAAAGACTTCATTTCCCAGGTGCCTATAGTCTCACTACCCCCCATGGAGTTTTTTTTAATGTAAGTACACATTCGCAATACACACACACACACACTTTGATGGGTGCATGTGAAGTATTGCATTTGACACTGCGATGCTGAAGTGTGGGGTCCCCCAAAGCACGGGCTTTGTCGCTCCAGTTCACTATACCCCAGGGATGGCTCTGTATTAGAAAACTTCTCATGACCTGCCCCATGTTGCATTTCCCAGTGAATACAGTCAAACCTGAAATGCCAGTGTAGCCCCAAAGGTCTGAAGATGTCCTGGGTGAACAAAGAGAATTCACATCCTGCTCTGACACCAAATCAACTTAGATTCAAACCAAGGCTGATTTGGGGTGGGTTTGAGCAGGAGTCACAGAAATCCCAAGGGTTTCTCCCCAAAGAAGCTCTACAAAACCCACCCATAAAAAGAATGAGCTGCTGGGAGGGGTTGAGGTGCAGAGCGTTCCTCAAACACTCCTCTCATCGCTAAGAAAATTTGAGAGAGAGCAAAGCTTGCAACTGCAGGTCCTAGAATGCTCCTCTTCTGCTTCCAATAACCACCGGGACTGGGAACTGCTTAACCAAAGCATAAATCCCCACAGTTACCTCCTTTCCTCTTGAGAAAATGGGGAGGAGAAAGAGAGCCTTCTGTCTCCTGCCCTGTGGGAGCATGGTGTTAAATCTGAGTTCAGATGATGGAAGGGAGAACACACATCAAACAGTTCAGGATACTGAATAAGGAGTCAGCCCAAGGAAAGCCAAGTGTAGATACACACTTCTTTGCCTTTAAAGCCAAAATGAGGGTTGATCTGAATGGTGCCCTTTAAAAACCATACACTATTTAAAAGCTTAGCACATGAACGCACTGTGATTGGAATCCCATTTCCTGCCTAATCTTTAAATTGAACTGCAGTTTATTTACATGGAACAAGAGGATACTGAAAGAATAGGCTCTTTGACAGGTTGTTTGCTAAAAAAGTAGAACATAACAAGAGGAGGACATGTAAACCAGACAATCCCCAATTGGTTTTCAAGGAGGGAAGCAATCAGCAACTTTACCAGCTGTTCTTTCAATCGCAGACTTTGTTATGCATACACATCAGCATGGGAAGAACTTGACCAAAGCTTGATAGAAAATGGACTAATTAATTCCAGGAATATTTTCTGTATAAGAAAAAAAAGACAGCATAATTTAATTCTTCTCCTGGCAGTTATTAATGAGCCCATACATTTATATGGACACAAGTATTGATGAGATATGCTAATCTCCATAGAGATAAGAATGAACGTGCAGACTGGATTCATTTATAAGTCTATCAGCAGTACACATTTGTCATTGATACATATCTAATAAAGTATGTTAGAAGACATCTTGATAACTCACTTCTAATAAAGTTTTTGCAGCGATAGCATAACGCCTTAACTCATTCTCATTGTACCTTTCATAATTTACAGTTTAATGGATCTAACCTAGGTAGCTCTCAACAGTTAGACTAAGTAATAAATAGAGGCTGCCCCTTTTTTTTCTGTATAAATACAGCAGCTCAGACTTTCCGCCTGCATTCTGCATATGCAGCAAGTTAACAAATCAATGCATGCCACGTACATTAAATCCTTATTATGCATTGTGTCCTCCTGCATAAAGTATAAAGCATTTTTATCAAGCATGTTTCTTGCAGCAGGAAAAATAAAATAAGGTGAAAAATACACCCTAGATCTAAGAAATCCAAGTTGAGATCTCATGGACAAGTGACAGCTTAGCATTGAAAAATACTGGGGTTTTCACAGAGTTTCTCATTTAGTTTTCTGTCTCAGTAGTGCCAAAGGGGCCAAGTTATTCAACCCTTACTCAGATCCACTAGCACCTTACATTGTCATTTATTTCACCATTAAAATTTGAAGCACGGTTTCTATGGGAATTTTTCTTGCTTATACCATGTTACCCTATGGGTCTTATCTTCCCAGGGGATAAGCTATTCTGTTGGACAAAGCTCTAGAAAATGCCAGGAATAATCTAGCACATGTGGAGTTAAGGGAAACTAGAGAATCTTAAAAGACTTTTCCATCCCTAATTCCTATGAGTTTATAAGAAAATATACACACTGATAGTTAACAAAGGCAGTTGCAGATATTTATAAAGCGTGAACAGTGTATCAAGCATTGCATAGGGTCCAGAGGATGTGTTCCCCTGCCAGAAGTAGCTTACAATCAAATTGGACAAAGAAAATTGGACAGAGAATTCCTTTTTGGGTGCTGGCTGGTGAGTCTTGCCCACATGCTCAGGGTTTAGCTGATCGCCATATTTGGGGTCGGGAAGGAATTTTCCTCCGGGGCGGATTGGCAGGGGCCACGGAGGTTTTTCGCCTTCCCCTGCAGCATGGGGCATGAGTCGCTTGCTGGTGGATTCCCTGCAGCTTGAGGTCTTCAAATCTCACTTTTGAGGATTTCAATAACTCAGTCATGGGTTCGGGGTTGTTATAAATGTGTATGGGTAGGGTTTTGTGGCCTGCCTTGTGCGGGAGGTCAGACTAGATGATCATATTGGTCCCTTCTGACCTATGAGTCTATGAGTCTATGAGTCTATGAAAACAACAGAAAATTGCTTCCCCGATTGACCAGAGAAATATATATGTGTAAAATGACTGCATTCACCATTTATGACTTTGGTGTCTTATTGGGTTAAAAAGATAGGTGCAGCAGTCATTTATTACTTGAATTTACCTCTGTCACACTCAAACTTTGGTGTTCTATTGTTTATCCCAGTGAATTATTAAGATCAGTAATGCAAAACCATGAATTGAAGGCTAGATAAACATGTACACATGACTTAATCTTGCCTCATCTCAAGTTTCCTCCCCCTCCTGATTTTTGGTGTGCACATCCTTTAGGGGTGATCCACAGCTCTTTGAGGCCAGTGAAAAGATTCCAGGGGCTTCTCTGATCAGCCACACTGTCTCTACCATACAAACACGTGACTTTTATTGCTTGTGAAGCGTTGCAGACCTGAAGTCTTTTACTTGACCCAAGAGCCAGGTGCAGCACAAGCAAACAGGAATGCAAACTCCTGTATGCCATTCATCTACACAACAAAAGGGTAGTTCGTTCTCCATGCCCGTTCTGACCTTGATGACTCGGCTGAACCTACTAAGAGAGTGACAACTAAGGTGGTGGCTTTGTGCGGTTGACGCTTGTCCAATAGGGACTTGAACTATGACTGCCAGCTTATTTCACAGATCTTTAGGTCATGAAGTAACCATACAATGGTACCAGTTTTGGGTTAATACCAGTCTGGATTGGATTAGAACTATCAGTCTGGAGTCATAAACTTTATATACTATTAAACAACCTTCTAAACCATCCACTCCCCTACAGGACACAGTTTACAATTGGAACAGCTCGTAAAGGTGACAGCACTTCCACAGTATAGGGCAGGTGTATTTGTCCTTAGCTATGGTCCCCATCACTGTAGCATCTAAGCTCCTCTCCAATACTTAAAAATAGAAATAGGGAGTCGGTTCTCCAAGCCAGTAGAAGACCCACCTTCGTTTGCAGTGTTTGTTTATTTCTCGTGGATGAGATAGAAAGAAGAGAGAGACAGTGAGGGAGAGTGTACACTTATACCTTGCTGAAAGAAAGGCAAACCAAACAGCTACTCCCACAGCACCTCTCAGAGCAGTTTGCTGAAAGGAAGCAATGCCTGCTGTGATCCGGGGGGCGGGGGAGAAATATGGATCTTATTAGTGGACCAGTGTCTGTATCACAAAAAGCCCCCATCACTTCAATCTGATATCCGTGTTAGAAATTTTAGCCTAGAGCAGGGGTGTCCAATCTTTTAGATTTCCTGGGCCACATTGGAAAAAGACGAGTTGTTTTGGGCCGCGCATATAGCTGATGAGGAAAAAAATGGCACAAATTCTCTACAAATTAAGTAGATTTCCTTATTATTTGTCTCGACAAAAAAGTAGTCATCTGTCCATTTTTCATGTTAAAATTGTATTTGTAGTCGCAATTTTATAAAGTTTGTAAGTTTACGATTTTTTGTTGGGCCGCATTCATAATGGACCTGGGCCGCATGCGGCCTGCGGGCCGCGGGTTGGACATGCCTGGCCTAGAGGCTCAGGAATTAATGGGCCTGGGACAGAGCTTCTGTCTCGACAGGTGATTAGGATTAAGCACAGTTGGCAGGAGGTGGGCTGGAGACAAGCCCTTAGTGTAATACTTCTTCTGTGGGTAAAGAGGAGGACTTCACTCTGTAAGGCTGGCAATCCAACGTTCTCTAGAGCACTAAAATTAATGCAGGAAGGAGAAAGTTCAGTTCAGTTTTACATCAAAATCCGATCTATGCATTATGAATCTCTCTTCCCTTCTGAACCTTCCTTACCTGCCTTCCCCCTCACCCTTAAACAGGGGGAGATGCTTTCATCATACCACCTACACAAATAGCACCCTCCAGGACCCGTTCTGTGCATACTGTTTATTTTTAATTTCTGGACAGAGACCAGCTGGATTTGTGCTGGAGGCAAAGGTCACAGAAGCCAGCTTAATGCTCTGGTCTCTGAATTCCCTCCTGCCAGTCACGAGTTTGCAGATGGCATTCCAAATCTACAATACCAGCAACGTTATATGAATACCGCCAGCTGATTATTGCTGCTGCTGTAATATTTAAGTTTGCACGGACTTCTCACTGAATTATGCACAAGCACATTTTGTAAAGACTTAAGTTTTAAAAAGGTATTAGCCTCTTAACATGGCTACAATAATGCATCTGGATGAAAAGAATATAAGACTTTTGCAGGAACATGCACCTACCTAGATGGAGAGAAAAGCCCTATATACAGGCTTACCAACCATATGTAATTAAGATGAGACAATCTTCATTTCCACACTGGCTCTCCCTGTTAGCACAACTTGTAGCATATAATTGCATGGAAATGCTTTCAAACCATTGGCATATTATGTACATATTGATTGGGCAGTTGGGGCACATTGGCAGGAATCGGAGGGGTTAGATGAAGAATATGAGTTGAATATGGTCAGACTCCAACCTCTGTGGTACCAAAATGATCTGAAGAAATCTACTATTGCTGTATTTCTGTGCTGACTGACAGCTGGAACGGCTGGAAATGTCTTGGGAAGGAATCTGTTCTTGTGACATTCCCAACGCAATTGAGAACAGTTCAAATGTCTGACCACAAAAAGCTGTATATGGGCTACTTCCACTACACTTTTCAAGTTTAGTCCTCTCTGTGATAGGTATAATTAATTATTATTATTGTTGTTATAGAATTCCTAGGTGACCTTGGGCAAGTCCCTTAATCCTACCGTGTCAGTTCTCCACAAATAAAATGGGGCTAATAAACTGTTTTACTAGTGGGGAACTGCAGCACAAGAAGGAAACAATTCCATAAGTGCCTAAGTGGCTTAGGAACCCAAGCTGTATTTTCAAAAGTGACGTTTGACACATGCAGCCAGTGGGACTTCGGCCGCTACGTGCCGGACTCACTTCTGAAAATGGGATTTAGCTTCCTGTGACAGGATGTGCACCCACACCGGCTCTGAAAGGGTCAACGTGCACCTGCGAGGCCAATTCGGCTAGGCGGCCGCACCTGGAGGCTGGATCAGGCTTAATTAAAGATGAGTCTATGACACTCTGGGATGCAATCCAGACCAGTGAGGGGCAGTGTCACCAGTTGCCTGGCAACCTGAGATGCCTCCCAACGCTGCGCAGCTGTAGCTCCCAACCTGGTTCCTGACAAATAGAAGAACCGCGGGCAGATCACACCCTAAGTGCCCTAGTCCAGCCCTTCTGACCCCAGCAGCCTGTCAGCAAACATCAGCCACATTCTTGCTTCCAGTAGCCTTGGTTACTACTTGTAGATGATCCCAACACACTCCCAGTTCCACATTTTCCCAAAGAACCTGGTTTGCAGCGTCCAGTCCTGTCCTGGACTGTCCCAGCTATATTAGATCTGTTATTAGATCTCTGTACTAGATCTCAGGGGATCAACATAAAAACAATCTGCTACCATCAATAAAGTTACCCGAACAATTCACAACACTGGATTAGTTTTAATTAAAGAACAAAACAGGTTTATTTAACTATAAAGAAAGCAATTTAAAGTCAGTACACGTCATGAGCATTGAAGTCAAAAACGGTTCCAAGAAAAATAAAGATAAAATGCTTTCTAAACTTCAGCTACACTTGGTTGAAGATGAAATCCTTTACCACGTGTTGTCAGGACATTGCAGCCCAAACTCTCAGGCCAGGATCTGCTCCCAAAGTCCATAGGCTGTTTCTTTTTTGTCTTCTGAGGGGGAAAAGAGAATGGGTAGGGAGAGAACATGGGACGTCTTCGCCGTCACTTTTACGGTTCAGTCACCCTTTGAAAATCATTGTCCTGAGAGTGACCCCTTCTTTGTAGTAGTTTATTCGCCCCCCCCAACCCCGTTCCAGGGTGCCAGGTGAGGAGAGCTGCCATTTTCCAGCCACCCAGCTCTGAGAATCCAACAGCACTGGAGAAGTAAAGGTGGCCCGGTATGGTATTGCCACCCTCGTACACTGTTACTGACAGAAGTATTGACTTCAGAGTTGGGCGCCCGGCCAGCAGCCACTGCTCTCGCGTTGAGAATTTTACCTAGAGTCAATGTCCTGAATTCCCAGATGCAAAACGGTGCTTTCTGCCTGGCTGTTTTTTCACCATCACTGCTATAAATGACAGACGTTCCTGGGAGGATCTATTAATGAATGTTTGTGCCTGCTCAGATGGGGCCACAAAACCCCCTAGATAATTATATACCTCACTTTGATTTAAGCAGCTCTCAATAACCTGAGATACAACAGCTGATCAGAAATGATTTGTTATCCTCTTCTACTCTCTCTATAGAAATGTATATTTACATTGTTAGCATCAATACCTTTTTTGTTTTACTATCTGTTGAAAATGAAATCCCCAGCTGCCAGATCGGCAATTACCTTTCTTCCAAAATTCTGCATTAACTTCAAAATGTTATTCGAGGTTCAGTGTCTTTCACATTAAATTGACATTTTAAAAGGAAATATGCATTCGCTCCTAACCTTTAGAAATAACATTGGATCCAGACATTTCTATCTGGCTTTCCTTCTCCTTGCTTATGTTTCTTATCAGATTACATAGCACCCAAGCTATTAGTTTTTTCAACCTCTGATAGGAGCTGATGAGCTGTTCTAGCCACGGAGTATTAGAGGCACTTTGGTAAAAGAGCAGTAGCAACGTAGAACACATTTGATCTCATTTCTCCGCATTTCTGTCATCATTATTTGACTGCATGAAAATGCTAAAAAAAAAATAAATAAATAAAAGAAAGCTTCTGAAGGCACTAAAGCTCTTAGAACAGAAATAGTCTGCAATACAGACAGAGGTCCAGCAAGAAGTGTTAGTTTCTATGTCCTGGCTAAATGTCATCTGGTTAATTAGGTGATTCCTACTTAAAGTTTCCCTGAATTTTCAATTAGAAACACAAACGTCCCACATCTGTAGACAGTGAGAAATCCCATATTTGATTCACTCCCAGGTTTCTACTGGGGAAAAAAAGAACAATTGAAACTTCTTATTCTCAACTGTTGCAATCATGGCCTTTGCTGCAATGTCAAAATGCCAACAGGAAATAAACTCTTGGATGAAGAGTAGCTGGCCCAAGTGGAACTGAGCCAAGAAAAAAAAGTGATGCTCGTCTGAAAGGCACTTTCCATTGAAGTCTCACAGTTCCCATTCATCAGAGTGGGGCGAAGCTTCAGGGTCCTGTTTGACGCCTTGCTATGTCTGGATCACCATTAGCATCCGTTTCCAGAAATGCCTTCTTCGCCTCCAGCTTGCTAGGAATCTTTACCCCTTCCTCCCAGATGAACACCTGGTTTACAGTTAGTCATTCATTCACCACCACCAGGCTGGATTGTTGAAAGTCACTGTATCCAAAGATGAATGTGAAGATAACACACAGGCTCTAGCTAGTACAGAATGAGGCTGCATACCTCCTCCACGGCGTATGCTACCAGGAGCAGAAGTCCCTTGATATCCAGTCAGCTTCCAATGACAGCCTTGGTCCTAATTTTCACAGCAATTAATGGATCAAGCTCCAGCTACATCAAAAACCAAATTCTGATCTACGAAGCACCGTGACAGGTACCATCCTCTGGGACCACGCAGATCCCAAAGTCCAGCACAAAGCACATGAGAGCTGGGGATAAAGCATTCTCAGTTAAGGGGATCTGGTTCTGGCACAAATGTCCAGAGGAGATCAGAAGAACCCAGAATCTGACAATTTTGTAGTAAACTTTGCTGCAATAGGGCACATGCCATCCCATCCTCTGATGCCCCGAAAGACTCTCAGACTTTGTCCGGTAAGTGGTAATTTCATGTGAATTTATTTATATTCCCATCACCAAACGCAAATACAGTTTTATGCAGCAAAGCATTTAGTGTTTCTTTTCCTTCTCACAAGGCCAGGTAGGTGCAGAATTCTCCCTTCCTTGAGAGCTCGGCACTGAACGTAATCAAGCCCCCTTGCTTCCTCTCCCTGTCTTCTTTTGTACCCCTCAACTGATAACTGGTTCATCTGCCCTCCCAGCCTAATTAGCTGCCTATCCACGGTCAGCCTTGTCCAGGGGACGTGATTGTTGCCTAAGTGAGCAGAGCAGAGTGCTGGCTCACCCCTTGCAGCCTCCCGGGTCAAACTCTCTTGCAGTCTCACTGGCTCACTTTTGCTGCCTGAGAGCCCTGCTGCGGATGTTACGCAGGAGAAAGTGCGGCCGTTGCTGGCATGTGCGGAGAGGGTACTGCCACTGGACAGAGTGACTCCACCATCTTTGTTACCTCCTGGGCCTGGGGTGGTTGTTGCCATTGTTACGGGGGGAGATGGGAGTGGCATGAAGCCCTCCCCTAGTCCATCCACCCACTGCCACCACCCCCTACCACGAGGCAATGGAGAAGGACCTCACAGTGGGGGATTTCTACAGCCCCCTCGAACCGTTGCAAGACCTGGACATATGGTTCTTATCTCCATCCCATCCTTCCTCCCCTATGTTACCCTCCTGCCCTTCCTCTCCACCCTGGGGAAGCCTGTTTCTGCTCTAAACCCTCTCCCATGGGGCTGTAAGGACCCTGCCCTGCTCCATGTTCTTTTGTTCCACCAGCAGAAGCAACTTCCAGTGGGGCCCCAAAGGGGTCCTTTCTGGTGCCCCATCATTAGGCCCAGTACCAGGTGCACTATTCCTTGGGGGAGGCTCAGTGTTACCTCTGCTGGGCAGTGGAGCACGTCCAGAGGCGGGGAAGCTGCCACCTTTACAATCTGGGGCCCTGTATTTAGATAATCCTTCATTGGGTGCCAGGCACTGAGTCCATTGCGGTGCCCAGGACCAGCCTCATAGTGGGCCCCCTTCCCACGCCTGTCCCCTTGACCTCCATGCTCAGTCGAGTGGCGCCACATCCCAGAGGTCTAGCTGGCAAGGCTCCTAATCCTGGCTCCCCTCCCTGGTCTTGTTCCTGCTCCTGGTCCTGTTCCCACCCCTGCTGTCACTTCCATCCCTTCCCCCATTACTGTCACCCCTGGGGTTTGTCTCGTTCTCCTTTGGTGAGCTTAAATGACTAGGGAAGAGTATAAAAATACAGTTTGAGCATGCAGGGATGAAATCAGGAAGGCCAAAGTACAGTTGGACTTGCAGCTAGAAAGGGACATGAAGGGTAACAAGAAGGGTTTCTACAGGTATGTTAGTAAGAAGGAGGTCAGGAAAGTGTGGGTTGCTTACTGAATGGGGGAGGCAACTTAGTGACAGATGTTGTGGCAAAAGCTGAAGTACTCAATGCTTTTTTTGTCTCTGTCTTCACAGACCAGGTCAGCTCCTAAACTACTGCACTGGGTGATGCAGAATGGGGAGAAGGTGAGCAATCCTCAGTAGTGAAAAAACAGGTTCAGGACTCTTTAGAAAAGCTGGACATGAGTCCATGGTACTGGACACAAGGCATCCAAGGGTGCTGAGGGAGTTGGCTGCTGTGATTGCAGACCCATTGGCCATTATCTTTGAAGACTTGTGGCAATTGGGGGAGGTCCTGGATGACTGGAAAAAAGCAAATCTAGTGCCCATCTTCAAAAAAAGGAAGAAGGAGCAGCCAAGGAAGTACAGATCGGTCAGCCTCACTTCAGTCCCCAGAAAAATCATGGAGCAGGTCCCCAAGGAATCCACTTTAAGCACTTGCAAGAGGGGAAGGTGGTCAGGAACAGTCATCATGGATTCACCAAGGGCAAGACACGCCTGACCAACATGATTGCCTTCTATGATGAGATGACTGGCTTTGTGGATGTGGGTAAAGTGGGTCACCCACAGTATTATTGCCAGCAAGTTAAAGAAGTATGGGTTAGTTGAATGGATTATAAGGTGGTGTGGTAAAGTCAAGCCAGATGGCTATGGCAGGGTACTTCCGGGCCGATATGTGAGCCCTAGAATGCTTAAAGCCCTCTTCCCTACAGGCAGGAAAGAGGTTTCATCTGGGGCTGATTAGACAATTAGGCCACCTGGGGCTGCTTAACTAATTATGCCACCTGGGGCCAATCAAGAAGCCCCGCCCCAAACACTTAAAAGCCTCCAGTGCAAGCAGGCAGGGGGAGGTAGCAGAGTGAGGAGGAGACGAAGGAGCTGTTAGAAAGTGAATTGGAGTCAGAGTTTCCTACTGTTAGAGAAGCAGAGCAGAGGAGACCCTGGTCCTGCTTCCCAGCCTACAGGGAGAACAGGTACCCCCCCTGGGCCACCGGCCCAACGGGCTAGCTGCCCTCCCCAGGAAGGTGGGGAGACAACCCTCAGGCCTTAGTGAGGCCTGCACCTGCTTGTCCGGGGGAAGGACCAACGAAGAGGGGAAATCCTAGAGATTTACCCAGACTGGGCTGGGTCTACCTTAGGCCCCATGGCCTACAGAGACTGTCGCTAGTGGGTGAGCGCCAGAACGGGGGCCTGGCGTACCACAGTGGGTAGAAAGCTAGCTAGATCATTGTGCTCAACGGGTGATGATCAATGACTTGATGTCTAGTTGGTAAGAAGTGGAGTACCTCAGGGGTAGGTTTTGGTCAACGTCTTCATTAATGATCTGGAGGATGGGGTGGATTGCACCCTCAGCAAGTTTGCAGATGACATTAATCTGTCGGGAGTGGTAGATACTGTGGAGGGTAGGGATAGGACACAGAGTGACCTAGACAAATTGGAGGATTGGACCAAAAGAAATCTGATGAGGTTCAACAAGGACAAATGCATGTACTCCTATAGACTGTGGACCAACTGGCTAGGCAGCAATTCTGCAGAAAAGATTCTGGGGGCTACAGTGGACAGGAAGCTAGATATGAGTCAACAGTGTGCCCTTATTGCCAAAAAGGCTAACGGCATATTGCACTGCATTAGTAGGAGCTTCACCAGCAGATCAAGAGAAGTGACTATTCCCCTCTGTTCAGCATTAATGAGGCCTCATTTGGAGTATTGTATCCAGTTTTGGACCCCCAAAAAAGGAAGGTTGTGGACAAATTGGAGAGTCCAACGGAGGACAACAAATATGATTATGGGGCTGGAGCACTTGACATGAGGAGAGGCTGAGGGAACTAGGCTTGTTTAGTCTGCAGAAGAGAAGAGTTGGGAGGGATTTGATAGCGGCCTTCAACTACCCAAAGGGGGGTTCCAGGGAGGATGGAGTGTTGACAGATGGTCTCAAGGAGTAATTGTCTCAAGTTGCCGTGGAGGAGATTAAGATTGAATATTAGGAAAAACTATTTCACTAAGAGGGTGTGAAGCACTGGAATGGGTTACCTAGGGAGGTGGTGGAACCTCCATCCTTGGAGGTTTTTAAGGCCTGGCTTGACAAAGCCCTGGCTGGGATAATTTAGTTGGGGTTGGTCCTGCTTTGAGCAGTGGTTTGGACTAGATGACCTCCTGAGGCTTCTTCCAAACATATTTTTCTCTGATTCTATGTATCTAGCCTGGGTCACCCCACACCTTGACACATGCCCCTTCTGCGGCATCTGAGAGACCCTTTCACACATATACCTACAGTGTGCCAGGCTGTAGCCCCTTGTCCAGCTCCTCCAAAACCTTCTCCTTAGGTTCCAGTTGTGCTTTTCGCTGCACCTCCTGATTTACACACACCTATCCATGGCTCCACAAGGTTACGTGACCTCCTTGTCAACCTCCTCCTTGCACCAGCCATCTATTGTACCAGGAAGAGGATGCTGGACAGGGAGGTGAGCTGTGACTGCCTTTTTCTGTTCCTTCCTTCAATCATTCATCTGGGCAGAGTTCCTCTAGGCTGCATCCGCTCCCTAGACAACTTTGAGGAGCAATGGGCGCTGTCTGGAGTTCTCTGCTCGCTGTCCCCTTCTGGATCCTTGATTTTGACCCTGTGACCCTCACACCCTGTCCCAGTTTTCCCATTAGTTTTCCCCTGGAATCGCTTGGGATGTGGGTGTGGTAGCTCCTCCCCTTATGGTGAGGGGAGGAGCCTTATCTGTGGGCAAAGTCACACCTGCCCATCCCTGACGTCCACAGATTTCCAATAAGCTCCCAGCACTCTGACACTGTTGCAAAGCCTTTTGGAGAAAGCTCTTCCCTCATAAGTGATGCTCCCAGTTCAATATCTCTTTTTGCCCCGAAACCTCACCAACTCCATCCCCCCCAAACAAGACAAACAAACCACTTACCCCAAACAAAATTAGGCTCCCACAGGAAGAGAAATGCCAGACTCCATGAAGTGCACTCGTGACTTTGCTGTTGCTGTTTATTTTACACAGAAGACACTCAGATACTCTGGTGATGGGAAGCAGTGTAAGATAGGAACAGAAACTTGCACTGCAATCTCCTGGTAATAGAATCCTGTCACAGGCAATGGAACCAAAATATTCACAAGCCACATTCTATGCTGAGCTGGCTAGCATGGACTCCAGAGCTTCAGGACATCTCTGTCCCATCTGCCCTCCCTTAGCCAATGGGAGATGGTGGTACCCCTGGCAAGGATACTGAGGAGCGGCTAACACAAATTGCACAAGAGTACTAAATTCCAGCATCATCATATGAGATAGGTCTAAGCCGCATGCCGTGAAAGACAGAGCTGGCTAGTTGTTCTTCTTTATACGGCACTTACAGACCTCTAGCAATCCCTTGTGCTGGGCATGTATAGAGACATATTTAAGGGACAGTTCCTTCCCTATATAATCTAGGTTAACTACAAGATGCCAGAGGTGAAAAAAATCTCATTTTGTCAGTGACAATGACCAAAAAAACCCCACAACATTTACATGGGGGGATGAAATGGGCCAAACATTCTTCATTCACACCCACAAGGTGCTGTTGTCTAAGGATGCATTGCATTTACATAGTGCCCATTCCTCTGTGGCTCTCCAAGCACCTTCTGAAAGGCAGAATGTAGGGGTGGTCCCTTTCAACAGATAACGGAGCCATGCACATAGATTTGGCAAGTTTGTTCTGAGAGGCAGTGTGCCCCAGTAGCTGAGATCGAAGATCTTCATAGTCATTTTTTGCAGGCAGAATCCTCTTACACCGTTGCTGTGCAACAAGTGGAAATCCTAGATGGAAAGGGCAGCTTTCCCCCCAGGGTTTTGTCATCCTCGCTGTGAAAATCTGCTGTTGCAAAGGATATAATTTCACCTAGCTCGGAACAGATTCACAAAGGCCAAAGAAAACATCGGTGTGAACTAATATTTAGGTAGATGCTGATTCTGCCACTGCAAATGTGTGGGCAGAACTGTTGTGGTTCTGCAGAAATACAGGGACCCACCTGAGCAGAAGCAAGAATGGAGTCAAGGCAAAAAATGGATCATTTCTGGCAGCCTAGCTCCAGCCAAAATGATAGCGTCTGGTGCTTGCCACAAGCAACAGCAACAAGAGGTTTTGCTTTTGGGGATTTATAGACATTTTGTAGTGATAAAACAAATGCTGCTTTCCAGCCATAAATTTCCCCATATTTATTAATTGAAAGAACATAGCTTTGTAATAAAAAAAAATGGGTACAGTGTAAATGGAGCTAAATGTATTTGATGTTGCTTTTGATCTTTAAGATTTCAGCTTTCCCCAGGAAACCTCACCAAGCTAAATATTTACTTTCAGAGCCTCTTTTCTAATGAGCCATTCATTCTTTATGCTGTTTGCTATGGGAATGATTAGACTCATTAATCAGTGTTTGAAGACTTGAGTTTTTAAGCAGTTTCATTGCTAATGGGGTCCTGGATGTGTTTATCTCATTTCTGATTATTTTTAGTAGTGTCTCAACTAAGTGAACCCAGGTTTGTAGAAACGTTCATGCTGGGAAGATCTGGAATGGGTTATTGAAAAGCAGGCTAAGTAGTATAGCCCACTGTGGGATAGATATTGAGGCATGGAGAGGTAGGGGATGTGGCCCAGATGGACTTTCCGTAGATTTTTAAGGCCAGAAGGTACCATTGGATTGTTCAGTCTGACCTCCAGTGTAACACAGGCCATTGAATTGCACTCAGTTAGCACTGTGTTGACCGCAACAACCTGGATGTGACAAAAGAATCTCTTCCAGAGAGGAATCCAGTTTTGATTTGAAGCCATCAGGAGATGGAGACTCCACCACATCCCGTGAACTTGTTCCAATGGTTAATTTAATCCCAACCCTCTCTGTTAGGAGCCATTTATGCACTCCTGTAATGGTCCACAGGGGCTACCGTAGCCTGGACACAAGCCGAGCATCTATGTTGGGAGCAAAGTTATATTTCTGTTTGCCAGAGGCTAGGAATGGCTGACGGGATGGATCACTTGATGATCATCTGTTCTATCACCTGGGCTATATGAAACATTGATCTGACCCAGTATGGCCATTCTGACAACCTGCTGTAGGGGACATACCTTTGACACACTGTTCTGACGCTGGTTTAACAGTGCAGCATAAGTAGAATTGTGCCCGGACAAGAAAGATGCAGAGTTATCATGTCTGTGAGGAAAAGGAAAGATAAAGTCACCGCAAAGCTAGGAAAGACCAGTTCAAGCTAACACAAAACCTATATGACAGGAGAGGAGCATTAACCAGGAAATGAGGAATTACTGCACATGTATAAGACAAAGTAACAAACAGTTACATACAGTCAGCCTAACAAAAGATCAGGGAACTCTGAACTGACTAGTCCTGGAGGCATGTGTGATATAGAATCATAGAAGATTAGAGTCAGAAGGGACGTCAGGAGGTCATCTAGTCCAACCTCCTGCTCAAAGCAGAACCAACCCCAACTAAATCATCCCAGCCAGGGCTTTGCCAAGATGGAGATTCCATCACCTCCCGAGGTAAGTCATTGCAGTGCTTCACTACCCTCTTAGTGCAAAAGTTTTTCTTAATATCCAACATACACCTCCCCCACTGCAACTTGAGACCACTGCTCCTTGTTCTGCCATCTGCCACCACTGAGAACAGCTTAAATCCATCTTCTCTGGAATCCGCCTTCAGGTCGCTGAAGGCTGCTATCAAATCCCCCCTCATTCTTCTCTTCTGCAGACTAACCAAGCCCAGTTCCCTCAATCTCTCCTCATAAATCATGGGCTCCAGCCCCATAATCTTTTTTGTTGCCCTCCGCTGGACTCTCTCTAATTTTTCCACATCCTTCCATAGTGGGGGGCTCAAAACTGGACACAATACTCCACATGAGCTTCCCACTTGTAAGTTATGGATCATTGCTTGCTGGTGTTCTGCCTTATTAATAAAAATGTGTTAATCTGATCTGCTAAATAGTGACCAACCCACTGCCTGAGTAGGGGAGGCAGAAGACTAGGGCTGTATTAATACTTCCAGGGATTTTCTGTGGGGTTAATGGGGACACTGTGAGTAGGGGAAGGATATTCCAATGGTTAGGGCCTTAGGCTACCACTCAGGCTATGCTGGTTCAGTTCTAAGCCCAGTGGATCTCCAGAGCACGGGGGCCAAGCCTACATTTGCACCCCCCCAAGGCCTTACGCCCCTCTCCCCATGCAGGGCAGGAGGGGTCCTGGCACCACCCCCTAGCTTTCCCGTGGAGGGGAGGTCTATACCTGTGTGAGGGGGTGAGGCACAGGGGCAGAAATACAGGCTTGGCTTCACCAGCCTGCCTTCCTCTCACTTATCTGCTGCTCAGTGCCACCTCTCCCGCTGCAGCTCTGCAGCCTGGCACCAACTCGGATGGGGGAGGCCTCATGCCCCAGCATGGGGAGCTTGTGTTGGGCCGGCCCTTCATGACACACAAGGGGTTGGGGGTCCAGGAGTCTCTGTGCCCCTCAGAGCCTCCTCCACCCTTTGCCCACCATGAAGGATCAGCCCAGTACGGCCTCCTGCACTTACCCGCAGCTCCAGCCCTGCAGTCCAGCACTGGCTTGGGCAGGGCAGCCTCACCCCCCCATCCTGGGGAAGGGCACCGGGCTGATGCATGGGGGGGAGGTGCTGAAGGGCCCCCTTCGGAGCCTCCTATATTCCCCGGCTCCCGTGCATGGTGAAGGGTTGGCCCAGTGCTCCCCCACCCCCCAGGCTGGTGTCTGGGGGCCTGGGCTCCCCCACCCCCCTAGTACACCGCTAAACCACATGTCCTAGGGGGCCCTGGGCAAATTAATTAGCTTCTCTGTGCCCTAGTTCTCCAGCTATAAAATGGGGCTAATAGCATTGCCCTGTATTAACAAATGTTGTGGGGATACATACAGTAAAAGCTGTGCAGTGTTCCTTCCCCAGCCTGGCCAGTCTTCAACCCACAACGGTTTCCTTGTCTGTTCTGATTATTTATTAGTTAAGCATTGCCGATTATTTTCCTTAATTTCTGACATGGTTACAGTGCTGCTGGCCACACCTCCTTCCCCTTCTGGTCTTTCGGAGAGCAGCCCTGCTGGTTTTAGCCTCTTGCCCCTACCTGTCTTGGAGAGGAATTGTGCAGTTCTCCCACTCTCCAATCGGGATGTGCATATGACACCTCATCTCTACTGCCCACGTATCACTCCCGTAGGCCTGACAAGGGGGCTGGCACCTCCCTTTGGGGACCTCTGACCAACAGACTCCTTTAATCCAAGAGTTACCTTCAGTAGCAGGAGCAAAGCTTTAAAGAAAAAGATTTCGGAACAACAGTTGGCCTACGTGTGTAGTCTTATCTGATCCTGTTTTTCGCTGCAAACTCAGTTACCCAGGCTTCCCTCCTGAGTTACAGAAAAAGAACAGAAACAACTTACACCCTTTCAGGAAGCCTTTGAGTTCTTGGGTTCCAGCCTGGTGTAAGTGTGTGATGTATAACAGCACTGCCAGGGTGGACATGGCCACAGTGTGGATATTTTCAGGCCTTGGCAAGCATGGATCTGTCTACATGGGACCCTGGACACAGGTACACTCTGTAGTGTGGATATATCCTCTGAGGATGTTTTTTTCCTGTTCTCTGGGAAGCTCCCACACCTCAGCCCAGTATGTATCTAGGCCCAGTTGCCATATTGTTCAATAGTCTTTGTTGCAGGCCTGTTTTTTTCCCCAGTTGGCCAGTCAGGAAAATACGCCTGTTCTGGCTGCTCCGTTGTTCAGCACTTTTTGTCTTTCCAATGGCTTGCTGTCACCCATGTGGTGTCTGTGTCCGAGGGGGAGGACGTCGTAACAATCTGCTCCGCCTGACAGTTCAATACACCCGCTCAGAAATCCAGGACCTACTCCATGTTTTGGGGTACTAATCAGTGTTCACATGGAGTACCCCCACATTCCCTGCTCCAATTTCCCTGTCACAATCGTGTTTCCTTGTCAAAACCCCACCTCCGTCATCTCCCCCCAGAATTCCCGTGGGATCCTTCGATGTGCGTGTTATTTTATGCACATCTGTTGATCATTACTTCCTCAGTTTTGGCCAGTTGACTTATCCCCTCCCCACATCAGCTCAACTATCTTCAGGTTCTCCCTGATTGACCTCTCCTCTTGTCTTGCCGCAGTATCTTCCCAGGGCGATTATTTTCTCCAATACAGCACCATTCTTCTCCTTAAGTGAAACATGCTTACAGGAGCCGAGCCTTCGCACATGCCCAGGCAGCAATCTCCTTGTCGAGAGAAATGTGGATTGCTGTGAAAATGGTCACTCAGATTTACAGCCAGTGGCTCAGTTATGACACCATCACCTCATATACACGTTCTCTTTCACAGAGGTTAAGTATCCTCTTGGGGCATTTTCCTGACAGCTCCATTCTTTCAACGTGCGTCTGTCGCAGTAGCCATACTCTAGAGGTTGATATGCTGCAGTATGTGTTTCTGATGATATACGATGTCCTATTTACGCTGTGTGGCCAGGTGCAATTGGGAATAATGCCACACAACCCCCAGTAATTAATTACAGTAACTCCGAGACCTGCACAAAACACAATCCTAAAACCTTCCTTATAGAGGAAAGAACTGGATTGTGATTGAGTTCAGTTTTTGTTCTACCACAGATGCTTTGTGTGTCACTTAATTTCTCTGTGCTGAATTCCCCTTCTGTAAAATAGGGATAATGTTTCCTCGCTCACACTCTGTTTGCCTTCTCTGTTTAGATTGTATTCTCTTTGGGCCAGGAACTGTCTTTTATTGTATGTTTGTACAGTGCCTAGCACAATAACAACATGGACCTTTGTGTGGGTTGGGTCTTACGCATGCTACTATTATACCTCTGTGTAACAGAGTGTCTTGCCTAGATGGGCTGGAGGCCCAAGGCCAGCCAACCTTGATTACTGAAGAGGCGCACCTGGGATTGGTTAGGCCCCTTCCCTATAAAGAGCAGAAGGTAGCTGCAGTGAAGGGGGAAGCTTAGGAGTCTGTAGGGAAGATGCGGAGGCCAGGGGAGTTTGGGGTGATGCCCCATTTAAGGCTGGAGGGAAGAGTTTTGTGCTGTATTTGGAACATTCTGTTCATAAACCAGACCCTAAAGAGGGCTGCTGTTACTGGACTTGTAATGACCTCTTTTTAAACAAGTTTACTGAGCAACCTAAAGGGGAAAGTGAGATGAGGGCTGCTAGCTGGATTGCCGTGAGGAGGCAGCTGGGGAACGCCCCTCGATGACATATTACTGCTCAGCATCATAAAATGAGAGATCATGCAAATTGTAATCTTTAACGCCATTTAATAGATTAATTTAGCCAGATCTTCTGCTGGAGTAAGTTAGTAGAGCTCCATAATGAGACTATGGCAATTCACACCAGCAGAAGGCCTGCCCCCCTGGCACTGAGCTTGTCTGCATTCATAAGCTAATCAGCAAGTCCGAAAGTCCAGGGTATTAAATACACCAGGCATCTGATCGATAGGCTGCTGATATCTGCAGTTCTAAGTATTTTTCAGCATTGGAAGGAGAGCTCTTAGTTTCATGCATTTGTTCCATTTCAGGGACTGAAATATAGGATGAGTTACTGTATACAATTGTGTTAAATAATAACATCTCTGTTCTGATATAGCTCTCTGGTCTAAGTCTTATCTAAACCTTACAACATGGTTTTCAGGCATGTTTATTTAGATCGTAAGTTATTTGGGGCAGCGACTGTCTCTTACTGGTGTTTATATGTGGACGTACAGTGCCTAACACAATGGGGCTCCAATCTCAGATTGGTCCTGAACCAGTGCTATGATGATATAAATAATAAACATTCCCATTTTAAAGATGGGCCCACTGAGGCACAGCAAATTAGGCGTCCTGTTCAGTATCACATAACAAGTCAATAGCAATGGAGGGTGTAGAACCCAAGAGTGTCCTTTTCCAAACCCAGTCCCTATTCCCTGCCTTAAATTGATACACTTTAAAGTAGAAGCCTAAAAAAATCAAACGTTATATTCAATACTATCAGTGATTTAGCCTCCCATGCCCTGAATATAATCTCATGATAATTTTTTTAGGGACTCTCCTATTCTATTCAGGTTTTTATATCACATCTATCACTATAAGAGCTGAATGAAAGCAGAGCCAAATATTGCATTCGAAACTTTCTGTTCTCCGAAAAATGCAGATTTGGGACGACTGAAGCAGTTTGGGAATTTATGACAATTTTACCAAATACTTTTGGTCTTCTTAACCCACCCAAAAAGAGCCCTAAATATTTTGAAAAAAATAATGTTTGAATTGAAATATTTGCTTTTCTTATTCAAAATGACTTTTTGTTTTGAAATGTACTTCAGTTTTATTTTAAAAACTTAAAGCTCAGAACCAAAACATTCAGGTCCAGGTTCCATTTGACCCAAATCAATTTTTTTTATGTACTTTTCGGTTTGACAAAAAATGTGAACAATTTTAGTTTCTGGTCAATCTGAAATGATTTTTTTTTTTTAATTCTTCAGCTGCAAACTGAAAATCAGTTATTTGCCCAACTCTAATCAGCCCTCCTTCCACAGTACTCCAAAGGATGTGACTAGAATTTCTAATGAGAAGATAATTTAGCATCAATGATCCAAACCATGCTCATAATTACTCAGAGGGATTGTGACCCTATTACACTACTAGTTTTATATAACTAACTAGCCAAGATTTGCCATCAACTTCACAGGAAACGTGTTCATCCACTGTTGTGTGTACAGTGAAGCAACACAGAGCTAACGCAGAGTAAATTATTACATCCCTGCTTTTGGAACATGTAGGATATCAGTGAAGTACAGCAATTCCTGTGACAATATTATATTGCGTGAGAGATAGGGAAATGAGGGGAAGTGTTATAGATCATGTTTGGTTTTGATCCTGTAGCAAAAGTAATTGACTTTCATTACCATAGTAAATGTTCTAGCTGTTCCAGGTAATTACACGTGCACCCTTCTACATAACTGAGAATTTATTAGGGTGTTGGGTCAGCAATGCTGTAGGAATGGTTAAAAAGCAGATCCCTTTGGGAGCCTCTTGTTTATATGTATCGTTCCCTGAAAATATTCTCCCTTTATGTGAAAATTTCTCAGGCTTATTCCCTGCCTGAGGATAAGAAACCTCACCCTCCCTTGCCTTGAAGATGGATTGATGAACATGGAGACCCGTCTGTTCTGCTCCCATGCACTCGCCCCCTCCCGGTCAGTCTGGGAAATACCTCACCAGTTCAGTGCCCCTTCCCTCTGTTGCCATCACACTATTTCTTTCTGTAGCCCCTCGCTCCATCCATGAGCTGCTGCTGCCTCTTTACGACTTAGACTTCCGGCCGGGTCACTGTACATGTTTTCCTGTGTTAGGGCACCAAAGGCCTTTGCCAGCAATCTTTGACAGACTTTCCTTCACCACCTGAGAATACCAGTTCCCCAGTGGCTGGCAGGGGAACCAGGGCCCACTCTCTACTCTGGGGTCTGGCTCAGGGACCCTCTTGCCAGCAGTCAAGGTCTGTTCCTTTCTACACTTTACTGTCTTTCCCTGAGCCATGTCCCACTTTTCTGGCCTCCCCACTCTCGAGGTTTGTCAGCCCAAGCGCATCTCCCTTCTCCCAGGGAGTGACTGCAGACTCTCGCAGCTACTCCCTTCTCCTGCCAATTTCCTGCCTTTATAGTTCCAGCCCAGCTCCTTCCTCCTCTGCTGAACTTTCTCCTTCAATCAGGGGATTGCTTAGCCACTTGATTCCCCTCAGCTCTGGCCCCTTGGGTTAATTAGCCCCCTTCTCAGTCTGCCGCAGCCCTTTCAGGGAGAATGTGGGGTGAATGCCCCATCCCAGTCATCTAATCCAGTCTCCTATACTAAAGTGGGACAAAGTGGCATCCCTAATAGGTTTCTGTTTGTCCTGTTCTTAAAAACCTCCAGTCATGCAGATTTTACAATCCCTGTAGGTCATTTGTTCCACCGCTTAACTACCTAGACAATTAGGAAGATTTTTCTAATGTCCATCCTAAATCTCCCTTGCTGCAATTTAAGCCCATTACTTCTTGTCCTGTCCTCAGTGGCGAAGAAGAACAATTGATCACCCTCCTCTTTATAACAACCTTTTACATATTTGAAGACTGTGTTATTTCCCCCTCAGTCTTCTCTTCTCCAACCTAAACAAACCCAGTTCTTTTCAGCCTTTCCTCACAGGACATGTTTTCTAGACCTGTAATAATTTTGTTGCTTTCTGCTAGACTTTCTCTAATTTATTCACATTTTTCTTGAAGTGTGGTGCCCAGAACCCTACACAGCACTGCAATCGAGGCCATATCAGTGCTGAATGGAGTGGAAGAATTACTGCACATGCCTTGCTTATAACACTCCTGCTAATACATACTGGAATGATGTTTGCTCTTGGGTTTTTTTTTTTTTTTTTTGGTAAGAGTATTACATTTTTGCCTTATATTTAGTTTTTGGAATTGCTCTGTGTTTGCTCTGTATTTTGAATAGCCTCTCATTCTTCAGCAAGGATCCTAACCTTAACTTCTACAGTGCCAATGTAAATATGCCAAAAAACCTACATGAGTGCACATGTTGTAGTTGAGATCTTTACATGCATGAAAGTCAGGAAAATGCATTTAGTTCCTCAGCAACCAACACATTATGTAAGGATATTCTGCACTGAAAAGGGAAGAGCATAACCTGTGATACATTAGACCTCTCCAAGCGTGAGGTATGAAACACTTTGTGTAAATTCTTGAGCTCTCTCAACTTCCATTGACTTCAATGTCCAAAGGTCCATGCTTCATGGAGGGTCCTTAGAAGGAAAAATTGGTGCTGGTTAAGGCCTTGGCTGGAATTCTGAAGACATACATTCATACCTGCCTCTGCCACACACTTTCTGTGACGATTTGGTTCCTCTGTGTCTTAGTTTCCCATCTGTAAAATGGAACAAGAGTACTTCTGTCCCCCACAGGAGTGTTGAAGGCTATGAAGGGCCCAGACGTTATGGTCCTTCCTTTGTCTGTCTTGTCTAGCTAGTCTCAACTTTCCAAAGTCTGTCTCTTACTGTCGGAACCATAACTTTGAATTTCTTGACTTTGGGCCAGAAGAACATCAACAATGGTGTTGCTTTAGCAAAGATTATTTATTTGTTTTGCATTTCACATATCTTGTTCTGCTTCTCTGGCAGCTTATTGGCATGGTACTAACCTCCCTGACATTATCCACATCTCTTCAGAACTCAGCTGGAGTGACCGGGCAGTTTTATTCCTTCAGAGTTCTTTCTGCTCATTAGATTCTCGTTTCCAGCTGTTAAAACCTCTGTTTGCACACTATGACTTTAGCGTGATCAATTTTAATCCACTCAGATTAAGCTTTCCTTAAATAATCAGGTCCTTTTTTCCAGGGTGGAAATTTTAATCATGGTTTTGTTCCCTTATCATAGTGTTTAAAAAAAATTCTTTTATCTATGGAGCATGAAATGTCTGGCTGTATAAGTAATACCAAAAAAAAAACCCAAACCCAAAAACTCGCTGCTGAATAACTAGGAAAAGAACCATTGTATTAAAGGTTTTTACAGCCTGAGCTTTCCAGTCGTCCTTCATTCCAGTGCCACCTCCTGCAACAGGACATGTGTGATTGTTAAAAATGGGCTGGGACTGGAAGAAAGACTACTTGCCTCTTACTAGGTAGATCAGTCATTCCCCAAGGAACAATTATATAATAATGCCCAATCACCTAATCCTATTCTCTACTTAATCCACATCCCATTTGCTGTGAAAGACGGTGGGGGGTTTGACCAAAGCATTCCAAACTACGAAGGACATAAAACTGGTTAATCCTTCCTTATTATTCTCTTCTACTGCTCAAGAATAAGAGGTCATGTTTGGCAATGAAAGCAATTAATCTATTATAAATGGAAGGCTATACTTCTTTAGGTAGTGCTTAGTTAACCATGGAATTCACTGCTGTAAAAGGGCATTGAGTCAAATGCTGGTTGGATTTATAAAAGGACCGGATAATTTCCTGAAATCCCATATTGTTTGTAACTATGTTCACTAAGACCAAACAATCCATGCCCATGCTTCAGGGTGTTACTTCAACTTTAGTGGCCAGGAACTAAATTCCCCTGTGACTGGCTAAGTATAATGGGAATTTTTTGTTTTCCACTGAAGCATCAGTTACTGGATCAGGGAGGCAGGATGGAACAATTGGGCAACACTGGATAACTTAATCGGCTGATCAGAAATGCAAATCCTATGTGTCTTGTTTATTGAAAACTCCATTTGGAACAGATATAGGAAACACCATTAAGCATTAAAAGAGAAGAATTCTGAACTTGGATGGATGTTTTAAAGGTGATAATGAATGATGTGGAATAGCAGTGCCCAGGGAAAACCTAGATTATAAGAAATGTATATGTATGAGACAAAGTTTGTTACACATGCAGCTCACACTGAAAGCAGGTTTTGCCCCCATAGCTATAAAGCACTGAGCTTTCTTACAGGTATTTCAAACCTGTGGCTTAACCCTGCAGGAGACAGGTTTTGAATAACTCCAAAATTAGACATCAGTCAGGAAGATTGTTCTGGGAATGTGGATGCTTAGCTACCAGGTGCTCCTAATGTCATCAGCTCATCCCACATCAACACCCATCATCTGGCAATTATTTTTGATCAACAGGAAAGAAAACTGTTTTCAAACCAGAAATATACAGGTGGCAAGCAAAGTATCCCATACATCTCAGATGGAAAAACAGATGAGGGAGAAATACCAGCAGATATAGATAGATCAGAGTCCATGTGTAATCCACTGTTCAAAGTATGTTGCACAATCCCCTCTGTGCTTGATCCCCAGAGATATTATGTCTGCTATCCGCAGAGGATATTATGTCTGCTACAGCTCCCGTCTGGTGGTCTTAGGCCCGGTCTACACTTACCTTCTGGATTCGGTGGCAGTCAACTGGAGATACGCAAGTGATGTAAATCACTTGTGTATCTCCCGTTGACTTCACTGCATCTGTTCTGTGCGTCATCCACACCGCACAGCGTTCCCTTCGATGCAGCGCAACGCCACTTACCGGTGTGGCTTTCCTGCGTCGCTTGCTGGATCGACTGAGCGGGTCTACACAGACCACTCAGTTGATCCAGAGCAATTGATCTGACGGCGGCGAATTTGCTCCCATCAGTGTAGACCCAGCCTTAGTCCACTAGGTCAAGTTGTACAGGGGCTCATGGTCTCAAGTTCAGTCCCTGGTACTGCATAGGAGGATAGCCCTTTCATATTTATAACTGAAAATACCTAAGGTCAGCGGTTCTCAAACATTTTCCCTGCATGACCCCATTTTCAAATGTGTTGTTTCCCTGTGCTCCAGACAGCATAAAAGTTGCCATTTAAAAATGATGTCCTCCCTGCAGTGTGACCTCACATGCATTGTACATGCCAGGTCATGCAACA
Organism: Mesoclemmys tuberculata; assembly: GCA_007922155.1. NCBI lineage: Eukaryota > Metazoa > Chordata > Testudines > Chelidae > Mesoclemmys > Mesoclemmys tuberculata. Next base: position 57,749,012 of record ML675609.1, read on the forward strand.
AGGGGGAGGCCATTTTGCTTTACAAAATGGCGTCCTCTGGACTGCACAACCTCAAACACTGATGGCGGGTGCAAGGTCATGCTGCATGGAGGGCGCTGTTTTGTAGAGCAAAACAGCTTCCCCACTGCAATTGACCTCATGCATACGGTGCGTGTGAGGTCACGCTGTGTGGAGGAGGCCATTTTGTAAAATGGCGTTCTCTGCACACTCCGAATTGCCGTGACCCCATCTGCTGATGAAGCAACCAAACCTGGGGTCATGACCTACAGTTTGGGAACTGCTGCCTTAAGATGGAAAAATTATCAAGGGAGTGGTAGGTGACAAAGGAATGAGTAGGAAGGAAGATGGATTTCACAGCCCTTTTAAATTTTCTCTCCCTTGGTCTTTTTCACCTCAGTGAGATTTTTGCATAACACATGCTTCAATAAAAGGCCTAATTATGTCAGGAGGCAGTCAATACAGTGCAAGAAAAGAAGGCAGCTACCTGGCCATTTCGATGTATCTGAACTGGCTTGACTCATAGCTAATACACTTTTAACAATGCCATGTGATCAACGACCTTAGCAAATGTAAGTAAAACAGGAATTCTGCAGAAGCATCAATAGCCTTAGTTCTCAGATGGATTGCATTCATGCCTGCATTAAGATTGACTGTGTGATTAGCATAATTAAGTCTGAGGACCCTGGAGCTTTCCTTTGCAAAGCAGCAATTACTAATGGATTTTTTCTTTTTGCTTTTTTGCTTCTGCCACACTTTTTCTGAGTCATCTTATTTTGTGTTGGTTGGTTTAGATAAAGCATTCCCTATCTTTGTCTCGGTACATTACATAGGACCATAGTAACTGGAGATAGAAGAGAGGTATTGGGTCATCTGGCCCCAGAGCTCTGCCAGAGTAGAATTATTCATGAACAATCCAGTACCTTGGCCAGGCAAATTTTCACCATGAGCTCCAGTGCCTTGTCCGGCCTAGTTTTAAATGACTCAGTAAGACGGGGCTTCTATTACTTCTCTTGGAAACTATTGCACAGTTTTGTGGTTCTACCAAAACACAACTTGCATCCTGGTTCCTTCTCCTCTTATATCCTTCTTCCGAATTGTTTAGAAAGACAACAAATAAAACCGTTGTCTCAAGAACTGCTGACAGCCAGCAACAAAAATGGAGGCAATAGTTCTATTGTTTCCCAGTTAAATACACCTTTGTAACTGGGTCGCCTGGTGCTGGGGTCCATCATGGTGCCGACACACTGACAATACATCCATCCAAGGTCCTTATATGGACCCCATTAGCATAATACCTGACTGCCTCACAACACTCTTGCTAGGTGTAGAGAACCATTTTACAGATGCGGAGCCAAGGAACAGAGAGCCACAGATTTGTAAAGGTATTGCTATGATCAGCATTGCAAAGTCTAACTGATTCAGGAGCCTAAACCTCATTTTCAAATGCATTTAGGATCCAAAATCTCATTGACAGTCAGTGGAATTGTGAAAATGAGATCTAGGCTCCTAAATCAGTTAGGTGTTGCAACACTGAGTGCTGCAATGCTTAAATGCCTTTAAAATGTGGGCCTAAGTGACTTGCTCAAGGTGGCCCAGGAAGCCTGTGGTGGAGCAGGACATTGAGCACGGATCTCCTGATGACACCCTACTCTACCAGACCATCTATCCATTCTCAGCCAGAGTTACCATGAGGGAGATGTGTGTGCAGGTCCCTCAAGGACTCAGAGCACTAAGCGGGCAACGCATCAGTGGGAAGCAGAAGGGAGGCAGGGAGATTCTTGCAACTTTTCCTCTACAACACTGCTCTCCAGATGGGGTGAAGAGGGAGCACCACTGAACACTCGTTCATCAGATGTCAGGGTGAAGCAAGAAGTTATTGCATAGGGCTTTACTTTATTCTAAGGTGCTATTTATAAAATGGTTCATGAAGGGTTCATAAGTGATTCCAAGCATGTCTTAGATGTGTAGCTGAGGAATGAAGGCATGCCAGGAGAAGGTATTATAGATAGTTCTGTGCTCTGGTACTAAGCAACCTACTGGAGTCTGTGACAAGTGATTAACCATTTAGTAAAACATCTTTAATCGTTTAACGGCTTTTTATAAATAGAACCTTATTCAGTAGTAAACTTACTATGTGTGAGCTGTTCTGGCATGGGATATTCGGCTCTTGTGCCTGAGGGACAGTGACATGGGTGGGGGGAGGTGTGCTTTTGAAATTTCTAGCTGATCATCTTTGTCTTGCAGAATAAAGAGGCCTTGATATGCCCTTCGAAAATAGCCCCCTAGTTGCCTTTTTGTACTGCAGGTTGGAAGACACAACAGACCCGTTTCAGCAACGGCCGACTTGTGGAAGGGGAAGTGGTGATTTAGAATCATTGCTAATACATTAGGGGCCATAGCTGAGGTCTCATATTTCATAGTTGGTCCACTCCTACCCAAAGACATTCTGGGAAACCTGTGAGCCAAATTCACGGCTTCCATAAGCAGGCACTATTCTGACAACTTACCCCTTCTACTTTCTCTCTTTTACCCTTCACTCTCCTCTCACTAGGCCAGAAGGGACCATTGTGATCATCTAGTCTGGCCTCCTGTATAACACAGGCCAGAGAATCTTTCTCAAAATAGTTTCTAGAGCAGATCATTTGGAAAAACATCCCATCCTGATTTCAAATTTCTCAGCGATGGAGAATCCACCACACCAATGGGTCAATTATCCCCATGGTTAATTACTCTCCTCATTAACAAGTTATGCCTTATTTCTATTCTGAATTTATCTAGCTGCAGCTTCCACCCATTGGATTCTCTTTTACCTTTCTCTAGATTGAAGAGCCCATCATTAAAAGTTTGTTGCCATACAGTTAATTATAGACTGTAATCGAATCACCCCTTAACCTTCTCTTTGCTAAGATATATTGAGCTCCTTGAGTCCATTGCTATATATGCTTTGCATCATTCTTTATTTGTTGCAAGCATCCTCCTTTCTTTTGCCTTGTCCCTGTGCTTGTCTCATTTAGATCCTAAATGCTTCAGGGAAGAGAAGCTGGGACGCATTCTTAGTGAGTGTAACCCAGCATAAGTCTACAGAAATCCTTATACACCAGCTGGCTTCATGTCTTTTGAAATGCTGTAATTCTGTCTTCCCCAGTGCTAATATGGCTCTCATTGCCATAGCGCGTCAGGGCCGGTGGATGTGTGGTGCTGGATCACTACTGTGGGTGAGATGGAGCCGTTAGCCTCTGACCTTAGTAAGGGGCGGGATGTGGCCGTGCTGTCCGAGGAAGGAATTGTGTCTTAATTCCTTCCTCTCTTGCTGCAGGGAGGGAAATAAGTTATTGCAGCCACTGGAAGAATGTGTCTTAAGGTACCCAGCCAGCTACTTTAGCCAGTGAGAGTCTTGTTCCCCTCTTTTCTCCCTCCCCATCGCCTTGATCTCATGGTCAGCATCCAGAGTGAAGAGAGATGGTTTTTTAACAGATGCCAGGTGGGTCTTATTGAGGGGAGCAGGGTCTTGATGGGGAAAGCCTTATTGCCAGTTACCTCTGGTTTGGCCAACTGGGAAAAGGACGCAATCTAGCCCTCAGTGATAAAAGCATTTCATAAAGATTTTGGAGCCTTCCTATTACAAGTCTTGCTCTCCCTCTGGGCAAAGGGAATTGCATCTAGCTTATAAACACCATCCCCATCCGTCTTCTTAGCATATGCGCAAAGTGCCTCAGGTGGCCCATGATCAGGATTCATGGCTGAATGTGGTTCGCTGGTTGGATCATTAGCTCAAAGGCAGGACCAGGTTCTGCACAGTCTCATCTGAGCCCTCAGACATCGAACCTTCCGCTGAAATGTTAACTTCTGTGTCTAAATATTAACTGCTTAGACACACTGGCGGTGAGATCGGCACTGGGCAAGGCTAACCTGGGGTTAATAGCTCTTTTATGAGTCCGTCAGTGTTACAGGCCCGATGTCGGCCCTTTCATTAGTTATTCTTGACATACAGTATATGGGACTAAGCTCATTCTTAGAGCTAAGAACCAAGGACCAGAACTGTAATGAAAGGAGGAAGCCAAGTAATTTCTGTGACTTAAAAGGCCTGATATATGATAGGTTTTAATCAAGTCCTAATTGCCTTGAATTTGAGGTTATAAAGGGTGGCAAAGGCTCCTTATAGATCTGTAAAGTGAAGCCAAATGTTTTATCCAGGTATTGTTAAAGGAGAAGAGACTGGAGGCTGATTGCAGGGAATGACAGAATTAAAGTGCTGAAGGTCTGTATCTCTTGCATTGCTATCTTGCATTGATGGCCTCACTCTGGGGCGTTATGGGTTACTGTCATCTGGATTCTTGCCTGGGCAACAATAAAACCATATAAAGGTCAGAGAAGGGGGAAGAGAGTGAAAAATGGATCAGGGAGTGAGCAGAATGGGAAAATATAGAGACGGGGGCAGGAGAGGAGAGAAAAAAGGTAAGAGAGGGAATACAACATATATACAGTGAGCCCGACTCTTTTCTGAGATGTGTGTCCTTTATGCTTCTCAGAAGTGCTGTAAAAGGACATGATTCTGACTGCAAATTTGTCTGGCATTGGGGAACTCCTCTAGCACTAGGAGGCAGCTGAATTTTTTGTTTCACATAAGAATCTACAGTTTCAGTACAGTTTTATTGTGAATTATAATGAAAACAAAAACAAAAAATGTAGAGATTTCCCATTAAATGAAATTCCAAATAATTTTTTTGTTTTGGATCGATCCAAATGTCTTGTTCCAATTTTGACTATTTAAAGAATTGTATGTTGCATCATGTAATATAATTTAAAAACAAAACAAAACAAAGGCATTTCAAAATGGAAAATTGAAACATTCTGTTTTGACCTCTGGCTTCCCCTGCACTTACCACCGGCGTAGGACAGCTCCCTGCTGGTGCATCTGTGCCACATGTGAATCTGCACCTCCTCCAGGAGGGATGGAGCATGGCAGAGCTCCATTTGTTCCACCCTGCACTGGTTTATTAAAGATCCTGTCCTAGTGCCATAAACTAGATCCACCCACCAGCAGCTCCAAGCATAGTCAAGGCTAGTTCTGTGGCCATCAAAATCATGGAGACGTAACTAGTTCCCTGGTGCCTGCCCCTCCCTCCCCCATTCTGCACTGAGTTCAATGAGTGAGAGAATCTAACATAATATCCATACCTAATAGAGGGCACCCATTTTTGCCTGCTAAGTTTTTGGTGGTGGGCAGGAGGGACCATCTATATCCGTTACCTTTTATGAAATCACCCTTGAGGGAAACAGTATGGCCCAGATTCTTCGCTAGTGTAACTCCATGGAAATGCATGAATAGCAATATTAGTTTATACCAACTCAGGGTCTGGCTCAGTGTGCTGAAGAACTAAAACTGCCACCCGTTGTCTCTCATCATACGCCTTGGTTGTAAGCTTGTTAAGGTGAATATAAATATTCAAGCATTCTAGCAATAATAGGAGTAGTTTTCTGAACCCAAAAGGTGGGATGTGATGTTTCCAAGGCTTCTGGTTCCATGATGTTTATCACAGAATCGTAAAAGATGATGGGTTGGAAGGGATCCCAGGAGGTATCTAGTCCAACACCCTGCTCAAAGCAGGACTAACCTCAGCTAAATAATCCCAGCCAGGGATTTGTAAAGCCAGACCATAAAAGCCTCTAAGGATGGAGATTCCACCGCTTCCCTTGATAACCCATTCCAGTGCTTTACCACCCTCCTAGTGAAAAAGTTTTCCCTATTATCCAAGCTAGACCTCCCCCACTGCAACTTGAGACCATTATCCATCCCAAGTTTCAGCTGATACACAATTGTGTGGGAAAATAAATATGAACGACCTTCCTCCCATCTCGTGGCCCTTGCCCTGTTTCTAGTTTGGAACGAATCAGTGATTCGGAACCTCCAGGTTATGATGTTGAATCAGAAGTGCTGAAATACCATGATCAGGCGTTTCTGCCCACAGATTAACAACAACTGCTGGAAATCTCAGTCAGTTTGAGGGACTCTCAGGCAGACCGTAGACTCGAATGATCTGGATAGTCAGGACATACATCCATCCCAAAGGCAAATTCTGAGCTTTTTGAAATTCGGCACTAGTCATGAGCCTCCTTAAAGAAAACATCCCTGAAAAGTTATTGTAACTAGAACCCTGGATGTATCTGCTTTATATCCTTGTAACACGCACGCAGGGTTCTGAGTCCCCGTCTCTTCCACTGAGTTCAACCCAACACCAGCTTAGAGCCTCCCAAAGATTCCCCCATGGCATTGGGAAATTCTCAGCTGCAAAGCCTCAGAAGCCAGAGGCAGGGGCCCCGTATTGAGCAGATAGAGCACTGGACTAGGGTATAAGACCTGGACTCCATTCCCAGCTTAGCCTTAGATTCCCTGTGTGACCTTGGACAATTCTTTTCACCTGCCCTGAGCCCCAGTTCCTCATCTGTAGAATGGACATAATGCTTCCCTTCCCTTCACAGGGCTCTACATTCATGGAGTCATCGATTTTAAAGCCAAAAGAGACCATTAGATCATTTAGTCCAACCTCCTGGGTAACACAGGCCATAGAATTTCACGCATGGAGTCCGTCATGACGACCAGGAGGTACATCACCATGGTGATCAGGACCTAGACGTCTGCACAGCATCTTTAACTGAAGGGTGTCAAAGTGCTTTGCAAAAGTAGGTGCCCCTGTCACGGAGAAGCTAGGGTTAAAGGCCCTGTTAGACACCTCTACTTCACCTGGGCGGTTACTGGGGAATCGCTTGTCTGCCAGAGAAGGTGGAACTAAAAGGATCAGGTAATAACAGAGACACCTGGGCCTTATAAATAAGTTGAGAGTGCTCTGTCAGGGAGGAGAAGCTTAAAGGAGGAGACTGGCTCCTGTGAGGGGATGTCGGAGGCTTCAGGAAGACATATGTTGGCCAGGACAGTGCTTGACACCAGAGCTGGGGAACTTCGGGAAAGGATTGAGCACAGGGCCCAGAGGGTAGGTTGATTCTTTGGATTCTACTTGAGTATTTCATTACCCTGGAAGAGTTTGGTCTAACCATAGCTCAGCTGGAGGACTGAGTGGTCTACAAAGACAGATGGATGCCAGGGGGCACCAGAGGTGAAAACCCCTGCCACATTATACCGTGACCCAAGGAGATGCACTAGTGGTGAGTGTGCATCATGACAGTAGGGTATGAAGCTTTTACTGTTCCCATTGTAAAGGCTGGGGAACTAGGACACTTGAGAGGCTAAGTGACTTGTGCAAATTTGTACAGGGAAATATCCATGCCAAATTTGGACAGTTAGAACCAAGACAGACAAGAATTGCAAACTCACAGCATTTTCTTTATAACACTAAACAACTTCCTTGCCCACTTTTTCTTCCTTTACTCTTTCCTATTTAGCCTTTCATTTTAACATTAATTTAATCAGTGTTGTTACATAACAATATAAGCATCAGTGACCATTGATCCCTCACCTGGCTATTTGCATGGCATAAATTCTGTGCTCTAATGAGAGATATACCCCATATTCCAGGATGAGTGTAATGCAGTTGGCAGATGTCTTTCAAATGCAAAGTACCATGCATGGTCGCTGGTCCAAGCGAGATTCACCTGAAACGCCATGGGGGTTAGGACAGGGGTTGGAGCTAGATACCGCTCTACCACCAGGGATGGAATTAGAATGCAGTGGTGGGAGAAAAGCACCCCCATGTTCTCCGCAACTCAGTGCAGGTACCCATTTTGCATGGTAAATGAACAACACACCTTATGTAATGGATTTATAATGGATATAGACTCAGGCGCAGGACAGGGCCCAGAGGCAGATAATAGATGGATATACAATGTAAAGGGGACTCTTAGCCCCATTACTTGCAGCAGTTAGGAAGCAAGGGAATCCTCCAGAATTGAAAGCCGTCCCTAATTCACCAACCTATAGCTCTCTTCCAGTCATGCACGCAGGTTTTTATCTTCCTAGGTGCTCTCATCAGTTCTCATGCTGTGCCCAGGACCAGGGCTGGCTGCGTTACACCGCAGGCCTGTCACCTCAGAGACCAGGCTTCAAATTAGGGTAGGGGGTAGATGTTACAAGCCCCCAAGCCACCTGAAACTCATCTACTTTGGGACTTGCTTTAGAGACAGCTCCCAAGTGAGAAATCCAGCGTTGAGGATGGTACAGATCAGAGGCCTCCGCTTGACCTGTTGGCAAGAGGCAGGATACGTCTACACTACAGTTAAACACCCCTGGTTGGCCCGTGTCAGCTGACTCAGGCTTGCGAGGCTTAGCTGCGGGGCTGTGAAATTGCAGTGTAGATGTTAGGGCTCAGCACAGAAGTAGGGGTGGCATGGCAGGTGGGAGTCACCACTTTTGGGGCAGGGGATCGTCACAGCCAGAAATATTTCCAAAGGGGGATCCAGCAAAAAATGTTTGAGAAGCCCTGATGTGAACATGCCCACAAAGTCGACCTATGACTCTTGGGGGGCGGGGAGAAGAGCTGTGGCTCTGAGTCCAACCTTCAGTTTGTATTGGTGTCTGATGGGCTTGGTAGCATAGCCTGGTAGAGAGAGAGCGAGGCTGGGGATCAGAAGAGCTAGGCTCTGTTCTTAGCTCTGTCACTGGCCTGCGGGGTGACTGTGGGCAAGTCCTGGCACCGCCCTGTGCCTCAGTTTCCCCATCTGCAAACATGGGGCTGATGAGACTGACCTCCTTTGTAAAGTGTTTTGAGACCTCTGGTGGAAAGTGCGGTATAAGAGCCAGGGGTGGTGGTTGTTGTTGTTATTACACTCACCGTGCCCTAGCACCAACAATTACACACAGCTCTGGCCAGTGGGAGAATCAGACCCACTGTATCACAGCTGCAGTCGCAGCCAGTTGTGGTACAATGAACTGGACCCATCTCGCATGCTTGCCTGTCTTGCTTTAAGCCAGTCTGTGCTAGACCTGGCTCTCGTCACCAGTCTCTTACTTTGTGTGAGCCGTGAAATCCGCACACGTGGAAAGAGAAACTCCTTTGTTGTCAAACGGGGTGTGTGAAAAGACTGTGCGCAAGCAAAGATTTTAATGGAATGAAAGCAAAAGTGTGGCTGACAATAAGCCAGTGTGCTATCTGACCCCCTCCAGCCAGCACATCAGCTGTATTGTAAGATGGAGCCTTTCTGAACACACTACAATTCCCTTTAACAGATATGTTTGGCCAACATATATTCGTCTACAAAACTTGGCTTGCTGAGATAAGGGAGCTGAAAACAGCTTTTAACTGCTCACAGCAACTGAGTAGCCCGGGGTGTGTGAGGGGGGAATGACCAAGCTGTTTTCTACTGTGCTGGCAGAGATGAGACAAGAGCTCGTCAACCAGCACTGGCTTCCTTGCTGTTGGAATTGATCTGCCATTGGGGTCGTTGCGGCAGCCTCACGGGAACTACTGGACCAGATTCTGCTCCTCCTTGCAGCCATGTGAATCGGTGCAGTTACTGCAGGTTTACAGCAGCGTAAATGAGAGCAGAAGCTGTCACACTGTGTACAATTTACCCTGCAGGAGTTGTGAACTCCTCTCTTTTCTCTGCTCTATATAATGGGTTAATTTAGACTGGGATTCTCAAAGTAATCTAAGGTATTTAGGTACTCAAATCCAAATGAATTTCAGTGGGAGCTTAGACTCCTTCCACAGAGGGATGGGTTTTAAAGCCAGAAGGAACCATTGCGATCATCTAATTTGACCTCCTGCATAAAACAGGTCCATAAAATTTCATCCAGTGATTCCTATATCAAGCCCAGAACTTGTAATTGAGCTAGAGCATTTAGAAAGACACCAGAAGAACATAAGAATAGCTATACTGGGTCAGACCAATGGTCCATATAGCCCAATATTCTGTCTTCAGACAGCGGCCAGGTGCTTCAGAGGGAATGGCCAGAACAGGTAATCGTCAAGTAATCCATGCCGTCAGCCATTCCCAGCCTCCGGAAAACAGCAATCTCTGACTATCTGCCTGCTGCCTATTAATTTCATTTGGTGACCCCTAGTTCTTGTGTTATGAGAAGAAGTAAATAACACTTCCTTCTTTACTTTCTCCACACCAGTCATGCTATCATAGCCGTCTATCATATCCTCCCTTAGTCATTTCTTTTCCAAAATGAAAAGTCCCAGTCTTATTAATCCCTCCTCATATGGAAGCTTTCCCATATCCCTAATCATTTTAGTTGCTCTTTTCTGTACCTTTTCAAATTCCAATTCCAATATATCTTTCCTGAGACAGGGTAGCCAGTTCTGCACGCAGTATTCAAGATGTGAGTGTACCATGGATTTATAAAAAGGCCATATGATATTTTCTGTCTCATTATCTATCCTTTTCCTAATGATTCCTAACATACTGCAATCTCTTAGGTTTTCTGACTACCACTGCTCACGGGGTGGATGTTTTCAGAGAACGGCTCCAAGATCTCTTTCTTGAGTGACAACTAATTTAGACCCCATCATTTTATATGTATCGTTGGGATTCTGTTTTCTAATGTGCATTACTTTGCATTTATCAAAATGCGTTTGCCTGATGGACTGAAGAGCCCCTGCTCTCCGAAATCTTCTCCCCACATAAGTACTTTTAGATTCCATATATAAAGTCCCAGCCTTAGCGCTCATGGAGTTAAGGGAGTAGCCAGAGCCAGGCGTGCTTGCTCCGCATCAACGGCAGGAATGACTCTCTAGGGAGAAAACCACAGTCAGAGTCAGCAAGGCCTTTCCCTTAATGGGGACAGAATTTAATAAGAAATTCTGAGTTACCGTATTATCAGGTAAATAGGAAACCTGATGCTGCGTATAGACGACAGCTTTCCCAAAGCCATTCACACCATAAATGTGCCTGTCACCTGCTAAGCACCTTTAAGAGGAGGACTAAGTTGAGCTGAGGATAAATCCTCCTTCGCTGGGGAACAGGTGCTACCATTTCTCCATTGGGCTCTGCCAGTGTCTTCCTAATCTTTACCACACCTGCTCTTCTGTCGCACAGCCACCATCCTGGTTCTAAGGAAGGTGGAGTAGGGCTGTACTCCAGCTGTTTGGGGCAGTCTCTTAGGTCACAGGATGGTCACTTTCACAGCTTTCTATTGTGTTTTAATAACATGGGTTCAGACATATTCCTCGCCGTTTCACCAGCATTGTAACCGGGAGCAGAAGCACTGATTGTCAGTGCTGGTCAGCTGCTGTGAGGCGTGCTGCTCCCAAATGAATTAACCTCCAAGGCCTCAATTCTGCAAGGAATTGCAGATCTGTTCGACTCTGAATATATGCTGAGTCCCACGGAAATCAGTAGGGCTACTCCATTCACGTGCTGAATGTGAAGCGCACATGCAAGTCTCTGCTGGACTGGACCTGAGAAGGCAAATTTGAGAGTTGCTGTAAGAGATGCTCTTTTATTCTTTAGGTGTAATACTGCTGTAAATGGCTCTGCCTTTATCATGTATTGAAATTAGGGACAGGCCTTTCCCAAATCTGAGGATCTAAATACCTTTCAAAATCAGTGAGCATTGAAATCCAGTTGTGAATTTCACAGCTGACCATTACCTTGCAAAGTAGACACCAAAACCGAGATCCAATCACACCTTTCAAATAGCCACCTCCCCAATCCACTAAATTTCACATTGCGATCTAAATCTGAACTCATGGCCAGCGTCTAATCTTGAATTTGAAAGCACTGAATTCCCATGTCATAATCTACATTGATGGTGTATCATGATGGCGGTTTCCTCTTTAATCGTTAATCAGTTTTTTTATTAAAAAAAAAAGTAGGATAGGCGTTAAAAATGTTTTTAGTGATTTACTCTTCTGTGTTAATTAAATGTCACGATTGGAAAATCTTTCATACTATGGTGCTGTTTCCCTTTAAATCAGGCTGAGTCCATCACCCCTGGTGTTGACTGGGATGGTGAGATCATTCCTCATAGTGATTTGCTACTTTGGAAACCATTTTCAGCTGGGAACCCCATTTTTCTTGGAGTGTTTCTCCACTATATTTAGCAGCACAGCCAAGGCTCACGTCGCCCGCATTGATCACCTCCTTGGTAAGAGGACATCAATAACCTGCCTGCACCAGGATTAGCTATATCCAAACTCACTGAGCTCAATGTTAACTAACGGAGAGTTAGGACAAACAGTCACCCAGCAGCTTTCGGGTAATATTTGTGTCAAGTCATTTTGGGGGGGAAGCGGGGGGTGTTCATGCACAGTTAGGGAATATATTACAGCATCACTTGGACACCCTGGGGCATTGCTTTATATAATGGTTGTAGTGCTGTAATTATTATTATCCATACAGTGGTAGAGGTTGGCCTGTGGCTTTAGAGATAAATGAAACACAATGAAAGGCTCACAGTCAAGAAATAATATAGGGAATATAGGGAAACATGGCAACAGCTCTAGAGGGAACTTTTGAATCTAAGGGCATAAAACAGCTGCTTTTGCTAAAGAACCAGCAGACTCGTAAATGGCTATACAAGGTCTAGCTACTAGTGGGGAAAAAAGACACACCCTGTTGGACTAGGTTACACATGGACAAGTCTGACGCTTCCTCTGTATTCTCACATGATGGGTTTTGCATAACCTCCCTGGTGGCCCTGCACGGCAACCCTCATCTGCTCTTGGTTGGCCTATACAATTGGCTCTGTGCCTCTTTCTGCACCATGCACCATCCCCTATGCATAGTTCCGTCTCCCAGAGATCATCAGCAGAGCCCCTCCCCTGTCTACATTCAAGTTCCTCTTACTGATCCATTTCTGCCACCGAGACTGTCTGTTCTGGAATAGACCAGGAATCAAAAACCACATGAGTTGGCGCAGATTTGAAGATGCAGTTTAAAGCCATTCACCAACACTCCTGAAATTAGAAGTCCTTTAGCTCTATGAGTCAAGTCAGGGTTGTCCTGACCCAGTTTGGGTTTGGGATGCTGAACTCATTGTGGCCTCTCTGGGGAATTGGAGATTTGTGCTCAGTTAGGGGAAGTAAACATAGGTCATTCACCAGATGCGTAAAGACAACAGTGCAAGATGGCTGGGAAGATGGAGAGAGTGAGGGAAATCAGCATGGGAGGTGAGGCTGGGCTGGGGATCTGTGCTAGGGGAACAAAGTTTTATTGACTAAGGCCTGTGCTTCTACCACATCACCACGGCCTGTGACCCAGCCAGAATGATCCCTGCCTCTGTGTGTTCTCCTTCTCTCATCTTTCCCCTGGTATGGTAGTTAGCAATGTATCAGAGCAGATACTTCCTTTGTGTATGTGTGTGACCTTGCTAATGGCAACTATGGAAACCAGAGTATTCCCAAGGGCGTGAATGGCTGCAGAAGAAGGCGCAGTCCACCTTCAGTGGGATGGCTCCCCAAGGAGATGATCTGCACAATCCACATGCACAGGGAGCATCTCCTCTGCCAGCAGGCCTGACCCTGCTTAATTTACACGGCTACAGAGATCTAATGAGAGGTTCTGGAAAGTCACTGATACCGTAGGGTTTTCACGTTGTCATACGGCATTTTGATTTGCTAATATGATCTAAGAAAGTGGATTAGCGTTCCATGCATCCCATTAACCATCTGAATGGCACAAGAGAGCCAGATTTAGCCGACCACTGGGGGCCTCCTCTCCCAGCCGTGGCTCTGCTGTCCTAATTAATCGCTTTAGACAGGCTCGGAAGCCAAGAGCAGGTTTTAACTTCTCTAAGAAGCAACTCAGAGTTTGAATGGCCATGAAAGGCCCAAGGAATGATTCAGAATCAGCAAGCCATGGACATGTCTTTGACTTCCCCTATAGAGTCCCCTCCTCCATCAGGAGTCTCAACTCCCTCTCCAGGAGTACTCTGGCCCCTTTTTTTGCAATTGACCCTGCCTGCACTACCACTTTGCCTCCCCCTCTGCCAAGCCTTGATTCCTACCCTATTCTCACTGCCTGCCTGCCACACCTGGCTCCTTACCTGTCCTTCCACTGCCACCCCCCCCCCAGTGTAAATCACTTAAGTAGCATAGTCAGGAGTTGAAGGATAGAACAACCGTCACACCCCATGATTTGAGAACAGACATACCCTAAAACTCCCAACCTACTGCTGCAACCTGAAAACCAGAAACATTCCCTTCTGCTCAGAACAGTCCATCTACTTGTAAGAGACAGGCACTGGGGGCGGGAGGGGGCAGAATGGAGTTTGAACAAAAGAGCATTTTGCAGTTTTCCGTTGCAGAACTGCAAAGTGTTACCCTCCAGCACAATGCACTGTGGGCTCTCCTATCTCCCCTGAGCCTTATGGAGAACAAGGCAACCTTCAGCTGTATTGCTAAGGAGCGACGTCCATTAGGATTGCTTTATTAGGGTTTCTAAAGGAATTGGGGCAGACTCCCCCACAGCCACCGTGTTTAATATAGATGATAATTGGCATTTCTATGCAACACACATTACAAGTGAAGTACTTTATGAACATGTCTGCATGCACACACAACATGTGGGATATAAACATACTAAAGCTTGGTGAAATTTTCCACTGCAGTGTTTTTTGATGGAAAACGGCTTCCCCCCAAAAAATGAATAATTAGCTATTTTTATTCATGCATTTTTAACAAAAATGGTTCATATTTTTCTTTTAAAAGTCCCCCTAGTTTTGTCAACTGAAAACAATTTTTTGGTTTTGAGAAAAATGTTTCCTCCTCCCACCCAGTTTTTGGGGAGCATGGGGGCTAATCAAAAAACAGAAATCAAAGAAAATTTGACAAAAAATGAAATTTTTTTTTTGGGGGGGGGGAATAAATAATCCTACCAACCTGCTCCAAAACATGATGAACCCACATTAATGTTTTTACTGCACATGAGCCACCGCTGGAACAAAAGGCAGCCACAAAATAATATCATATATCATATGAATAAATATTATATATTACATATTGTATAAATATATATTATATTATAATACGATAATATATAATATCATATAAATCATATATCATATAAATGTTGATACCAAGACAAAAAGTGAAGAATACTCTTGACACAAACTCTCTCCCTTAGCCATTGAAAATACTGGGAAACGTAGGACCTACATGTGGTCTGCATTTCTGAACTGTAACTTGACTGGGCTCACATCCCATCTCTTTTAAAAAAGTGCCATTGGAGCTTCAATGAACAGAACATTGGTGTTATTTCTCATTCAAAGGACGAACCCCTCCAGCAGCCTTCAACTTTAGGCCTGGGACATTAGGTCCACAATGCAAGAGCATTTACCTTCTGAATCACCAAGACCACTTTCTTTGGCATGCAGGTGTCCCCTTGAGGGCTCCCGTCCGAAGTCTGAGGTGGCCGGAGGCTGATGAGGGTTGAAAGGAATCAGAACTCAAGGTGATGTCTCTGCAAGTGAAATTCACCTTCCTGCCGGATATCTGAGAAGGAGGGTTGGATGCTCTGCCATCTCACCAAACTTCTTGCCTTCCTCCAAACCCCAGGGGTGCTGATGTTCTAGTTACTCGCTCAACTCCTTGGCAGGCTGCCTGCTGCTTTAAAGAGAAAGAGCTTGATGTTAGGATTTAAGAAGACATTTGACATAAAGTTTCTGGCTTAATGAAGCCATTAAGATTTTTTTTAGGGGGTTTTAAGTACAGGCAATTTGAATGTATAATTCAGCTTGCACACTGCTCGCCATGCGCTTCCCTCATTCTGTGGAGGAACAGATTGCGAGGGGGAAAGCCAGCTGCCATAACATCCTGTCGAGCCTGACTGAGCCCGTCCTTCATTTACATTGTGGCCTCTGAGATGAATTAATGAGGCTTTCCCAGCTTGAAGCTGGCATTAAGCTCACAGCCCCACGCCGGAGAGGTGCACCTTCTTTGGCCTGGGACTGGCCCTGGAGATCATGAGCTATTGATAGGCTTGCTCAGGATCCCCTGATTATGGAGGGGCTGGAAAATATTGCCTGCAATTAACTAATCCACCCAGGAGCACTTTGGGCCTTAGATGTTGTTTTAACTAAAGTTCTCTTCGTTTCGGGAAAAACAAAACCAGCAGAACCTACAGACTGCTTCACCCATTATTCCTTTAAGCAAAGTTCAGCTGGGAGATCGAATGGCTAGGGCATCTGGAACTGAATATGGAGCTTGTGTCTAACTGTGTCGTCAATCCAAACCCACCGACTTGCAGTGATCAAAAGTAGGCTTTCTTACAGATACGAGGCAGCTTTCTATTAACTAAGCCAGTCACCTCAGTGCAGTTGCGGACCCCATAACAACTGGTGATTGCTGGCACTCTGCACAAAAGGAGGAGCAGAGACATATGGAGAAAACTTCTTTTTCACTGCTAGAGCCATTCCCTGAAATTCAGAGAGGAGGCACATGGGTAGTTTGAAAATTGACACAGCTGCTTTTCCTTGAAGAACCAGGAAACAAAAAACGGTTTATGATTAAATCAAAATGTTTGCTAAAATCGTATATAATGTCCATTAGTAGACGGGGTTTGGGTCCGATTCAGTCTAGATATTCCTGTGTTCCGACATAAAACAAGTCTCATTTTCAGCTGGCATTATAAATACAAAAGAGTCAGAAAAACAAAAATTCCAAGGGCTGAAAATGAGTTTTGCTTTATTTGACAAAAATCACACATGTTTAAAGGCAAATTAATTTTGTTTGTTTTTTTGTTAAAAAGGAAGGAAAGATATTTGCCCAACCACTGGTGGGGTGCTGAGGTGCTTGGGGAAGTTCGCCCTTCTGGTGCCAATTTTTCTACGTACATTATGGATATTGGTGTTTGGTTTTCCGGGCTGTAATGTTAACACATTTCATCAACACCAAAACAAACAAACAAAAGCTTTCGCTCCTGCTTCAATGCATCATCTGATGCATTTAACTAGGTCTAAAAATGATAGTGTTCTTTTAGGGACTAACAGTCATTTATAAAATCTTTTAAAAGCAATAAGAGATTTTCCATTTCTGTTCTCTTGCCCATCCGTCAAACCCAGACCTGCCTCATCTCGGTCTTCCGTGACAGCTTCACAGAGTACAGCAATAAGGGCAGATATTAGCTGAAAAGCTTGTCTCTCTCAGCAAAAGAAGTTGGACCAATAAAAGATTTGTCCTCCACTTTGTCTGTCTAACACACACACACACACACACACACACACACACACACACACACACACACACGAGCTCCGTGCAGCAGTAAATGGGGTGAAATTCTATGGCCTGCATTATGTAGGAGATCAGATTAGATTACCATAATGATCCTTTCTTGCCTTAAACTCTAATTCTGAGCCTGCATGTCACACAAGGGAGGGCAACCAGTTCAGATAAAACTAGCTTTGAATGCTCCCCCCCACCCCCCGAACTGCTCTGTGAACCATCCTCTAAAATTTGAACCCAGCATTCTTGTTTTGTGGGGCCAAAGAAGTTCGAATAACTATTTGATTTCATTATTTTTCATTTTCATGGCTCCCTTGCCATTTCAACTTCCAACTGCGATCTGAAGTGCTACGGTAGCTTGAGATATCACTCTGACACTATTTGCAGTCCAAAAAGAGAGCAGAAAATCTCTTATTAAAAAACAAAACCAACTCCCATCTCCCCCACAAACCCCCCCAAAATAAATAATTAGGGCAACATTTGTGTCCAAATTTCTGTTGGCAGCAGATCCTATGACACAGCTGGGCAGCTCTGACTCCTTCCGGCAGAGGGCACTTATACACAAATGCTAATCCTTGGTTCATTACATAATAGGCTGCTGCTATGGGCTCCTTCGCAATGGATAAAGAATATGGGTCATGCGCATAGCAGCATTGCAGTGGGTGAGGGCTGTGCAAATCATGTAACACGGACCTCGGCCTAGTTGTCAATGGGGATTCCTGTAGTGTATGGAGCTAAGAAAAGGAGTTACTTTTAAAAAGGACACATTGTAAACAAAAAAACATGTGACCCTCTCCCATTGATTTGTTCCAAGATAACTGCTGAATTTAACAGCAGTTTTGACCCCTGGGAGGAGCCCCAGGCTAGTGCGCTCAGTGAGAGATAGCAATTGCAACTGGTTATTGTGAGGAACCTGGCCAAATGCTTTCAGTTGCAAGCTTAGAGTTACCCAGCTCTAATTCCTTTGCCACACAGAAATAGTTGTGTGGGAAGGTGCTGCTGGGAGTGTGCAGGGGCGGGGAGGGGGATGAATATTGAAGGAAAAGGGGTTAAGAAGTCAAGCATATTAGATTTCCACTGGCCTCCTTTCCAGAAATCTATGAATGCCAGAGGTTGGACTGGGGGCTCCGGCAGCCAGACTGAAGCGTTCTCCTGGGGCCTTCTGGTGGCTGTGGAAATCATTAAGCTTTTAAAGCTTGATATCCACAGCCTTGCAAGCAGAATGCAAATGGCAAAGCCACGTAAGACAAAAAGAAAATCGACTTTTTCATTTCCTCCAGACCGTGTTGTCCAGAAGCTTTGAATGTGCGGGATGTAACCAGGTCTCAGAGTGAGGGACGAATTCTGCTGCTCTCATTATAAGCGGGTGGGTTCCCTATATGTTGGAGAATAGGATTTCAAGGGTCAGGGAGGTTCTTCCGGTTAAAGTATTTGCCATTCCAACCCTGAGCATAACCCACCAGAAGGGTCTTCAAGCAAAAGGAAAGTGATATGAAATTCACTTCATCTCATTGTGCCTCAATTCCCCGCCTGTAAAATGCATAGGATACTTTCTCACATTCTTTGCCTTGCATATTTAGAAGGTAAACTCACTTAGGAAAGGACTGTCAATGCCAATGGGCCTATACATTTCCTTGGTCCACAGAGTCCTGAACTCTGGTTTTGGGCCTCCAGATGCTCTTGCAATATTAACGATTAATAATATGTTGCCCTTCCCCTACTGCCAGCGAGCGAGTTGACTGTGCTGTCAGATGAGGCCCTGGTGTCCGGAGATGGGTGGTAGGCAGTCAGGCTTAGTGGTATGAGCAGGAATCAGGCCATGTGGTTGAAGTCTGAATGCCAGAGCAGTCCAAGGTCAAAGCAGAGCAGAGCCAGGGGTCAGAGCTGAAGATCAGAACTGAAGTCGGAGTGCAAATACCGAGCCAAGACACAGTCAGAACCAGGAGGCCAGGCTGCTCCTCTGCAGCTGCTGGGTTTAAGAGCCAGCCACCTGATTGCCGTAGCCAAACACACGCTTCTTCTGCGACCCAGCTGCACTCATTGGCTGCCTGACGACTGGCTAAGTGCAGATGCAGGTCTTCTGTCCCCCCACCTTGCCATCTTCACAGCTAGACTACACCCTTGACCAATCTCCTGTCAGGGAATGTGCGAGAGCACCACCCAAAAGCTACAACTTATACAGCACACAACAGCAGGCCTTTTAAACAACAAGGGCAAATGTGTATTGCCTGGCACTGCTCCAGGCCTGCCACTAAATCCCTCTTCATTTCCAAAGCAAAGCTGAAGGTCTGGTTCTAATTTTCAAGGTCCTAACGGGGTTAGGACCAGGCTGTTTTAGATGTATTGCCAGCCATGACTCATCCCCGCTACTCCATGTTGCATTCTGGGAGATGTAGTCTGACCTGGGAACCTCACCAGTAAAAGAGAATGGAGACATGAGGTACCCAAACTGCAACTTCCTAGAGGCTCCACAATATTTCAATCTAGTTTCGGAATGAAATATTTTGGGACTTTGATTTTTTTTTGAGAAGTCAAAACTTTCCATGGGAAAAAGTCCAATTTTCTCTATTTTTTAGGCTGGGATTTCCAAAGGTAGAGGAGGGAGCTGGTGAGAAATTCATTGGGAGTTGGGCACATAACAGCTATAGGTCCTTTAAAAATCCCACACTAAATGTCTCAAATTTCCGGTTCCTGTTTCTCTGCTTTGTCCCTTTACACTGCTGCTCCTCCCTCGGGTGGTTAAACCAATTGCAACTCATCTCATTGCTGAGTCATTGAACCCAGAGCATCAGTTGACTCATAGCCAACTGGTCATGCTCAAGCACTTGCAAAAAACAAAAAACAAAAAAAGAAAAGAAAAAGAAAAAAGAAAGAAAAGAAAAAGAAAAAACAAATGAGCTGTCTAAATTTGAAGTAAGAAATCTGCGAAAATTGCAATCTGCCCAAGGCTGTTATGTAAGCAAGGAAACTTGTTCATTTGAAAGCTGATTGGAATTTTTCAAATGTGAAATTTTCAGCAAAACACAGCAAGAATTAAAAAACAAAACAAAAAACCCCCAACCACTTGTGCAGAAATGTTGGTTTTTGACCAGCTCTAGTGAAATTGATTTGGTAAATCTCTAAGCTCTATTTAGAAGGCTAATGGCCAAATTGCATCAGCCAGAATTTGAACTCATGTTTCCATTATAGTCCAGCTATTATAAATGTAGGGTAAAATCCTGGATTTATTAAAATATAGAGGAGTTTTGCCATCAGCTTCCACAGGGCCACATTTCACCCCAGCTACTTAGCTGGCCCAGACAGTAATGCCTGAAACTAGCAACTAGGTGTTAATATAATATTTAGTTTCCTTAACAAGAAAATAAAAAGTTATCCTTTGATGAAGCTGGAGCATGAAATGACACTTGTTAAATATGACAAATGAGACATGGAAGACCATTTATTATTGTGAAGGCTGGCGATGGCTTGCTGTGCATAAAGAAACTCTACACTTTTTGGCTTTGTATGTCTCTGTACCTATTACATTTTATTTTCTTAATAATCAAGTTACAGCTGCTTCAATCAAATCTCCCCAGTGGCTGCTCTGAAGCTATATTCCCACTCAATGGCATACTGTACATAAATACTCCTGTTCGGAATGACTTTTTTATGGAAATGTGAATCTTATTCTGAGTGTGCGTCAGGGATCACGTGGATTGCTGGGGGGTTTTTAAACCAAAGTATTGCAAGTTAATGATCCAGGGATTTTTGGAGTGAAGAGTGTTGCTTTATTTCAAGCCCCGGAAAATCGGGAATTGCATGCTTCTCCCTGGAGTAGTTCTACAAGGACTAGGTCGGCCAGTGTCTGATCTAATATGACACTTGTCATGTGTCAGAATGTGGCCTCCTTAGAAAATGTGTGAATTCTGGAAAACACTTCACATGGGGTAATATTTCCAGGGCAAAACTGAAGTCTTTAAATCATGATTTGAGGACCTCAGTAACTCAGCCAGGGGTAATGGGTCTATTAATGAATGACCATGTTGGTCCCTTCTTTTCTTAAAATCTATAGTCTAAGAGCCATTTTACAAAATCGGAATCAGTTCAGGCACGTTGCAAAGGAATTGGAGTAGAGAGCATGTGAGAGGTTCCTCCCAATCAGAAGGAGCCCAGCTTATAGACTTTAAGGCCAGAAGGGACCAATATGATCAACTAGTCTGACCTTCTCCACAGCGCAGGTCACAGAACCTCACCCACCCACTCCTGGAATAGACCCCTAACTTAGGACTGAGTTAGTGAAGTCCTCAACTCATGGTTTAAAGACTACAAGGTACAGAAAATCCACCCACAAATGAGCTGTGCCCCATGCTACAGGGGAAGGTGAAAAAGCTGCTAGAAGGCAGACTATAGAAAGCAACAGGCACTAGAGAAAACCAAGGGTGGGGCAGGGAGACCTGAGGAGAAAGATCCTGAATGCTAATTCAACCCATAAAAGATCTTTCCCCAGCCTGTAATGCCTCCAGGGTCTTCAGCAGCTCAAGTGTAAATCATATAAATTATGCCTCCCCACAGCAAGTATGACACTGTGACTTGTACGCTTGCAGAGAATATTATGGGTTCTTTGGCTTGTTCTTAGCTAGTTTCTTTCCATTTGCTTCATCTGTGGTTCCCAAGTGATTGTAAGTTTCCCCTCCATCTCCACTCTACATCCTTATCTCACCACTAAAAGAGGAAGGCTGGTTTGATATTTAGGGATTGAATTTAGCACTTGGGAGACCTGCTCTACCACAGATCCCCTCTCTTATGAAAGGGAATGCAGATAGGCTGCCATAAGAGTTGGCTATAAAAACGCTAGTGGAGATTCTTACTGGAGAATCTTTGAGATGCAATACTTTGCCAGCAGGGAACATACATTTTGGAAAGGAGCATTGTAAAGTTAAGTTGGGTTGCGATAGAGAAATCTGACGCATAGTTCCAGTTATTTTGGCAAACGTTCTATGTTGAGCTTCTCCGAACATGATCCCCATAATAAGGAACTGATTTACGTGGTGCTGGTCTCTTGTGAATTAAAGCAAACTCTACTGTAAGCGTTCATGAGGAAGCAGTTGTGCTTTGGATGGCTGAGGGAGTTTGCTAAGCCCATAAAGCCTGTAAATCTTTGCTTAAGTCTTGCATATGTCCATTAATTAAACATTTTTATTATGTGGCTGATAAAAATCTTCCATTAAGTTAACATAGCAATAAATAATGAGTGGAACATCCAGTTTCAGTGTGACATCAACAAATCTTCTAGTCCGCTCTTACAGAAACACAGCACATTGTTTTACTGCCTCTCATTAGAGCTACTTGCCAGAGACGGCGCTTTCGCGCTACAGTTTCTGCTTCAAAGTTCTGAAACCTGACAGGAAGTAATGATTCCAGCAGGTTATGGTAAAGTCAGCCATTGCATTGGTTTGAGTCTTAGTGGACAGATCCTCAACTAGGGTAAATCCGTATAGCTCCACTGATTTGTGGTCATGAAAAAGAGGCGCAAAAAGCACTGGCGAGAGCCTGCTCTGAGAGGAAAGCCTTGAGAAAATATCTCCCACACTGTTGTGCCTGTCAGCCATTTTCTTCTCCCCCCGCCGCCAAAAAGTACACACATATTGATTTGACAGTGTATCTCAATCCTGATCTTCAGCTCCCCCTTCAATCCTGAGCTGCAGCACTCCTGAACCCCAAAGAATAAGCAATTTAATCAACTGATGGTATACATATTAGAGTTATAGACCCATGGGGTTAGAAGGGACCACAAAGGTCATCTAGTCAACCCACTGACAAGATGCAGATTTGCTGTGTCTAAGCCATCCCAGATAGATGGCTGTCCAGCCTCCTTCTGAAAACCTCCAGTAAAGGAGCTTCCACAACCTCCCGAGGCCGTCTGATCTGTTGTTCTTACAGTTAGAATGTTTCCTGAGATTTAATTTAAATCTAAATCCTGAGATTTAATCTAAATTTTTCTCCATCTTTTTATGGCAACCCTTCAAGTATCTGAAGACCACGATCATATTCCCTTTTAATCTCCTCTTTTCCAAACTAAACATACCTAGTTCCTATAGCCTTTGCTCATATGGCTTGCATTCTTACCCTTTGATCATCTTTATTGCTTACCTCTGGATCCTTTCCAGTTTCTCTACATCCTTTCTGTGATGACCAGAACTGGACACAGTACTCCAGCTGAGGCCTAACCCATGCCAGGTAGAGAAATACTAACACCTCCCAGGACTTGCATGCTATGCCTCTGTTAATGCAACCTTAAATTGGATTTGCTTTTTTTGTAACATCATGGCTGATTCATGTTGAGGTTGTGATCCACCACAACCCCGAGATCCTTTTGAGCAGTGCTGCCGCCAAACCAGTTTTCCCCCATTCTGTATTTGTGCATTCAGTGTTTGATCCCTAACTGTAGCACCTTACATTTGTCTTTGTTGCATTTCACTTTGTTGTCTAGAGCCCAGTTCTCCAATTTATCAAGATCCCTCTGAATTTTAGCTTTACCCTCCAAAACATTGGCAAACCCCTCGCCCCCACCTTGGTGATATCTGCAATCTTGATCAGTATACTCTCTAGTCCTACATCTAGGTCAATAATAAAGATGTTAAAGAACAACAAGCCCAGAACAGATGTCTGTGGAACCCCACTTGAGACCTCCCTCCAACCAAATATCATTCCATTCATAGTTACTCTTTGTTTGTGGTTGTTTTACTAATTATGTCTCCATTAATGATAGTTCCACTGAGCATGTATTTCTCCAGTTTACTTCTCAGAATGTCACATGGGACTGCATCAAAAGCCTTGCTGAAGTCCGGGTATATTATGTCTACCACATTCCCTCATCCACCAAATTAGTTACCCTGCCAAAGAAGGAAATTAAGCTGGCTAGGCATGATTGGTTCTTGGTAAATCATGCTGGCTGCTCATGATTACCCCTTCATCCTCCAGGTATTTGATAAATTGCCCTGTTGTTTTCACTCCCTCTGAAGCACCTGGCAGCAGTTACTGTCGGAAGACAAGAGACGGGGCTAGATAAACCATTGGTCAGCCTCAGTGTGGCTGTTATGATTCTATGTCCCTCTTATGTCAACCAATGCACATTGATCCTGCCATGAAGCATGCCTTGCATACTTTTTGTAGTCCTATAACACCATATAGCTCTGCCTATACACTTCCCTCCTAACCCGCAACACCCCCTGCTCTTCTAATCCTGAGCCGTGTTTGCCAATCCCAGTTTCAGTGGTGCCTTTGTGACATGGACTGCTACACTCCTCTGTCTCCAGCAAGGAACTAACTGTCTCTGGCAGATTTTGCAGCTCCTTTTATATGGCCTTCCTGGGCCTTGATTGGATGCTCTCTGGAGCCTTTCTGATTGACTGCTTTCCTTCAGCCACTGTACGCTGCTTGGAGGACTCCTCTACAGTTCCTTACTTGGGATGGGTGTAGCAGGGCAACAAATGTTATTAGGGTTATGGAACAGCTTTCATACAAAGAGAGATCAAAACCACTAGAACAGTTCGGCTTAAAGTGATGACTAAAGGGGGATTTGATAAAGGTCTGTAAAATCATGAATGATTTGGAGAAAATGAGTAGGGAAGTGTTATTTACCCCTTCACATAACACAAGAGCATGGGCTCGCCCAATAAAAGTAATAGACAGCAGGCTTAAAACAAACAAAAGTAAGTACTTCTTCATATAATGTATAGTCAGCCTGTGGAACACATTGCCAAGGATGTTGTGAAGACCAAAATTATAACTGGATTCAAAAAAGGACTAGGTAAGTTCAGGGATGATAGGCCCATCAATGGCTATTATCCAAGATGGTCAGGGACTCAACCCCTTGATGTGGGTGTCCCTAAACCTCCACTTGCCAGAAACTGGGACAGGATGACAGGGGATGGACTATTCAAAATTGCCCTGTTCTGGTCATTCCTTCTGAAATATCTGCATCAGCCACTGTCAGAAGGGCTAGATGGGCCATTGGTCTGCAGTGTGACCATTTTATGTTTATGTTATTATTGGGAAAAACATTTAGTGGTCACAAAATACGTCTGGAAATCTGGATCCTGTGATGGGTTGCCTACCCCACACAAATAAACAAAGGGTTAACAGGAGTCAAAGTTGAGTTAGCTCATCTGGTTGTACCTGGAGGGATCTAATTGATGATGGAAACCAGCTGGGAAGGGGCTGGGAGGTGTTGCAAACAGAAAGTTTGAAGCAGAAGGGGCCTGAAGGGAGAAGCTCTGCATTCACTCTTCTGATAGCTGGAGTGAAGGGACATGTAGGGACCAGGAAACCTCTTGCATTGTGAGGAGAAAGCCCATGGAAAGGGCTTGGCAAGGGGTAGCAAGGAGGTGAGTGGAGGGAATCTTGACTGCCTGTCCTAGGGTCCCAGGACTGGAAACCAGTGTAGAGGGTAGGCCTGGGTTTCCCTACCAGCCACTGAGAAGATGGTGTGAAGCCCTTGAGAAGGTGATGTGGAGCACAGTGGAGACCCTGAGAAAAGGGTGTGTGAATCTCTGGACCCAGAACTTAGATCAGCAGGCTGGCCTGAAGCCTCAGACATTCATGGCTGTTGAGTTTTTTTGGTTATTTCCCCCTGGCCTTTCTGTTACCCTGGAAGGGGTGAGAATGAAAGCGTGGCATGGCCGGAGAGCCAAGTCATGAGAAAAGACAAGATTGCCATGGGACTGGAGCGACCATCAGCAGGGAGCAGTATGCAGGAAAGAACTGCCCCGCCCAGTCACGAGGCGGCATTTAAGCGGTGCGTCCATTCTTCTACAGATACCGTACTGAGAGACATCTGGGACATTTCTGACATCTACAAATAGGCCCCACTGTCATAACACGGGCCTCATCTTGTTCCCACTGAAGCTGTCCCCAACCCCACCATTCCTTTCGGTAGTTGCAGGCTCGGTCTTGAATGAGCAATGTATATTCAGTGGCGAAAATCCCTTTGGATTGTTGGTTCAGTTACTCACAGACGGAGCTGGCTGGAAGAGACGATGGGGGTGGATTTAAAAAATGTTAATGAAATTTCCTTTTTAGTTAGCACTGAAATTTTGTTTGCCCTGAAATTTTCAGCTGGCTCTATTCATAAACTTGCAAAAATGCAGCTGCTCTCCTACTCTTGGTGCAAATTAACAAAGCTTGTCTAGCCTTTTGAGTTCCTCCATTCCTCCTCTTTCAGTGATTCCCCTTAAATGTTTTCTGCCATCTCTAGTGCATATTTCCCCTCTTTAGGGGCTGTAGTGATGCTTAATATTATGCAACATTAAACTCCTATTGTTTTCCAAGCATCCCATCTGCAGAATAATTTCCTATATGGGAAGCATTGAAGATAGTGCAGTCAGTTAAACAAATTGCTGAGGAGGTAGAAATGGACTGATCACTTCGTCTATTTCCTTGAGGTTATGACCCCCCATGATTATTCATAGGGTTAGTGTATATGCGCTGGAGCTGCTCTTCCTTTGACCTCAAACAAGGTCAAGTGTTTACAGCTGGACCAGGATCTGTGTGCTAAGCCTTGGGACGGCATCACAATTGATCTTGAACACTAAGCATTTTGTATTGGAGTTTGAACACCAAAAGACTCAGCAGTACATTAGAAAAGAACAATATCAGTTGATGCAAGGGCTATGTCTCATTTCTTCTAGAAATGTATTAAGAGTCGTGTAGTTGGCAGACCAGACCATAAATATCAGAGCCTAACATGAGGCGATTTCATAGTTTTTACATCTAATATGCAACCACGAGAGGCACCTTAGAAATACTGGATTCCACTAAAGTCAGTAGAGTCCCACAGGCGTATACCAGGTGTCGATCTGGCACGGTAGCGACGAGGAATGGATGTGTATGAGCCGAACCAGAAACCACATAGTGCATTTGAGCCCAGGATAAGCCTTGACTATTTCAGAAGTGTAAGGTGGGCCCCTAATACGTCAGGCCTGAGTCTCCTCTCACTTCCCCTGGCGTAAGCCAGAAGTCACTCCACTGCACTTGTCTGCCATTGTAGGGTTGAAGAGAATCATGCTCATTAATATTTGTTAAGCCTTGTAACTAAACAGAAATGAGTGGAATTGGGAAAAGACAGACCAGCTTTTGTGCACTGGGGTTGGTGCTGTTCTTGCTTCACTAAAACCAGGAAAATTTGTCTCTGCCTCTCTACAGGAGTCAGCAGCAAATTTCACTCCTTCAGCATAATAACAGGCCCACTGCAAATCCCAATTATCATATCCCGGGTTTGACTTCTCAGTCCTAGGTGCAACTCAATACAAGACTGGCTGGCTTTCAGATGAAGCCCTTGAGACCATTAAGATGCCTTGTCAGTAAACCATATTCCCATGTAAAACTCTCTTGTGTACCTTGCATTTTTATTAGCTGTTTGCTAATTGCTTCCTTTCCACACAGCTTCTGACCATAAAATATTGACCCTCAAGCTGTTTTTCCATTGTGTGACATGATTAATAAGGGCTTGGTATTGTAACTTGCACTCAGTGAGCAGAGGTGCCGTCTTTTCCCTGTTGTTGTTGCTGTAGGCTAAAGGTTTAGGATTGCTGGGTATATTTCCAGGCCCCATGGATGGCCTTCATACTGGACCAAATCTTGCACAAGTTACTCTTGTGAGGAGTCCCAAATGACTTCAATGGCATTGTTGTACAAATAAAGTCAGCAGAACTTTACGCTGGACCAGATCCCTGTGGATGCAAACTGACATTGCTCTGACTTCATACAGCTCTGGTTATTTGCACCACTTGAATATCTGTCCCATACTCTTGACAATTTGTTTCTTTAGAAGAAACTTGAATGTTTTCTCCTTGATCCTGAGTTACACTCATTTACACACAAAGAGCTACACTGTCACTGCACAAGACTGAGAAACTTATATAATGTGTGGTGGTATTTAGACCACAGGCTGTGACATTGCACTTTGATGACCAAATTTTATCTAGAAAGGTTCAGCTGAAGACAATCGCTCTGGCATATAAAACTTAGACGTTCTGATGGAAAACTTTTCTATACTTGATTGTAAGACTTCAGAATAGATATTTTTGTGCCATTAGTCATGCAAATGATAAATACTTCACTGCTAGGAAACTAGAATGTCAGACCTCAAGCACCCTTGTGAAACAGAATATTCACTCCCACTATTTGATACCCCAATAATCAGGGCAATCTTTGATTAGTGTGTCAGGCAATTAGGTCTGGATTCTTCTCTCACTTTACACCACTTCTCCTTTCTTTTTAACTATTTATTTCAATTCACTTACTCTTGATTTGCAGGGGTGTCAGAGGAGAATCAGGCCACGTTTAGCTTCCCCTTGAAATCAGAGAGAACCAGACTCCAGCATAAAAGCACTGTGACATTTGGTAACCCTTGGATCCGGAACTGGATTCAAGCTTTATAGGGTTAGGTCCATCCTTCCCTAAAATAGGGTTTGATGCAAAGCCCATTGAAGTCTTTTAATGCTTTAGATCAAACCACTTGTCTATGGTTACCAAAAAAGCTAGATATTGAAAAATTAAAATCTGGATTTAAACAATCCCAAATATTAAGTGTGATTTGGATCTGTGGTGGGTTTTTTTGTTTTTTTTTGTAGGTCAGCCTATAAGGAACAATGACATTGTGTCTTTTCTACACGCCAAGCTCTGACGGAGCTTACAGAAGCCAATTCTCAGTTGCCAAATATCTGCCCCTCCAAGCTGGAGGGATACTCCAATATAATTTCAATGAATACTTGCCCACATTTAAAAACACTGTCCCATTGCGCCTGCTCATCATGCTTTCTGTGGGCACTTTTAGGGGAGCATCACTAGCATGAATGCTCAGGGCAAGAAGATTTTCCGCTGGCACACTTGAGTAAATGCCCAGACATGGTTTGGTATTTTTATATTGGATGGGGCTGTGCATGATCTAGTTCCCAGACCTCCTCACCGAAGGTGATGGCTCCGGCAAGGGATGCATGGCCCAGAAATGAAATGCTTTACCATTTTCTAAGATTTCCTATGCAAGATATCTTCCCCCAGTTTTGTACAAGATTCCTGGGGTCAAATCTTCCTACCATTATGGAGTTGTCCCTTAGTAATCCCAGTGGGCTAGATGTCAAATTTTACTCATGCAGGTAAGCACTTATTCATGTGGGCAGTTCCATGGATTTTGAGGTGGGAATGACGTTTGCTCATGTAAAGATTACAGTGTTTGGCCTGTAGATTCAATGTGGCTGCTTGCATAGTAAGAGACTCTGCTCCATGAACAAGGGGTTGCAGAATCTAACCCCACATGAAGGGAGTCCATGACCTGAAAAATGTCCGATGGGGTCCTTATGCATCCTGATGAGCATATACCACTGAAACCAATGAGACTAGGGTGCACAATCTGTCCCCCTAATGAATGCAAACCCCAGAACAGAATGTACTAGAAAGCCCATGGGAAGGAGTAACTTTAGGAGTTTCTTGTAGGCAGTTATCATTTGGCTTGTTTTAGTCATGTTTGGTTTGGCTCAATTAATAACCATATGCACAAATATACGATATCACTAGCTCTTCTGTATTTGTATTCTCCCTCCTCCCCCAGAGACTGGTACTACATATCATTCAAAAATACCCATGATGCAATACAACACTGTGACTTCACTATCCGTCTCACAGACCCAATAATGCACACAATATAGATCATCATTTCTTACAGTCAGCACTTATTGTCTGTCTTCCCTCTGGATCAAACGGTACCTCTCCTCTCGGGCCTGTTTTACAGAACCCTTCTGCAAGATTGGCACCCAAACCAGATTCGTTTGCTACCCGGAAGCAGAAGGGATTCTTCTCTCTGCTCCAAAGGTAGCAAAGACGTGAATGCCATGAGAAGATAGGGATGTATTAGGGCTGGTTCTAGAAGTGCTCCGCTCAGCTATTTCTTTAGTCAGCATATAAACAGGTCCCTTTGTTATTCTGTTCATTTAAATATACGAAACAAAACACATGTCTGGCTGCTGTGAGAAAGCTGTCCCCTTATCTGGGCAGCTTCTTTGGTATAGTGATCAGTAGCATGGAGACTATAGTTAACTGGATGGAAAGGGAGAAAAACTGTCCGTGACAAATGTAAGTCTTTTCCCATGTGCCTACTTAGCAGGGCTCATATCCTTTAAGACTTATCCACAAGCCCCATCAAAGGAGATGCCACGTTAATAGTTTAAAGAGCCTCATTAGTAGAAGCTGTTTGCTCGCTTAGCATATGCTGTTTTGTACTTGTTTGACATCCAGCCTTTCACTCAACCGCACACAAAAAAAGATCTTGGGAGATGGTGAATAGCACCAAACGAGGGACCGACTGTAACACTTTGGGGAGCATCGATCCGACGCCAACTTCAAAATGATTTAAAAGTAATAAGTAAGCAGGTTTACCCACTCACCCACCCGTAAAAAAACAGCAAGAAGAATGCAAGCAAGAGACCACATGGCAGATATCAGAGCTGCATTGCCTGAGCCCCCTCTTTTTGCAGCTTTCCGTTTTACATTAACTTTCATGTGCTGCAATGTTCAGCGGGGAATATTTAATTGGATGACCTTCCACTGAACTATAGAACGATTCATTAATGAAAATTGTTTTCCCAAAGATGTGCCATGGTGTAGGAGACACTATTATAGTTCAAAGGCAGGAGACATAACCAAGTTGGGGTGTGGGGGGGTTCTTTTTTCCTTTCTAATTTTCTCTGCCAACATGAAATTAATTTTTTTTTTAAATTAAACAAGGCTTAAAAAAAAAAAGCCACCTTTCATCCTTGCTCACTGTAAACATTCCCAGGGATCTCAGTGCCTTGTCTATGGCCATTTAGCTCTCTTTTTAACAGCAAGGCCCCCTCCTTTGCCAGCCACCGGATGAACAAAGCACGGTTTGTTGAAGCAATGAATGCTGTCTTCTTAATGATGGTAAAGTGGGTTCTTCCGCTGGGTGGTGTTGTCAGTTAGAGTTGGTTCGTGTGAATGAGAAGAATGCTAGGCAAGCAGGCAGGCAGAAGAAAAAGGTGGCCAAATTCTTAGAAGCCAGAAGTCCTTTTGCAAGGGAGCTCCGGACTGGCTTGATTGAACCACTGGCAGCCCCGGGAGAGTGTAGCAGAAGGCTTGAAATTCTCAGCATGAGATGCTGGGCTGGAAGAAACCATGGTGGGAGATGATGCATGATGGTGGAGCGCATGGCTAGAGTTGTCAGGTGTTCAGTTTGCGGTCGGAAAGTCCCGTTGAAAAGGGGACCTGGCAACGTCCGATCAGATATGCTGAGTGGAGTGGACCCCAAAAGTCTGCTTACTGTGGGTGGAGGGAAGTGGCAGCCTGTCCCCTACCTGAAGCTTGTCACCCGTCTGAAGCCCGCCTTGAAGAGGCGGTTTCCACTGGTGCATGCATGCACCGGCTCGGGCGGCTCCATTGAGGAGCATGGTTTCCAGGGCTGCGACGGAGGACACCGTGCAGGGGCCCATTTCCAGAGGCGTAAAGGGCTCTAGAGCAGGGTGAGGGGCTCCCAGCTGGCATGGAACTTTCCCTGGGAGGGAAGAAACATGAGCTGCCCCACCAGGCAGTGCTTGCCCGGGCTTTGCTTTCAGGCAGCTCTGCAGTAGGAAGGGCTCGAGTGGGTGGGAAGAGGGCTGCCAGGCAGGAGGCCCATGTCCTAGCTCGCCAGCGGGGTGCCTGGCTGCTCCCGTGTGGCCACAGCGCTCTTATGACCTGCACTCCCAGGTGGTCCTGCTGGAGCGCGGGAGTTTGCAAGTCCCTTGGGGGCTTCTCAGGCGGGAATGGCCCAGGGTTTAGGGCGGTGCTGCTGGGACTGGAATCTGCTTGTTGGGCATTAAAGCAGCAGAGGGCTTAAAAAGCTGCGCTGGCACAGCCGCGCCACTGCAATGCACTGCTGGAGCGGTCCAGCTACTGCGCCTACAAGAGAGGGCTTCTCCTGGCAGCATAATTAATCCACCTCCACACCAGGCAGTGGCCACGTTGACAGGAGAAGCTCTCCCGCCGACCCAGCGCTGTCTACACCAGGGGTTAGGTTGGGATAAGTGCATCACTCATGGGGCTGGATTTTTCACACCCCGAGGGACTTACTTATACTGATGTAACTTTGCAGTGTAGACCTGGCCTAAGAAATCTCCATAGATCTCTTAGCACCTCTGCTGTTACCCAGAAGAGGACTCCCTTACTGCAACAAGGTGAAGTGTATATATCTGTAACTATTTAACGAGTTTTATCTGCAATATGCTGAAGGGTTAGCACTGAGACTACACAGGTTACCTGGGGCAGCCTCTTCTGCTGCCTTCCAGAGAGCCACCTCTGGCCACTAGGATTCTCTGCTTTGAGGTTAAGGGCAGGCAGACAGACTTAACCATGCGGCCGAGGGGCCCATGTCCCGCCCCATACGGGAGATGTGTGTACGTGTCCTGCGACAGAGCTCAACAAATAAGTCTGTGGTGCCAACCCTCATGCATGACTGGGCATGCCAGAGAGTTTGGGGGTACAGCCAAGTTCAGCCCTGGAAAAGTTCCTTGATGGCCATCAGTGACGGAGAAAGAAGACAACGTAAACAAAAGACTGTTTCTGCCACCTCTCCCTGCTCCAAATCGCTAAATGAGGTGAGAACGTTGCCAAGAAATGGAATGTCAATCCTTCTATAATTAATATGCAGAAAATGCCCCATTCTTACAAATCTTAGTGGGGAATAAGATTTCTCATTAACCTTTTTAAGCCTGGTCAGTTTCATCAGCAATTGTCTTTATATAATATTTGTCTCCATGATGCTGTAGAGTATGGATTTTCTGAAAGCTGATGATGCTAGAACTAGGACACAGGTTACAGGCCTATCTCACTTTCTGGAGTGCAGTTGATTGTGAAGCTAGAAAATCAATATACAATAAAGGTGGTACATGTTAAAACTAAATTGGAATGATTGATTATTTTTCTCCTCCGGGATCACTTAGATTCCTTCCCAAAATCTCTGTCTGGTTATGGAGAAATGTTTACTCTTCATTTAAGGTTTTACAGTGTAGTAAAAAGAGAGATAAAAATCTAAACTTTATCTCAGCCCCCCCCAAAAAAAAAATCAACCTCCAAGTGCAGGGAAACACTGCATTTTAGATGCACTTTAAGGGGTTATTGCAGATACAGCGTAAGAAACTAGGGGCATTATTCTCTACCCTTGTAACAACCAAAAGTCAACGTAAATCTCTAAAGGCATTGGGATAGATCCTCTGCTGGTGTAAATCCACACAAATCCAACCTGGTCCACTGTGGCTAAGCAACCCGGCAGACTAGTGCAGCAGCCTTTGACTTCAGGAGTCCTGGGTTAAAATTCTTCCTTGAGTTTGTCAGACTGACCATCCCGGAGTGTGAGAGATCTTCTCTATCCCCAGGACAAGTAGAGCATAGGAAGCAGCAATGCAGGGGATAAACGTTTACCGTCCTGCCCTGCCGTCAACACTCGGGGGGGGTAGGAGAATAATACAATTGTCCCTGCTCAGTGAGGGCTAGGTTGTGAGCCGGGCTATTTCCCTGTAATTACAGCTCACATCATCTATCTATTCCCAAGTATGAACTCAATTTGACTTATATTTATAGGTTGCTTGTTTACAGCAGAAAATTAATCCACCTTACTGCCTTTTCCTAATCTAGTTTCATACCTATTTTTCAAGGTACAAAGACATCTGTCTTGACTGTACACAATAACATTCCAAGTGTTAGTAGACCGAAGAGTACAAATGGCCTAAGACTGTAGTGACATGAACTGTTCTGTGCTAACATTACCCAACCATTCATATATAATGTTCCTAAGGAGACCATACATCTTGTTTCTGACAGTCCCTACATGCGCAAGGAACAGGAGCTACTGAGAGTTTACCAACTAGTATATTTCCACATTAAAGCTTAACATAAATGCAAAGCATCTTGGGCATATGGTTCATACTTATACAACTTAACATGCATATCAAGTCTTCTAAAAATACACTCTGTTGGCTTACTCCTTGATTTCCATAATCTTTATCGTCCTTTCTGGCCTCCCAGATTTGCTCTTCATTCTATCTGAATCCAAGCTGATGAAATCCTTTTCTTTCACTAATCACAACATATCAGCCACGCTCAAATTAAGATTCCACAGACAACGTTAGCTGTAACCCCACTCAACACACATCCTCTACCTAACAAGTAACATTCCCCTTGTACCAACAATAACCCAACTCTCCATGTCTCATTCATTTTTTTTCTATATAGGCCACAAATCGTCACACAATAGTGGTATAAACTGGAAACCAAATATCAATATTTTCTTACAACAAGGTTCTGATAATGTGGTTTTCATTTAACTAAAATTTATATACAATCTTAATATTTTAACGAACTTATGCTTTGCATCTAAAATTTTAAAAAAAAACAGAGGAGAGAGGGGGAGTTACCAAGCCAAATTCTGCCTGGGATAAAACCTCTTTCACTCCATGCAAATGGTCCCTAGATGTCAAACTGAGAACCAGAGGTGATTGAAATTTTTCCAACACAAATTCTTCTATTCCAAAAATGGATTTTTTTTTTTTACAAAACCATATTTTCAGAAAAGCTTGTTCAAAATTTTTTCAGTGGAGAAAATTTTTTTCCATTTTTTTTTTAATTCCCCATACTTCCCTGTCCCTCCTTTTCAGTGGCAAGGTAGAGGAAGGGGAAGAAATAATTATAGAATAAAAGTGGCAGAGGGAGTGAAATCCAACTCCCCTCTCTCCACACACAAAAAAACTTTCCCAAACAAATTCTTTTTTATGGGAAAAAAATGGGGGGAAGGGAAATGAATGCACAAAAGCTTGTCTGTTTTCAAAACCTACAGAATGGACAACATGTTGAAAATGTCATCTCTATAGGTGGCTGTCTTTGGAAATAAAAATGATGGATGGGATACACGGATATTTCCCTCTATTAGTAGCTCCTCACAGAAGTCAGTAGCATTGCACTGTGGTAACTCAACAGAGCTTTCCAGACCACTGCCTCTATGGCATATGAGAAGATTGAAAACAGGTTAGATTTTTTTTTTTTTTTTTTACATTTTGTGTGTGTATTTCTCTAAAGAAAAAGATGATCTGACAGTCCGTAAGATCACAGCATAAAGTGCAAAGAGGACAAATTGCACCGAGAGATTGCCCTTTGAGCCGGATGCTTAGCTGGTCCCTTCACCGGTGTAAATTTACATAGCTATGTTGATTTCACTGGCATTTTGATAGAACTGTACTGAGCACAGCAAAAGACTGTCCAGGGAAAAGCCACACAGTTTGCCAAAATAGACTTCACCTAATAAAAAATAACATTATTTATGTTATGGACTCTCTCTTGCTATGCATTGTATTCCAAGAGATGTTTCAGAATAGCATTGCCTAGTGGTTAGGGTTCTAATAGGAAATTCAGAAGACCTGGATTCTATTCCCAGATTTACACCTAACCTGTCATGTGACTGTTGGCAAGTTATTCCTTGTGTGTGTTTCTACAATGCCTAGCAGAATAGGGCCCTGATCTTGTTTTGGGATTCAAGCTGTTATTGTAATATAAATATTTGATTCTGGCTTCAGTTTGCCTAGAAGATCAAGCATCTTTAGATACTGTGTATATTTGAGCAGCAGGAGGTAGCGTCCTCTAGAGATGATAATTTGGAAGTGGGCATTGGTACCCATTGGTTCAATCCTTGGTTCTGCCAGTGGCTCACTGTGACTCTGAACCAAGTCAATAATCTCCCTCTGTTTCAGGATATCCATTTTTGGAATGGGTATCTTAATACTTACCTACATCCTTAGGGTGTTGTGCTACTGTGCTAATTAATGGTTGTAAAGCACTTTCAGATCCCCAGAAGAAAGGAACTTGATGACTTCCCAGCAGAATGCTAACAACCCACCACTGCGACAAAGCTCTCGTGGTGTACGGCTTGGCAGAGAATGCATGATGATTATTGTAAGATAATTAGCTGATCAGATATCTAGTGCAGTCGGTAATTCTTATTTAACATGACCAATTTGCAAACGTACACACTTCAGTGCATGCACAGCGCTAATTGAAACATGTCTAGAAGGCAGACTTCTGAAGGAAGAACTGTGGTAGCTGCTCTGCTACTGCTGTGAAACAAACGTTAATTGATTAGTAATGAAATGATCCTGGGAAAAAGAAAATTATCATTTGTTCAGTGACAGAATGGTCTGTCCATGAACCAAGGGGGGGGGACCAGATAATTAACATGTTTCCTAGATGTATGATCTAGACACACAAATATGATAAACCATCCTGTTAATTCTAGAGACGGCAGTCACTCCTTCACGCCTGGTGATCCAGCGATATAGAGCATAGCCCAAGACACAACTCAAATGAAATTATAAGTAACTTGTGCATTAGGGCTCATTTGAGGCTGTTTTTCTCCAGTGAGTAATTATTTCCAATAAATCTTTTTCCATTAAAGAGACTTTTTCAAGCAGTTAAATAATGTAGTTTAAGTTCTGTGAAACCGAAAACGGGGTAGGGATATTAAAAAGCCAAATAAGAATAAAAAGACATGAATTGGAAAAATCGAGGAGCTACACTTTCAAAAGTGCTGATGGGCATACAGGGCCTGGATTTTAGAAAGTGCTGAGCACTATCTGTCTGAAAACCAGGCCTCTTTAAGAGGTCTCAGGTTAGGCACCCCAAAATCATGAGTAGCTTTTGAAAATTTTGGCCAGATTTTTTTTTATAATTGTTGGTATAGACTCATAGACTCATAGACTCATAGGTCAGAAGGGACCAATATGATCATCTAGTCTGACCTCCCGCACAAGGCAGGCCACAAAACCCTACCCATACCCATAATTGAAAGCATCCCCATGGAGTTACAGAAAGCTAGGCACAAAAGGAATCAGGTTAGGATATGAGAACTAGAAGGTGAAACTGACTAGAAATGGAAAATGAAGCTGATCAATCTGATTTCCTTGTGTAAACGGAGTGAAAGGCAAAAAATGGCTAAAAGTAAATTAGGTTCTTAAAACTCTTTCAATAACCTAAGGGATAGTTTTGGTAACAGAAAAAGGAAATATTAATTTATTTACATGTATCATTTTCCTATGGCGAGAATCCCTAATTCAAATAAAATGGGTAAATATTCCAAGATGATAACACTATCATGTTTATTAAAAGTGTAATAGACCACAGTGATAGTAAGAAACTAATTTTTAATTCCCAGCCCAGTATTACCAAAGCCAAATATTCAAAACCAGGAGTCAGAACTGAAAACTCAAGAGATGTTAAAAAAAAAAACGTTGAGCTCTTTTGTATCAGCCCTTTGAGTCTTTGGGCATAAAGTTTTCTCTGCAATCATGAAGGCTGAAGATATCTATTTTTAATTAAAACTATGATTCTCATGGGATTGCGTGATTCCAGTAGCTGGGGCTTTAAGAAAACACCAAGTTTTTAGCAACAAAGCTCGCACCGGTCACATGATATGGATTAGGGTTAAAATACCCCCATCACACTGCAGAGTTTAGTATCCATTGACTCCATTACAACAGTGGAACAGGTTCAGACCGTGGTCAGCCCTTCCCGCTAACCTTTCAGGCGAGGATAACAAAACACTCTCTCTTAGGTACCCTGTAGTATTTGATGGCCTCATAGGAAATAATGAATTTACCCTCCCAACAACCCAGTGAGGTGAAAAAAAAAAATCTGTTATCCCCAGTGTACGGATGGAGAACCAGAGCTGACAAGATGTGGGGGAAAGCGGGACAATTGTACTGGGGCCCCAAGTTCAGAAGCCTCCCCAAAATGTCTGTGTAAATACAGTGGAAGGAGAGGGTTTCCAAACATGGCGTACCGGGCCCTCAACTCCCTGAGGAGGAACGCAAAGGGTAAGTGACTTGTCCGAGGTTTCCCAGGAGGTCTGTGGCGGAGTAGGGAATTGAAGTTGGATCTCTCAAGTCTGAGGCTAACACCAAAACCACGGTGCCATTTTATTATAGGGAAGCAGAATGATGTGACCGAGAGCCAGGTGTGGCTTCTAATCTCGGCTCTGACACTAACTTATTGTGTGACCTTTGGACAAGTCACTTCACCTCTCTCTACATCTTTGCATCTCCCCCGCTTTCTGTGTTGTCTATTTAGGCCTGGTCGACACTGGGAAATTAAGTCAGCATAACTACATCATTCAGGAGTGTTAAAAATCCATAACCCCTGAATGACTCTGTTAAACCAAGTTAACCCCCACTGTAGACAGTGGCAGCTTCTCAGGGACATGGATTACCTACACTGACAGGTGAAACCTTCCTGTTGGCATAGGTAGTGTCTTCACTGAAGTGCTACAGCTGCACCGCTGTCAAGTTTTAAGTGTAGACAAGCCCTTAGAATGTAAGGTCTTTGGGTGGGGGACTCTCTCTTACTATGGGTGTGTACAGCTCTTAACACAATAGGTCTTTGATATCACTTGGGGCTTTTTGGTGTTACTATAAAACAAATATTTCACTCTCTTTCATGCTATTGTGTGGTCACTTGCACTAGTGCAAAGTGAGCAGAAAACAGGTGTAAAATCATTTGCATTTTGATATAGTAGCGCTAACGCCCGCTTTGCACCGGCGTAAATGACAGCACAGGTTACAGAGCAACAGCGAATCACTTGCAGAGAAGTTCAGTCATTTGCCCACACAGAAAGTGAGTGGTATAGCAAGAAATGGAATCCATGTGTCTTGACTAATTGGGGGGTGGGGAAGGGGTGTATGTGCAATTCTTCAGATGAGTTTATTTGATGAAAAATGCAGTTTGTCAGCTAGAAACGAGTTTTGAATGTGACACACTTAGTTTGATCCATTCACAAAACGGTCAGAAGAGGTGCTGGTGCTGCTATTTGCCTTCGCATCTTTATCCCAGGAGTAGTTTGGCTATTTAATGAGGATTTGGAGGCCCAGGTTCAAATCACTGCTCTGGAACAGACCCCAAAAGGACTGTTTTGATTCACCAAAAATTCTAATTCAGTTCAATCCAAACTATTTTCCCCCCAATTTTTTGGAGCTGCTACTGAACCAAAAAAATCAGTTATTCACCCAGCTGTAGTCTTGATGCTTCTTCTGTTACTCTTCTCCCACTAGAACCCACATTCATGAGCATTCTGCAATGGTAGAGTCCTGTATCTACAAGAAATACTGGAATCTGACCTCCTAATGCATTCATATCAAGTGACTCGAGTCATTTGGGAGCCAAACTGGCTATGAAAAATGGTACCTCCAAAGCTCAGAAGCTGTATTTGGAAAGGTGGTTCTTAAACTGCATACTGGATGGATGGCTAAACAATTATCTTCAAGATCATTTGATCTCTTTAGATGTGATTATCCCTCACTGTGCATGGCTTTCATCCTCCTCTGTCATTTGATAAACAGTGAAGTGACAAATCTTATGAATGTTCTAGCAGACCATGAAATATTAACGAACAGGAAAAGACGCCTGCCTGTGAAAGGTGATATGGGAATTCAGCAGCTTCTGGAGAAGAACTAAACATCATTTATCACCTTTTAAAAGCTGCTGAAAATCTCAGGCAGCCACCTGTTATTTTTGGAATTACCATTATACATTAGCGGCACCAATTTTCAGGCTTTTAAAGTCATTTCACAGCTCTTGTTCATAGTGAATATTAATACACTGACAGTAACTCATGAATAACAATGAGCTTGGAGGGTGGCCATGAAGGGTCAAAATTTGGAGTCCTTTTGAATTGTGCCCATTCCCAGGCTGGTTTTAGAACATCTTGTGTGCTGGAAGAGAATGGATTAATGGAATTAAGGATGGAAGATGTTTTTCCAACAGGGGTTTTCTACCTGAGATGGAGGAACTTGTTCCACCCAACTTTGTACCCACTGGAACATTGTAGACCAGATTGGGTTGCAAAGTACAGCTACCACAGTAGGTGCGGGCTGGGTTGGGGAGAGCAAAGACTGGTATATGCCACCTTTGTGCCCTCCAAATTATGGGTTTTGCTGGCGCCTTGCTTAGTGTCCAAGTAAAACTTAGAGCAGCCCCAGAGGCTCCTGTAATTTGTGTCAGCCTTGCATGACTATCTTTGGGCTGTAACCCAGAATAGCCCAAATGCAAAGGTCTCTTCCAACAGTACCAGTCACCCTTTCCCCTTGGGCATCCTCATATGCCCTGAGCTGCATAGGAAAATAGACTAGGGATTTCTATATTGCAAGGGAACATCCTTGATGCCAAGGGAATTGTTCACAGGACCATTTGGATCCCTTTATTCTGGAATGACATAAAGGGGCTGTAGAGGGGCACCGCAACTAGGCTGGTAGATGTGAATGTTCAGCCACCACTGGGTTCAGATTAGAGTGAGCAGGAACTGGATTCTCTCTTTTGTGAAAAATTCTGTGAGTTCAAAAGATTTTTGGTTTTTTTCCTGCAACAGAACGAGAACAAACTGTTGAAATTTCCAGTGGCACAATAATTCTGAAAAATTATTGTTTGGATCAATGCATTTCATTCTGACTTTGGCTTTTTACTGAAAAATGCATAATATCCAATAAAATGTTTCTGAACAAAAAGTCATTTTGAAACAAAATCAAAATACTCCATTCTAAAAATATCAAAACTCAGGGTCTCCTCCTGCCCCTCCATCCCGAAATGCAATTCTTGTGCTTGAGCAAGAGCATCTTTTACAAAGACATCC
This sequence comes from Mesoclemmys tuberculata, assembly GCA_007922155.1. Lineage (NCBI taxonomy): Eukaryota > Metazoa > Chordata > Testudines > Chelidae > Mesoclemmys > Mesoclemmys tuberculata. The sequence continues at coordinate 57,789,818 of ML675609.1, forward strand.
ACTCTTGGCGTGAAGACTTGAAGTGATGGAGAACCCACAGCGTACTGTAGGAAGTAGTTCATCTGCCATGTGACTAAATTATGACGCAGTTGCAGTAGGTAGGAGATATGGTTTTAAGGGCCTAGACATGGCATCAGGTTGGAAGCTAAATGAGCCTGTGCGAATACATTATGTGAAGCATCCCAACCCTTCTTCCCTTCCCCGACACAGGCAGTTTCCCCATCATACAGCAGTGAAATTGAGGACCCTTCTGAAGGCCTCGCTGTCCTACCACACCCCACCCCAGAGCAGTAAAGCTGGGTCCTCTAGGCCTGCCTAGAAAGGCTGCAGGGAATCAGCCAATCAGAGACCAGGAGGCTCAATTAAAAGGATCTGCAGGACCTAAGTAGACCAATTGCTGGTGGGGACCAGAAGAGCAAGAACGGGGCTGCTTGCTGGAGCTTGAGGGAGAAACAGAAGATGGATTCTGGTGACATTGACATTCCATGAGGAAGAAGTTTGGCCTTGAGGTCAGGGTGAAATGGAAGGGGCTATGTGCAAAGTGGCCCAGGGAAAAGCAGTAGCACTTATTAAAGAAAGCAGCATACGGCTGCTCTTTGTAGGTTCTTTGGATTGAGAACAGGAGTAGTGGACTGGCCTCAGTCCCCACCACTGGCAAGATGGCCAAAGCCTGGAGAAGTAGATAAGGCTTGTTTAGAGGCTCAGCTGAAAAGCAGGACTTAGTCTCCAGGGATAAAGCCCTGGGGGCACTGGTCTATATGGGACAGACACCAAATTAAAACTAGCCCAGCAGGGGCTGTGAATTGGCCTTAGAGACAGAGCTGCAGACATTACCCTGGGCACAGGGACAGGCCCGGTTGGACCTTTTACCCCAGAAGGGGTTACTTTCTTTGGTTGTTCACATGTGAACTGTGTGTGTCCTGGCTGGAGGGCTGGGCCACTGAAGAGCCCCCTGAGGAGGTTAACAGCTGAGGGCGGTTGCTGGGCACAGAGATAGACTTCAGGTTCAGACCTGACCAAGTGAGCATCCCCTGTCACAGGCCTCACTGAAAAGTTAGATGGATCCAGAACTTTAGCTGGCTTTTAAACCAGAGTAGTTCCACTGAAATCAAATGAGCAATGCTAATTTACACCAGGTGAGCTGGGGCCTGACCTAAGACCCACTGAAGTCCCATAGGCTCATAGAATATTAGAGTTGGAAGGGACCTCAGGAGGTCATCTAGTCCAACCCCCTGCTCAAAGCAGGACTAACCTGAGCTAAATCATCCCAGCCAGGGTTTTGTCAAGCCGCAGCTTAAAAACCTCTAAAGATGGAGATGCCACCACCTCCCTAGGTAACCCCTTCCAGGGCCTCACCACCATCCTAGTGAAAAGGTTTTTCCTAATGTCCAACCTAGACCTCTCTCACTGCAACTTGAGACCATTGCTTCTTGTTCTGTCATCTGCCAATCACTAAAAACAGCCTAGCTCCATCTTCCCTGGAACCCCCTTTTAGGTAGTTAAAGGCTGCTATCAAATCCCCCCTCATTCTTCTCTTCTGCAGACTAAACAGGCTTAGTTCCTTCAGCCTCTCCTCATAAATCTTGTGCTCGCCCCTTTATCATTTTGGTTGCCCTCCGCTGGACTCTCTCCAACTTGTCCACATCCTTTTTGTAGTGGGGGGCCCAAAACTGGACACAATACTCCAAATGTGGCCTCATCAATGCCAAATAGAGGGGAATAATCACTTTCCTCGATCTGCTGGCAATGCTCTTACTAATGCAGCCCAATATGCCATTAGCCTTCTTGGCAACCAGGCCACACTGCTGACTCATATCCAGATTCTTATCCACTGTAACGCCCAGATCCTTTTCTGCAGAACTGCTGCCTAGATCGTCGGTCCCCAGTCTGTAGCTGTGCATGGGATTCTTCTGTCCTAAGTGCAGGATTCTGCACTTGTCTTTGTTGAACCTCATCAGATTTCTTTTGGCCCAATCCTCCAATTTGTTTAGGTCCTTCTGTATCCTATCCCTCCCTTCCTGGGTATCAACCACTCCCCCTAGCTTAGTGTCATCTGCAAACTTGCTGAGGGTGCAATCTACCCCCTCTTCCAGATTGTTAATGAAGATGGTGAACAAACCGGCCCCAGGACCGACCCCTGGGGCAATCCACTTGTGACCGGATGCTAGCTAGACATGAAGCCATTGATCACTACCTGCTGAGCCCTATGATCTAGCCAGTTCTCTATCCATTTTATAGTCCATTCATCCAACCTATATTTCTTTAAGTTGCTGATAAGAATACTGTGGGAGACCGTATCAAAAGCTTTCCAATGATTTTGTTTTGCTTTGGAGCAGATTCCTGGTGATCTCCTAATTAAAGCATTGCCCAGGAGAGTAGCAGGGACAAAAAATCTACTTTGTTTCAAGAATGAGCTCCATACGTTTATGAAAGGGGCAGTATGAGAAAACTGCCTACAATGGCATATGTCCCATCTGCAACTGCTATTAGCAAATATCTTCAGCAGCTGGAGATGAGACACTAGATGGGGAGGGCTCTGAGTTACTACAGAGAATTCTTTTCCAGGTATCTGTCTGCGTAGGTGTTGCCCATATGCTCAGGGTCTAACTGATCCTATATTTGGGGTCAGAATGGAATTTTTCCCCAGCTCAGATTGGTAGAGACCCAGTTTTGTTTTGTTTTGTTTTCCTTCTTCAGCAACAGGGGGCACTGATCACTAGCTGATCTGAACTACAGCAAATGGTGGACCTTTTGGAGGAATGCCCGCAGGGATCCCCATGTTACAACAATAACTGAAGTCCCATTGCTGAAAACAAAGCTAGATTTGGGAGAAGCACAAGAAAATCTACTATAAAAAAATGCAGGCACGATGCTACAATGACACTGAATAGACCAGATGGGCTCTTACGTTTTATCTTTCTTTATGTTCTAGGAATATAAATGCAGTAAGGACTATCAATATTATAATAAAAGACATTCTTTTCCAGTTACGCGATAATCATTTATGTTTATGGAGTTACAGAGCCTTTTCTCTGAAAGGCGTCCAGAGTGCTTTACAAATTTGATAAACTGATACACGGGAATGTTTCATCCACCACTGATATGCAGCTATCTTCAGGTGAAAGGTAGCAGCTGTTTAACAACTCAGAGTATGATCTCACTAAATTTTAACAAAGGAACTGAAAGATGCTGGGCTAGATCCTCAGCTGGCATATATTGGGTGTCGTGCCAGTAGAGGCAATAGAACTGCATTAATTTGCAGCAACAGAAGATCTGGAACAATGTAGTTAAGCAGAATGCAGAGATGGGAACCCTGTGACCAACACAACTTACGTGTATGCATGTGTGTGGAGGAGAGTAGGAGTGAAAGTCCTGCAGACATACTCACAAATTGCCCCTTGAGTGGTAGGGACTACAATGTAGAGGCACTTCTTAGAATATGGTGAGGAGATCATGAATGAAATCCTTTCTCTGCTAAAACATGCCATATGATCTTAACTAGCCACACATGGACAAGACCATGTCTGACCAACCTGATTGTATTCTGTGATGAGATGACTGACTCTGTGGATGTGAGGAAAGTGGTGGACATAATATACCTTCACTTTAGCAAAGCTTTTGATACAGTCTCCCACAGTTTTCTTATCAGCAAGTTAAAGAAGTACGGGTTGGATGAATGGACTATAAGATGGATAGAAAGCCGGCTAGGTCATTGAGCTCAACGGATAGTGATCAATGGCTCGATGTCTAGTTGGCAACTGGTAACAAGTGGAGTGCCCCAAGGGTCTGTGTTGAAGCCAGTTTTGTTCAATATTTTCATTAATGATCTAGAGGATGGAGTGGTTTGCATCCTCAGCAAGGTTGCAGATGAGACTAAGCTGGGGGAAGTGGTAGACATGCTGGAGGGTAGGGATAGGATGCAGCATGACCTAGACAAATTGGAGGATTGGGCTAAATGAAATCTGATGAGGTTCAACAAGGACAAATGCAGAGTCCTGCACATAGGATGGACGAATCCCATGCACTGCTACAGACTGGAGACCGACGATCTAGGCAGCAGTTCTGCAGAAAAGGATCTGGGCGTTACAGTGGATAAGAATCTGGATATGAGTCAGCAGTGTGGCCTGGTTGCCAAGAAGGCTAACAGCATATTGGGTTGCATTAGTAGGAGCATTGCCAGCAGATCGAGGGAAGTGATTATTCCCCTCTATTGGCACTGACGAGGCCCCATTTGGAGTATTGTGTCCACTTTTGAGCCCCCCCAATACAGGAAGGATGTGAACAAATTGGAAGAAGTCCAGTGCAGCGGAGAGCAAAAAAAAATGATTGGGGAGCTGGAGCACAAGACTTATGATGAGAGGATGACGCTTGTTTAGTCTGCAGAAGAGAAGAATGGGGGGAGGGATTTAATAGTAGCCTTTAGCTACCTGAAAGGGGGTTCCAGGAAGGATGGAATAGGCTATTCTCAGTGACAGTAGATGACAGAACAAGGAACAATGATCTCAAGTTGCAGTGGGGGAGGTCTAAGTTGGATATCAGGAAAAACTTTTTCACTAGGAGCATGGTGGTGAAGCACTAGAATGGGTTACCTAGGGAGGTGGTGGAAACTCCAGCCTTAGAGGTTTTTAAGGTGTGACTTGACAAAGCCCTGGCTGGGATGATTTGCTGGGGTTGGTCCTGGTTTGAGCAGGGCATTGGACTAGATGACCTTCTGAGGTTCCCTTCCAATCCTAATCTTCTATGATTTTAAGATGACTTCTCCTTGATGCTTCATCCACAGGACTGCTTCTGCAGAGCACTGTGCCCCTCAGTCTCACATGAGGTTATTTGATTCAGTATTTAAAGAGGGAAGAGTGACATCTACTGAGCTACTACCACTATTTTCTATTGCCCTTTGATGTACCTGGTAGAACTTCTATCTCAGTAGGCAGCTGCCCTGGCCCTATTTAGCTTGTTTCACTATCACAGAGATGTCTAGTTCCAGGCAAATGAAGTTTGCAGGCTTGACGAGGTGATAAACACACAGCACTTTGGTGTAAGCATCTCAACAATGGAAAGTGATCTATCACATGTGGGACATGTGCCCTCATGCCTGAAGAAGGGACCCCCAGATTTAAGAGCTTGAGCTACTAAACCCCCAGCACTGGACTCATCTTCTCACCAAGGGCAATCCCATTACCTGCAGTCACTGGTGGGTTACATACTTCCTCTTCTCAAAGGAAGCTCATCTCCAACATCTGAGGCCCATGGCAGTTTGAATTCCAGATGAGCTCCCACTTTAGTAGATATCCTTTTAGCTGATGAACCAGGTCCCCAGGAGCTGGGGAACTTAGCAGCTAAAAGCACAAGGTGCTACACCTTCAGCTAAAAGGCATGTCACATACTCCCAGTGGCAGTGTCCAACTGTCCTGGCTGCCTTCTGTCTCTATGTCCTTGACTTCCATTAGAATTCCTCCCCATCAAAATGCTGGCCATTCTCCAAGGAGTCTCAGTCTCATTGCTTAATCTTGCTCTGATTCAGTTTCCCAGTCTGCATAAAGAGCTTAATTATGCTAGTATTGCCACCCCAAAGTGTTCAAAAATAATTAAGGTATGCACTAACTCCTTGTCATGCGGACTGCATTAGGAGGGGGGGCATTTGTGTAATTTGACATTAATATGTCAAAATCATAATGATTCATGTAAGACATACCATGTCAGGTGCTGTTAGAAAGGTTATAATGTGCTGAGTAAGAAGATAATATTTGTGTTCATGTGTGGTATATGTGAAGAAAGTTATGGGGATCTTTCATATCGCTGTATTTCAAACTGTGCTGTAGAAGACACGCCCTAGACAGAGAGGCCGCAGGACAATAGCCCGCTTAATGGCCCATCAAGACCTTTACAGAGGCCAGAGGCCTAGGAAGAAACTAAAGGCATACCTGAAGAGTTACCCAGATTGGCCCATGTGACTATGGACTCCATTTTGGTTCCTGTAAAGTTCCACAAGCCACATGGCCAGCAACAGAGGGTATATAAAATCAAACCACAGAAACCATTTTGTCTTTTGTCTGGTTCCTTGTTCCTGTCCAGCTGCGGACACACCAATGGATCAACACACTTTGCAACTGAACTGAAGGACTTAGACCCATCCAGGTACTGGATGTATACCAGAGGAACTATACAACTCCACAATTGTTCTAGAAACCTGATGTATATGGACTTTTAAATCATTTGTATATCTCTGATTGCTTTAAGCCTTTAACACTTCTCTTATTGTTTGTTTTTCTTTTATTAATAAACCTTTAGTTTTAGTTACTAAAGGATTGGCTGGCAGCGTGGTATTTCGGGTAAGATCCAAACTTATAGTGAACTGGTACTGTGGCTGATCCTTTGGGATCAGAGGGAATCTTTTAGTAAAGAGCATAGAGTTTAAACAACTGGTCTCTTTACTGGACCTAGTGTCAGTTTGGGAGCCAGAGACTGAAATGCAGTAAAGGGGGCTGTGTGTATTTGCACAGTGGCTTCTTGATAACCAGTGGGGGGGAATCAGAAGCACTGTTTGTGGCTGGTTGGGAAGTCTGACTGCAGTGTCACCCACCAGTGCTGGGAGAATTCGCTCTCCTTTTGCAGCCTGCCCTGACCCTGGCATTATCAGTGGGCTACCCTGGGCACGGACGGGTTACACTCCTTATGCACTATGTATACACTAACTTCTTATATACTAATTAAGGTATGCTCTAACTTCTTATAATTCCTAATGTGGGTTTATCTCCAGTCTCTTGTTTAATTTAACCTCTTGAAATAAACATAAATGAAAACAATGAAGTGCCAGGAAGAGGACATTATTAAGAGATACTGTATGTAATTGACTCGGCAGGCTCTTTCCAGTACTTAGAAAAAAAGGATTGGGGTCACCAGAAGCCCTCCAGGGTAATTATCTCTAGATAATCCTTAGTGCGCAGATGGATTATTACAATTGGTAGGAGAAATTAAAATAAATAGATAAAAGAGACTTCTGAAAACTAAGTAGCCATTTTCCTGTGCAGCTCTGAACACCTATGAGGCTTGAGCAAGTTTCCTCTCCTAGAATGGTGAAAAATTGAGGGACATTATATTGAAAGGGAGACTCAACTCCGTTGGCTTTTAAAGATGTGGGACTAGATCCATAAATTGTGCAAACAGGTGTTACCACCTATTTTTAAACACAATCTGAGGGGGGCAGATTTTGCTCTGATTTACACTGCTGTAAATCAGGAGTAACTTCACTGAAAGAACTCCTGATTTCCAGGGGGTGGTTCCACTGATTTTAATGGAACCATGCTGATTTTCACCAGCTGATGATTAAATGCCTAGACAAATTCTGCACTCATTTTCACTGGTATAACTCTTGAAATCAGCAGAATCACCGCAGGTAAATGAGGAATTATTTTGGTGGAGTTACTCCTGATTTACAGCAGCGTAAAGTAAAGCAGAATCCAGCCCCTTTAGTCCTTTTAAAAAAGAAAGCAAAGCAACCTTAGGCTCCAAGCTGCAGAGCAAATCCCTTTCTTTCATGTTTTAATCTCTACTTAAAAAAGAAAAGAGCAAGAACATTGACAAGTATTCAAATATGCAAACATTGGTAGGGGAGAAAGGACCCTTCAGTCATGGTGAGCTCAAGCTGATAAACCATTTTTAATTAGCATGTATGCAAACAGTGTATAAAGCACTGAGGGATGTGTGGCTCTGTGCTGCACGCATGGGGAGGAAATGTAGGAAAGGCAACTGACATCAGAGCCCCAGGTACTGCATTGCACAAGGCAGTACATGATTGTGAATCAGCTAAGCCTACGCTGAATAAGACGTCGGCTATGTTCAGTCTGGCGCCCAGCACTTTATACAATGTCTAAGCAGTAATGAACTGGTAGGGCAGGTGTTTCCTGGTAGCCGATGATAGGGGCATTAGCCGGACTGGTTCTGCCATCAAAGCATTGCCTTGCTCAGCAAAATGAAAAAATAAAATCAGCGTATAACAAAAATGCCTTCTTCTTCATTCGAGGCACTATTCACAGCTGTTGATTTAACAGAACAGCTCTGCCTCAGGAAGGGGCGATGCAGAGAAAGCAGTTCGGGGGCCCTTAAGGCTGTCTGCCTAAGCCTTCTGAGTACAACAGCACTCATTAGAGTTTGTGTGACGTTCCCGTTCTAAAGAAAGGGAGCCCACAGAAGTAGCTGGGTAGACAGAGCAGTGTCTCCTCATGTCTAGTTCCACTTCACCCATCTGTGTCTCAGTCTAGTTGCTTAATCTCGTTCCGATTCAGTTTGTCTGTCTGCATAAGGACTTTAATTGTGCAGCACTGCCACCCCAAAGTGTTCAAAAATAATTAATTTCCCCTCACTCCCAATCTAATATTGGTTTAAAAAGCATGTGATTTTTAAAAAATAATTAATCTGGGATTTATCTGCCTTGTTTTTTAACCTTTGAGGCTCATCATTTTCAAGCCACAATGACTAGAAATGTATTTTTTTAAATGAAAGCTGAGCTCCGAAAAATAACATGATTTCAGAAGCTGAAACTTCAGAAGACACCAAATATCCTGAGACTCTTAATAAAATGGCGAGAGGACGCAACACTGCAAGACCTATTACATCTCAGAGGAGTGGTGTTGTGATAACTGGGCTCATAAACGTACCTGAATTGTCAGCTCAATTGTGAAAAGGAAGTGCAAGTTCTTACGATGTCACAAAAACCTCTAATGACAAATGCTGAGGGAAAAAGTCAACAAAGAGAGACTGAATTAGTCTAAACAGAAAGGCCTCCTGATATACTTCAAGGATTGTGTTTAATAGTGTGCTTGGTAAATGAGAAGATGTGGGTCCAGAAATCAGTGAATCTAGAGAGGTTTATAAAAATACTGCTCGAACATGCAGGAATGAAATCAGGAAGGTCAAAGCGCAATTGGAGTTGCAGCCAGCAAGGGATGAGAAGAGGAACAAGAAGGGTTTCTACAGGTATGTTAGCAACAAGAGGAAGATTAAGGAAAGTGTGGGCCCCTTACAGAATGGGGAAGCAACCTAGTGACAGAGGATGTGGAGAAAGCTGAGGTACTCAATGCCTTTTTTACCTCTGTCTTCACAGACAAGGTCAGCTCCCAGACTACTGCACTGAGTGGCACAGAATAGGGAGGAGGTGAACATCCCGCAGTGCTGAAGGAACAGGTCCAGGACTAGTTAGAAAGATTGGACATACACAAGTCCATGGGGCCACATGCAGTGCACCCGAGGGTGCTGAGGGAGTTAGCTGATGTGATTTCAGAGCCATTGGCTATTATCTTTGAAAGCTCGTGGCAACAGGTCCCTGATGACTGGAAAAAGGCAAATATAGTGCCCATCTTCAAGAAAGGGAAGAAAGAGGATACAGGAAACTATAGGCTGGTCAGCCTCACCTCAACCCCTGGAAAAATCATGGAGCAGGTCCTCAAGGAATCCATTTTAAGACACTTAAAATAGAGGCAGGGGATCAGGAGCAGTCAACATGGATTCACCAAGGGAAAGTCATGCCTGACCAACCTGATTGCTTTCGATGAAGAGGTGACTGGTTCTGTAGATGAGGGGAAAGTGGTGGATGTTATATATCTTGCCTTTAGTAAAGCTTTTGATACAGCCTCCAACAGTATTCTTATCAGCAAGTTAAAAAAGTATGGGTTGTATGAAGGGACTATAAAATAGATAGAGAACTGGCTTGAGCAAAGGGCTCAATGAGTAGTGATCAATGGCTCCATGTCTAGCTGGCAGCCGGTCACAAGTGAAGTGCCCCAGGGGTCGGTACTGGGGCTGGTTTTGTTCAACATCTTCATTAATGATCTGGAAAAGGGGGTAGATTGCACCCTCAGGAAGTTTGCAGATAACACTAAGATGGGGGGAGTGGTAGATACCCAGGAAGGGAGGGATAGGATACAGAAGGACCTAAACAAATTGGAGGATTGGGCCAAAAGAAATCTGATGAGGTTCAACAAAGACAAGTGCAGAGTCCTGCCCTTAGGACGAAAGAATCCCATGCACAGCTACAGACTGGGGACCGACGAGCTAGGCAGCAGTTCTGGGTGTTACAGTGGATAAGAAGCTGGATATGAGACAGCAGTGTACCCTGGTTGCCAAGAAGGCTAATGGCATATTGGGCTGCATTAGTAAGAGCACTGCCAGCAGTTTGCGGGAAGTGATTATTCCCCTCTATTCGGCATTGGTGAGGCCGCATTTGGAGTATTGTGTCCAGTTTTGGGCCCCCCACTACAAAAAGGATGTGGACAAGTTGGAGAGAGTCCAGCGGAGGGCAACCAAAATGATTAGGGGGCTGGAGCACAAGACTTATGAGGAGAGGCTGAAGGAACTAGGTCTGTTTAGTCTGCAGAAGAGAAGAATGAGGGGGGATTTGATAGCAGCCTTTAACTACCTGAAAGGGGTTTCCAGGGAGGATGGAGCTAGGCTGTTTTCAGTGGTGGCAGATGACAGAACAAGGAGCAATGGTCTCAAGATGCAGTGGGGGAGGTCTAGGTTGGACATTAGGAAAAACTTTTTCACTAGGAGGGTGGTGAAGCGTTGGAATGGGTTACCTAGGGAGGTGGTGGCATCTCCATTTTTAGAGATTTTTAAGCTGTGGCTTGACAAAACCCTCACAGTGATGATTTAGCTGAGGTTTGTCCTGCTTTGAGCAGGGGGTTGGACTAGATGACCTCCTGAGGTCCCTTCCAACTCTAATATTCTATGATTCTATGAAAATTGGTGTGATGGGAGCTAGGCCAAACTGGTGGATAAAATAATGAGGGGACGAGCTATGCCACCCACCCTTCCCTTTGTGGAGCCATAAAGACACTTGGGCAGGGAGGGAAAGAGGGAAAACAGACAGAGCCCACTGGAGTGAGCTTCACCGTCATGGCTGCCACCCCTACAGTCTCCTGGAACCTGGTCCTTCTTGGTTTTAATCCTGAGAGATGTCCTGGCCAATCTGGGCCAGAGAGTGGAACCCTGATGACAGTGCCATCCCGAATGGCTTTAACTGAATCCCGCATCCCACCTGGGATGAAATGGGATTGGACTTTTGCTGCTGCAGCAGTTCCCACCCTTCTCAACTAATTCTTCTCTTTCCCTCAAAAGGACATTTATTACCATCTTTGATGCCACCAAAGACTGTCAAACAATGCGGTTGGTTTTTTCCCTTTTAAAACTCTCTCTATATGAAGGGAACAAGGGGGGATGTTAAAATGAAAGTCTTATTCAATGCTTTACATTTCAAATACATTAACTGTTTCCCCTTCTTTTCTGACTCTTTAATAAAAGGTTATAAAGATTTTTTTAACAGGGTGGTTGCCATGGTACTAAGGAGATTGAGGTCTCCGTATACTCAACCCTGAATCTTGTTTAACACCGTTTGATGCTGGACAGTGGCAGGCTTCTGTTAACACCTAAATCAATACAAGAGAGAGCAAGTGGACTAATTGGAGAAACGGCAGGATTCTTGCCTGGTGTTAATCAGCATAGCTCCATTGACTTTCCTGGAGCTATGCTGGTTAACACAGCAGCTGAGGATTTGGCCAAGTTGTGTAATGGTCATAGATATCGATGATAGGGGCCATGCTGTTTAGAAGGCTATAGTGTTTTTACCATTAAATCTGTTCTAAAGCTGTGAGGATACCAATTGAATTGATCTAGCCTATTATTTTTCACTGAAGGTGGGAGTTAGTATCACATCTTTTGGTTCATAATTAATGGTCTTGGCAGCTGTCATTCATCTCCTAAAGAAATCAGTGGGTTTAAATCCATTACGATTTTACACGTCAGTCGTGCCTTGCATGGGAGGAGGGCAAAGCATTGCACAACATTTATTTTCTGAGCCTCACTGACAAGCATGTTACAGCACATGTCCTTAGAACGGGAATGATACTTCCCATAAAAGAATAATCTGAGCATTCACCCCCATTTTAAAATGGAGTTTCTTTTGGGTGATTCCTGGCCGTTTCATATCTATTCTGTGTCACATGACTGAGTTTTGCTCACATGTTGCCACTTTTTAGATGACGTGCTTGAGTATTTGTTCCAGAAAAGATCTATTTTACAGTATTCATACCAGAGGGGAGTTTTTTTTGGAATACTGCATCCAAATTCTCATCATCCATGTTCCTGAGAGAGGAATTTAAACTGGGACAGGTGCAAAAAAGGGCTACTAGGGTGGTCAGGGGAATAGAGAGCCTATCTTCATGAGGAGACTAAAAACTAGGCTTGTTTAGTCTAGCAAAACAGAGACTGAGAGGGGAATCTGATTGTTTTCTGTAAATACACGAGGGGTAAACTCCAGGGAAAAGAGCTAACTAAGCTAAAGTACAGTGTTGGCACAAGAATAAATTGGTGTAAACTGGCCATGAATTAACTTAGGGTGGTACTTGGAAGAAAGGTTTCTAGCCATTAGAGGAGAGAGGTTCTAGAACGACCTCCCAGTCAGAGCAGTGAAGGCAAACAATCTAACAAATTTCAGCATGGAGCTTGATAACTTTCTGACTGGGATTATATGATGGGGTTGCCTGGTTTAGCAGGGGACTGGATTTGATGACCTTGGCGGTCTCTTTGCAATGCCTAAAAAGTGTCCTAAATTTTACATGGGAAGAGACACAAAGCTTAATGCAGCAGAGAGATGGAATTTTCCCACCTCTTTCCAGAGCCCTGGCACACAGGCAATTAAGGAAGCCACAAATATCTGACTTCACCCTTCACAGACAGGACTGCGTACTTTAACTTTGTGTCAGTGACACCGGTACTTGCAGACCAGTAAATGCATGTTGCACATTTGACATGGGATAAGACCCTGATGCCGCAGGAGCATAGGGTTCCCCAAACTATTCACCAGCGGCCAGGCACAAATTTCCCTAATCCTTTTTAGCCCTTATCACCCACTGAACACTCTCTCCCTCTGGGAGAGTCCCATCCCCAATTGTTTATTCCAGCCTTCCTCCGGATTATAAGTATTAAACCAACACAGCTCAAGTTGTGAATATGGAGGATCTGGTACTGTTACCTCTTCACAATGGATCCACGCAGCAGAAAACCTACAACAGAATTCAGTGACTAGATTGTGATCTTCACATGAAATAGGCTAATTTTATTGGGCCAAATTCTCTGCTGGTGCAAATGGATGCAATGGATCCTAGGTTTGGAAACTTGACAGTGGTTGGGAAGGAACAGTTGAAAGGCAATCATTTAATGCTTTCTTACACCTTCTTATACCAACTCAGATGTCTTTTCTTTACCCCCTCTGGGTTATCTTCTATTATCTTTCTGCAGGAACATTTTAAATTAATGACCTAGTTAATTAACATTGAATCCAAGCTGAAATTCTATAGAAGTACTTGTGACAACCACATGAATAATGGAGTGGTTCAGCAGAATTAACGTTATTACAGTTCAGACCAAGAAAATTAACCATGATTAGGTCGTTATTTTGCATTGTCCTCCTTTCTGCACTCAGCTCTTCTAGACCGTAGTATTTCCTGAGGAATAGTTATGTTGTTGCTTTATGACTCAAGATCTCTCTGCCTCAGGTAATTCGAATCCAGAAAACAATAAGAAACCGTTTCACAATAAGACCAGTTTTTACACAGACATTTTATCACGAAACAGAATCAGACGCTTGAGAGTGGTAAAAGATGTCTGGGTTCATCCATCCCTCACTTCCTTGTCTAACAGATTTATGACTAGAGCTGGGCGAAGAGATTTTTCAGTTCACTGGCAATTCCCTCTGCCCCCAGCCCCCAAAAAATGTTGAGTCAAACCAAATATGAAATCATTTTAAAGTGTTCAATGAGTTGAATAAATAAATAATAGTATTAATAATAGTGTTAATAATCATTTCAAGTTGTACAAAACATTATTTACCACAAAATAGTTTCATTTGTATTTATTTTTAAAATAAAATGAAAGGAAAGGATCTTCCCAAATGAATGATTTTACGTTTAAAAAAAATCAAAATGTTTTATTTCCAGAACATCAAAAACAAATATTACAATTTTTTTCTGAATGAAGAAATTTGGTGAATTCTACATAAATTTACAAAATGTTTTGGTGTTGTTGGATTTGCCTTTTTCTGACCAGAAAAGGTTTTGCTCAGAAATATCACCCAGCTCTATCTGTGAATATTTTATTATTATTAATTATTTCTACTGTGACAGAGCCTACAGGCTCAAACACAGATCAAGACCCTAGTGTCATACACACTCTGCAAACTTATAGTAAGAGACAGTTTCTTCTGGGATTAGCTCACGATCGAAACAGACAAAGGGGAGGGGAGGGAAAACAAAGGTACAGAGAAATGAAGTGAGTTGCCCACAATCATGCAACCAGGTAGTGATGGTTGAACTTAGAATTTCTGTCTCTCGGCCTGGCGTCACAGCCAGTGCACTTTGCTGCCTAGCTGTGAGTCCCAATTTTTCCTTATTGAGAACACCTTCAAGAATAAAAAGGAGGCGTCAACAGTGTGCCCTTATTGGCAAGAAGGCTATTGGCATAGTGGGCTGCATTAGCAGGAGCATTGCCAGAAAATCTAGGGAAATGATTGTTCCCCTCTGTTAGGCACTTGTGAGGCCTCACTTGAAGTATTGTGTCCAGTTTTGGGCCCCTCAATACAGGAAGGATCTGGACAAATTGGAAGGAGTCCAGCAGAGGGCAAAAAAAAGGATTAGGGGGCTGGAGCACAAGACTTATGATGAGAGGCTGAGGGAACGAGGCTTGTTTAGTCTGCAGAAGAGAAGAATGGGGGGGGAGGGATTTAATAGCAGCCTTTAACTACCTGAAGGGGGGTTCCAGAAAGGATGGAACTAAGCTATTCTCAGTGGCAGTAGATGACAGTGTGACCCTTCCATGCCCAGGGTAGCCCACTGATAATGCAAGGGTCAGGGCAGGCTGTAAAAGGAGAGCAGATTCTCCCAGCACTGGTGGGTGACACTGAAGTCAGACTTCCCAACCAGGCACAAACAGTGCTTCTGATTCCCCCACACTGGTTATCAAGAAGCCACTGTGCAAATACACACAGCCCCCTTTACTGCATTTCAGTCTCTGGCTCCCAAACGGCCACTAGGTCCAGTAAAGAAACCAGTCATTTAAACTCTATGATTCCCTCTGATCCCAAAGGACCAGCCACAGTACCAGATCACTATAAGTTTGGATCTTACCCAAAATACCACGCTGCCAGCCAATCCTTTAGTAACTAAAACTAAAGGTTTATTATAAAAAGAAAAACAAACAATAAGAGAAACGTTAAAGGATTAAAGCAATCAGATACATACAAATGATTTAAACGTCCATACACATCAGGGTTCTAGAAGAATTGTGGAGTTGCAGGCTTGTATAGTCCCTCTGGTATACATCCGGTACCTGGATGGGTCTAAGTCCTTCAGTTCAGTTGCAAAGTGTGTTGATCCAGAGGTGTGTCTGCAGCTGGATAGGAACAAAGGCAGAATGGTTTCTGTGGTTTGATCTTATATACCCTCTGTCTCTGGCCATGCAGCTTGTAGGCCTTACAGGAACTAAAATGGAGTCCAGGGTCACATGGCCAATCCTGGTAACTCTTCAGGTATGCCTTTAGTTCCTTTCTGGGCCTTTTGCTTCTGTAAAGGTCTTGATAGGCCATTAAGCGGGCTATTGTCCTGCAGCCTCTCTGTCTGGGGTGTGTCTTCTACAGCATAGTTTGACATACAAGTATATCACCAATCTCTATAACTTCCCTCCCACATATCACTCATGAACACAAATATAATCATCTTATTCAGCACACTGTAACTTTTCTAACAGTACCAGACATGGCATGTCTTACATGAATCGTTATGATTTTGACATATTAATGTCATATAACACAAATGCCCCTCCCCTCAATCCAGTCCGCATGACAGACAGAACAAGGAATAATGGTCTCAAGTTGCAGTGGGGGAGGTCTAGGCTGGATATTAGGAAAAACCTTTTCACTGAGAGGGTGGTGAAGCACTAGAATGGGTCTAGGGAGGTGGTGGAATCTCCATTCTTAGAAGCTTTTAAGGTGCAGCTTGACAAAGCCCTGGCTGGGATGATTTAGTTGGGGTTGGTCCTGCTTTGAGCAGGGGGTTGAACTAGATACCTCCTGAGGTCCCTTCCAACTCTAATATGCTATGATTTTATGACTTCCTGGGTTCTCTGAGTCAGCTATGAAAGGCAGCATGTAATTATGACTGTGTTTTGTGAAGCGAACACTAGATACTAGACAGAGGACCACCACTTCCTTTGCTAGAATGGTGAAGTTTTAACATTTCAGGTGAATTTTTGCTCCCAGATCAACTTACTATGTCCCTGTACTCCTTCCTACCTCCTTGCTTTAGCCTCTGCCCCCCTTCCCCACCCTTCTGGATTTTTCCAGATCAGACTCCTTTCTCCCTGGGAAGGGCTGCAGACTACTTTGCACAATTGGAGTTGCAGCTAGCAAGGAAGGTGGAGGGTAACAAAAAGGGTTTCTACCAGCAAGTTTTGTTCAACATCTTCATTAGTGATCTGGAGGATGGAGTGGATTGCACCCTCAGCGAGTTTTCAGACGACACTAAGCTGTGGAGGGTGGAAGAGACACTGGAGAGTAGGGAGACAATACAGAGTGTGACCTAGATATATTGGAGGACTTGTCCATAAGAAATCTTCAACAATGATTGTGAGGGTGGTCTAGGTTGTGGTGGAATCTCCATCCATAGAGCTTTTTAAGGCCCAGCTTGACAGCCCCGGCTGGGATGATTTATTTGGAGTTGGTCCTGTTTTGAGCAAGGGATTGGACTAGATGGCCTCCTGAATGCCCATCCAACCCTAATCTTCTATGGTCCTACTTAACTCCAGACGCCCACCCACACTTCACTTATCCCAGAGTGTGATTGCGGACTACTTCTCATGTAGCCCTCTTCTTTTTTCCTCTCCTTTTTCTGGCAAAGCTGACTTGACTGAATAGTCTATAGCTACTACCAGCTATACTTCCTCAATAACTTAGTGGTTTATATCCTCACACTCTTCACTGTGACTTTCAGGCAGTGTAATGGAAACTTTTTAATAACACTCCATATGCCTGATGTTTTTACTAAATAACAAAGTACTTTTTTTTTTACTTTAAGATATTGGAATTCCTCAAAAAGCTTTTCCCTCTCTATCAAAGCTCTTCCATACCCATAAAAGGTGATCAGTTGTTTCTTCCACCTCACAGAGTGCACATCTTTGCTTCTATTTATTAAGAAAATATTTTTGGTTAAACCACAATGGCCTGCTATTACGCCAAACAAAAGCACTTCATTAGCCATATCCAGGACCTGGAATATGTCATAATTCTCATCTCTAGGGCCCAATTTTTAAAAAGTAAACTTCCTCTTTTTTCATTAATCCAAATTTTTTTGCCATTCCTCTTTTAAATTCAACCTTTTTCTGTTCTCAGCTTCCTGGCTTTCTACAAGCTCAGCCTACCCCTGCCAACTGGGCTTCATCATCGATTCACCTTTCAAACTGTGGCTTTCCTCAGGGTGCAGCCTAGCTGGTTAGTTGCACCTCATTTAAAGTGCTCTGGGTTGTATGGGGTGGACACCTCATAACATTTCAATTATTGTAAATCATCATAGCATTGTCAGTTTCATTGGAGCAATGCAAATCCTGCTGCGGAGACTGTGGTCCTTTGAGCACCGTACACATAATATATATATAATAACATAATATATATAATAATAGTAGTTAGCACTTATAGGGTGATTTAAATGTTCAGTGTGCATAAAATTATTAATAATTAAGGCACAATTATACACCAGGGCAGAAGAAATTAACCAACGAAATGTAAGTTCTCAGTGTAATGACATCACAAAAGAGGCCAGTGTATTTCCCCTGTTTAAATCTACAGACAAAAAGTCCCTGGTGATCAATACAGGGTAGGTTTAGCATCACTAGATAAACCAGATGTCAGGAATCAGGGCCTGCAACAGAGCTAGTCTCCAGGAAACCTCCCTAATATAGCTAGCCTGCAGCAAGCTGCCTGATGGGCCATAGCACCTGATTGACTGGGGGGCCCAGTGTGACATACCAGGGTGCAATCCAGACCAGTGGGGGTGCGGTGCCACCCCTGCCTTGCTACATTGGGTGCCTTACGATGCCTTGCTGAAGTGACTCCAAACCTGGGCTGCCCTCCAACCGCCTTCCAGTCGGCAAGTCACACCCTGAGCCCCTACGTATAACTGCAACCTGCCAGCCACCCTGGTATTACACTCTGGCTTTTACCAGTCTTAGTTACTTCTGCAGGGTCACCCCAACAAACTCCCAGTTCCAAAAATGTATGTCTTGTACTGCCCAGCCCTCTCCCGGACAATTCAAATGTACTAAATCTAGCATTCCTTTAAGAGAATAATATGTACTAGATTGTTATCTCAAATAGAGGTACCCAGACACTTTCATTTAAACAAGCTGGATTAGATAGAACAATAAAACAAGTTTATTAACTACAAAGAGATAAATTTTAAGTGAGTAAGAGCAGGCATTTGGCATTCGCAGACTAAGCAATTGCTTAGGACCCAGAGCAGCTCAAGGGGATCTCCTATTCACTTTTTTAGTATGTGTTTTGTGGGGAGGGCAAAAATATTCCTGCTAAGGGCCCCAATGGGCTAGCACCACATCTGAAGTGAGTGCAAAGTAATGAGGCATGAAGGTCAGAAATGGTTGCAAGCAAAATAAAATAAAACACTTTCTAGTACCTGAGTAAACAAACTATGTTCGAATCAAGCAAAGTTTCCCACCACATACTTCCATCAGCATTACTGACCAAACTTTTCAGATCAGGATCCCTCACCTAGACTCCAACAGCTGTTTCTTTTGTGTTCTCTGGTGCCGAGAACAAGGTGGGCAGGGAGAAAGAGAGAGGGGTAACTTGTAGTATTTGCCCCTCTTTTTACAGTTTCAGTCCCCCTCTGGAAATGCATTTCCAGGTGAGAACCAGGAGACAGACAGTCTGCTCAGGGTGCTCCGACCTTGTTTTTTTCAGCAGTGTGAGCTTTCTGTTTTCTCCCTTTCTGCTTGATGACTCTGTTTACTGCTTAAATGCAAATGAAGACAAGCATACACTCCTTTGTTCAAGAGAGGTCAGGTTGGTGCTATGTGAGTCTGAACATGAGTTTTTAACATCATACCGAGGAAATGTATAACTCTACGCCTAAAGCTGCTAGGCACATTTTGCCATGATATGACTGATCAGCAAGTACTGAGTTTTCAGATGACACCTCACAAGGTTTATCTTGTGCAAAGATTATTAGAATAGTGTGTAGGGTGGGAACGTGGGTGTATTCCGTTCCTGCCAGCAGGCTGGTTCCTAAGTCAGCAGCAGCTCTGTGGCTGCCAAATGCTCATGCCCACAATTGTGACTGCTCCTGTGTTACCATATTCTTGAGGAGCCTGCCTTGAACTGCTCCTTGCCTGTTACCCTTCTTGCTCAGTTCCTGACCTCTGGTTTGACTCTTGGCTCCAGCTACTGACTCTTGGCTTTGACCCTAGTCCCTAGTTCCTATGCTCAGTTCCTGATGCCTGCTCTGATCACTAGGGTAGACTTCCCTCATCCTGGTCACCTGACACCAGGGACTTCAGAGTTCTTTGCTACATAGCCCTGAACGGACTACACTGAACTTGGCACTCAGTTCTGCAATACAAGGAAGAGCAACCAAAATGGTATAAGGCTAAGAGGAAAAGACACATGAGGAGACACTGAGGGAGTTCAATTGGTATGTTGTGGAGTAAAAGGATACAAGAGGGATGTGATCACAGTCTATGAATACCCTCTGAAGCACCTGGCATTGGCCACTGTTGGAAGGTAGGCTACTGCACTAGATACTGACCCAGTATGACTGGTCTTATGTTCATGGCAAGAGCATAAATGAAGGAAATGAATTATTCACAGCTTCAGAAGATGGTGGGAGAAAGAAGCAATGGCCTGGAGCTGAGTAAAGAAAAGTTTAGGCAAGACATTAGGAAAAGTTCTTAGCACTCAGATATTAGGAGAGCGATGAAAGCACCTTCACTGCAAGCAAATTAAAGAACTGGATAAGTACAATGAGCCAGCTTCTGAAACCATAATAGATTCATGTCATTACAGTGGCTTGGATGGAGGCAGTCTGACTTCCATCACTTGAGGATTCTGGCCTACAAGCTCCAGTCATGTCAATGGAGCTACTCTGATCTACGTCAGTGAAGGACACGGTCCAATAAGTAAGTCAATGGGCTCCTCTGATTCACGCCAACTGTGGATTTATCCCAATAGCAGTACCAAAGCCCATGGAATGACCCTGATTTACATCAGCTGAGAATTACTACCACCAGTGAATAGTGTAGGATGCAAATAATAAGTCATGCATGTTCCCAGGTTAGCCTGAGGCTGGCCTTTTAAACCATCTTAGCAAAGCAATGTCTCCATTTTCACAGCGAAACAGCTGTTGTTGTTGTTTTTCCACTAGCAGAAACTGTTGAAGGAAACAGCTTGGCTGGGCCATCCAACTCTGCATTTGTCAATGTCCTTCTGGGCTGAATCTGGGAAGATGCAAGAGTGCAGCAAAACACACCCAGGTTTCTGCATTTAGGTTTGCCCTCAGCGCATAGACCGTGACAGTAACTTTTCCCATTATCTACTGGAGTGGCATGCATGTGAAAAAAGATAAGGTGTGAACTTACCAGCAAAGGTTCCAAGCCACACATAAGTCTCTAAATACATGGAATAATTCCCTAAATTGTCTTCACATTGTCCATTTCAAAACCAAAATAATTTCCTGTCCTTTAAGGACTGGTCTCTGGCAGTGACTATTGTTGACTAGTTACAATAGGAAACTACATTCAGGCTCTTTTTAATGATGAATTGAGTAATGCAGTGTAGTCCAATGGGTAGAACATTGGACTAGCAGCCAAAAGATCTGGTTTGTAGTCCCAGCTTTGCTGCTGACTCTGTGTGAATGGGGAAATTCATTTAACCTGCCCATGCCTCAATTCACCCATCTATACAATGGGGATAGAAACAATTCTGTATCTTAGAGGGAGAGGAAGAGCTTTTATAATTAATTAACGTTCATAAAAATATTGTAAAATCCTCCCAAAATAATACTGTCAATTGCAAAACACATTCCTGAGGGTGTCAAATTAATATGCCATGCTAAATGACTATGCTGTTCGTTCTTGGCATATTTCGCATGTAAAATGATGTGCAGAGACTAAATATTTTGTGAGGAAACTCTCTTCAGTAATGTCTATTAATTTTTTTTTTAAATGCTTCTGGGATGACATAGCCGAGAAGGCAGCCAATTTGCAGCTCTCCATTCTAACAAAATAATTTCTCTGTCTTTGTTTCTTGCTGGATTGCCAAAGACAATGGGAGTTCGTACTGTGATTTAACCTACAAAAAATGATACGCACCAGGATAGAGAATGGCAAAGTGGTTCCAAGAAATGCAAAGCACACACCTGTAGAAATGAATGTCAAAAAGCATCTTCACACTTCCAGTAAGGCTACCAACATCAAAGCAACCTTTATCTCTTAGTTATATGCTAATTGTGCTGCTTGCAACCTCATAAATTGCTGGTTGTCTTAAGTTTAAGAAAGAAAAGAAAAAATGGGGGAAAGGAACATGGATGAGATGGCTTATGTTGATTTACAAAACAATAAAAGCCTTTCTAAAAAGATTAATACTCCTATGCCCAGCTGACGTAAATTGTCAGAGTTGCGTTGCCTTCAACGGAGTTACCCTCGTCTACGTCGGATAAACAATCAATGGACTTGGACAGGTGCCTCTATCATTGCACTCTCGGTTTTGAGTCATTTCGAGTTTTGATCCTGGGAGTAGGCGCTGAGCTCAGCATCCAAGCCTGTATGCTGAACTGGAATGACAAGGTGGATGTAGGGAGCATAGAATCATAGAATATTAGAGTTGGAAGGTGTGGGCGTGGGGGCAAAGGATGTCAGCTCTGGGCCACATTCCTGGGGGGCTGGGAGATGGGCCCAGGCTTTGAACCCAAATTGTCCTCTGTGGGTCCCTTACTTGGGCTGGAAGGGTCATGTATTACACAAGCAATAATCATGTGCAAATCACAACACTTTTCTAGCCTTGGAGTTAGGAAGAAGGGAGTGAAGCCAATTACAGCAACTTTTTAGCTTTGAACTTAGGGACAGAGGGAGTGAATCACGAAATAGTAGCTGAAGCAAAGAATATGAGTTGCCTGTGTTCTCCCCTTTGTTCTAACCTCACCACCTGGTCGAGAATGTGATAAAAGGGTGTTCTCTCTTCTTTCCCAGGCAGCATGCTTGTTAGGAAGGGTTCAGAATTTCTCCCTCTAGTTCTTCCCTTATTGCTAGTTTGTTAAGAAGCTTCATGGTCATTTTTGCTGTTAAGATAAAAGTATATGCTACGCAAGTTTCGTGGGAACTAACATACTCCTCCCCTAACCATTAATATTCATTTTATAATCTTTATATTACTAAATAGGGATTTTAGGGGGTGTTGTAGAAGTGTGTGCATTTACATATTATTTTAGATAAAAAGTTGTAAAGTAGCGAACTCAGGGCTCACTTTGTTGGTCACGAGGCAACGGGGAACGAATGAACTAGAAGCTGTAACTGAATAAATGCTCCCTATCACTCCACCCTGCTCAATCTCTCTCTCTCTTCAACCAACCCTGCAACAGAAGGGACCTCAGGAGGTCATCTAGTCCAACCTCTTGCTCCAGGCAGGACTAACTTCAGCTAAATCATCCCAGCCAGGGCTTTGTCAAGCCATACCTTACAAACTTTTCAGGATGGAGATGCCACCACCTCCCTAGGTAACCCATTCCAGTGCTTCACCACCCTCCTAGTGAAAAACGTTTTTCTAATATCCAACCTAGATCTCCCCCACTGCAACTTGAGACAACAATTCCTTGTTCTGTCATCTACTACCATTGAGAATAGCCTAGCTCCATCCTCCCTGGAACCCCCTTTCAGGTAGTTAAAGGCGGCTATCAAATCCCCCCTCAGTCTTCTCTTCTGCAGACTAAACAAGCCCAGTTCCTTCAGCCTCTACTCGTAAGTCTTGTGCTCCAGCCCCCTTATCATTTTTGTTGCGCTCCACTGGACTCTCTCCAACTTGTCCACATCCTTTTAGTAGGGGGCGTGCCCATTTTAAAAGCGCACACGACATTTTGTGCCAAATGCGTTTAGAACGATCCTTCCAGGCACGGGGGAGTTTCCGTTGCCTTCTGTCTGTCTTGCGACAGTGCACGGCAGCCTCTGATTGACAGAAAGTCAGTGAATGTAAACCAGGCCCAGATGCTAAGGGGAGAGGAATCCAGGTGCTGCGGACAACAGACACCATTATTTTGCACAACAACTGGGAAGTCGCCCTTGTCCTTTCACTTCAAATACTTGTCACTTGACTGAAAGGAGAATTTTCCCAACTAATAGCAGCAGCAGGTCCCTTAACAACGCAGTTGTCCACACAGTGGGTCATCAATGTCATACATACCTGTGCACCTGGTAATCAGCTACAGGAAGGTAAATTGTTGGTTGGAACAGGATATACAGTCCTGCCTTTTAAAAATCTTTCCTGTAAAAAGGGAGCATCTTTATTTACAGGTCAGAAAGAATTTTACAAGGTTCGGTCTGTAGGTCTCAGAGACTGCACCCATCTTGAAGAGATAATGCTTCTGCCGCATAAAAACACCCCCTGGAACACTATTTTGGCTTGAACTGCATAGGAGATCGGCCACTCGTGATGGAACAGGTGCATCACCATCCTGAATTTATCTGATCCCAGGTAGAGCGAATTACAATAGCCCAGACTGGTGGTGATATGCATGCGGACAAGCACAACATGGTCACTGTTAGAGGGGAATGGGTGCACCACCGCTGACTCCTACTGGATGGAGTCAGAACTGCTCAGATGCGTGTCACTGACCTATTTCTGCTCCCAGCAGGGTGACTCTCCTGCAGATCAACTGGTAGGAGGCCTGTGGTTTTGGGGTAGCCACATCTACATTATAACCCACTGCTGACACAAAATTCCGAGTTGCCTCAACGAGTAGGCCTATGTGGCTAAGGATCTGGTAAACCTATTCTTTCTGTTCCCTAGTTTACTCATCTGTAAAGTGCTGATAAGAACACTTTCTACACAGAGACTTGGTGTTTGGAGACTTGTGTTGGTAAAGTTTCACCTGATATTTGGTGCTGTTTTCAAAAGTGCTGCTGCACGTATAAAAGGGCATTGTTCATCAGATCTCTCGGGAGGGGGTTAATTAGCTGTCCCTGCTCCTCTTTGTATACTAGCATCATACAATAACCTCCCCAGGGGGTATGCTCTTAGTGTTGTAAGGTGAGATGACTTCAAGAGATCCTTGCTTGCTGCTTCTTTACTACGGCTTCTCTGTCCTGTCTGAAAATATCTCAAAACTCTCACTCTGAAATGTGGGTCTAGTCGAAGATTTTGCTAGTCTCAGCAACAGCCAATGTCCTAGTGACTTGAACAGCCGCACCAAGACAATATTATATGGAAATGGCTTTTCCTGCCATGAGTATTCTGAATGAAGTATTTTACTTCTAGATCACTGAGGGTTTTTTAATTTTGCAAAGACAGGGAAGAAGCCCCTCCTGGCTTCAGGAGATTAAACCTTGGAGTTTATGCACAGCATGTTCTGTGGGTGCTTGCTATTTTTCCCTAGGCTGTTTGGATTGTTGAACTCTGTAAGGCCCTGGGTTAGTCTTCCCTGTCAGTCCAGGATCTGGATTAGTGACTAGTATGGTTGGGTGGAAAAGTGCAGGACAAGAAGGGGTCATGTCCTTTGTGAACAAGAGATAGGAGAGATTTGTCATCCTAGCAATAGCCGATGCCAGGAGCAGTGCCTTTTAGGGGTGCTGAATAGAGTTTTGTGAGCCCTGGACTTTTTGCTTTGGAGGGAATTTCTCAATTCTGAAATTTTTTCCCATTCTGGCATGGAACAAAAACAAAGTTTTGCCATTTCCTCCAAACTGAAATTCCAAAATATGCCCAGCCACTTTGGGTTCTTTCATCCTAATTTTATTTTTCATTTTGATTTTTATAATATAATAGAAATTAAATGAAACATCATTTCAAAATGGAAAATCGTAATGTTTTATTCTGAAAAGGTGAAATTGTTCCATTTCCACCTTACTGAGACGCTTTCTTTCCATTTTCATTTTAAACCAAACTTTTGACAAAGACGACACGTTTTCACAAAACAATTCTCTTCATCACATTGGCATTTTCCAAAGGAAACATGTTCCATCAGAAAAATTCCAATCAGCTCTTCAGGTAATGAAGGATCAGATATGAAAATATGGACAGCAGCATTAATTCCACATTGTTTGCAGCTGCTCAAGATGGTGGGGGTGGGAGGGTGACCATGGAAAAGGCACTCCCTCCCATGTATAATATGCTGTGTTCTAGTGGACAGATAACCCAGTGACAGCAATAACGTGCAACAGACTTATGTCTATAAATGCTACTGCAGATAGAATCAGAGATGGGAATAACCTATTGGGACATCTTATCCACCATACCCCATCCTGCCACTGAAGGAGTGAGTGTCCCATCCTATGCTTTTCCAGTGACTTGAACGATGGGCCTTCTACCACTTCCTCTGGGAAACTAATAGACCTCACTGAGGCATTTAATTGAACCGTGGAACTTAGTTCATCCAGTCTATCCACACAAGGCAGACTATTGTGGAACATTAAAGAGAAGAAAAGACTTTGTTGTTCTGCCCTTCCCTCTCATGAAGACAAATCATGCAAGTGGATTCCTCTCAACAACGGAGTTCACATCTCAAGAGAAGAGAGGACTAATACCCCCAACCAGGAGGAACTGTGTCTCTATGCTGCTTCGACTCTGGCGGGCAAGGTCTTCGGGCATAAGCAAGGGATTCCCAGCTGCTTAGCCTTAAAGGATTTATCAAGCTCGCTTATCACAGAAGCTTCTATTACCTTTTGAAACTTAAGATGGTAACTCTTTTGTGTATGTATGTTTACCTGCTTTAACCTTGTAAATAACTCTCTTATTTTCTTTTCCTATATAAGTTTATTATAGGATTGGCTACAAACATTGTCTTTGGTTTAAGATCTGAAGTCTGTGTTAAGGCTGTTCTAGTGCCTGAGGAGTTTACACTTGATAATTGGTTGGTAAAATCTAAGTATAGAACTCACACCCAGTTTGGGGTTTGTGTTGTTTCCTAATAGTGGGCCCTAAGGCTAGAACTCATGCTCTTGACTCACTGTAAACAGCTTGACTTGACATCAATTTTGCACCACCAATAGTCAGCAGTACCTGCTAGGCCTGTCTCTGTACCCCGGGAGACAAGAAAATGAGAATGATGCTTTGCAAATGGTGCAGAAATATACACCTTCTGGCATTCTGGGCTAGATATTGCAGTCTAAAAGGCTCACGTGATTAATTGCGAAGCTCAAGCCCTTTTGATGAACTTTACTTACAATATGGGTATTATAAACAGAAGAATCTGGCTGACAAAGGTGTTAGCTGAGCAATTATCCAGGATCACTGCTTGATTTCATTAGCCAACAGTACAAACCACCAGCAGTAATGTTTGTTTGAAATAAGAACAGGTCTTCAAGAAGTTCTGTTCTCCTGAAGGAGCTTGGCTAATTAAGACCTCTTGGCTTCAGCCTGGATGCAAGATGTGTGAATAGCCACTACAATTACACACATAAGTGCTTTGTTCTGTGCTATGTAACCACCCCTATGTAATCTCCCCAGCAGGTCACACACCGTCTTATTATGTTTTAGCTAGGGGACATCAGCATGGGGGGTGTTTTTGGATCTGAAGAGCACA
This sequence comes from Mesoclemmys tuberculata, assembly GCA_007922155.1. Classification (NCBI taxonomy): domain Eukaryota; kingdom Metazoa; phylum Chordata; order Testudines; family Chelidae; genus Mesoclemmys; species Mesoclemmys tuberculata. Next base: position 57,816,655 of record ML675609.1, read on the forward strand.
GCTGGTGCCTGTCCGCTCCTATAAGCTCTGCACTAAATGATATAGTGTCCCCATGCCTATGTTCATGCAATTTAATGGCCCCAGTCTTTTAATTATGGCCTTGGAAATAGACAACTGGAGGGTAGATGCCACTGAAATTGGTGTGGCCCTAGGGGGCCGGTTCTGACTTGGAATTTTTCTTTGTTTGTTCACGTCTGTGCTCTGAGAGTGATTAGGCAATCAAAGCTCTTTCTGTATGCAACACATCTGTTCTTTACTCACACAGGTCACTGCCACAAGGAAGATAAAGTAGCCCTTATAATCAGTGACTTGGTTTTAAAAGAATTTAAGGGAAAAAGAAACAAGCTAACCTTCAACTCGCTCTTCATACTTTGCTGTCCTTAAAGGAGTGTTATCCAGTAGCAAGAGCAGGCCAGTGGGACAAAGCTGTGATCCGGATCCTGGTTCTGCTGCTGATTCATTGTGATAGATCCTCAGCTAACGTTAACTGTCATCGCTTCATTACAGAGGGATGACTGCATCTATACCAGGTGAGAAGATACCCCACTGTGTCGCTCAGTCACGCTGCACCTCAGTTTACACCCTATAAAATGAGTATAATGATTCTTATCTGTCTCCTTGGGAGGAATTGCAAAGGTTTAATTAAGGTTTGCAAAGCAAAGATGTAGATTGGTTTGACTCCTATCTAGCAGAATGGCGCTACCTTGCCTGCCCTAGAGAACGTGGTGAAACCCAACGGGAGTTGGGTGCCTCCTTTCGCACCTAAGGAACTGCCCTTAGTGTCCTTTGATATTCACTGAACTAGTGCAATGTAGGTAAAGGTGGGGTGAGTATACCCCACACTGCTCACCCAACTGCTTATCTCCAGGGGGGCCATTTGTTGTCCATATTTGCAAATTACTGAGATGGACCATCAACATTAATCAGCTGTCAGGCTTAACTGGGACATCCTCCACAGGTATCTTTAAGAAATAAACAAATACCTCTTCCGTGTGGTTTTATCATTTTATGTGAAAGAGGAAGAACGCCAAGGAATTTATGACTTGGCTGTATTAGCCAGGCATTTGGCGTGTGAGGCCAGGTTCCCTCTGTGGAAGTTTGAAAGAACAGCCATTTCATTATCCCATATCAAACTTTTCTATGCCGGTAACAGCAGCCAAATACAGCTCACGGTGCCCTTTCCATAAGCATCCCAGGAAAAGACAGAGTATTGACTCCTTGTATTTCAAAAGAGCCTACAAGCCCCCAGAGCAATGGGACCAGGTGTGAAGGAAGGGCCAGCAGCACCCTGACAATGGAAATATTGTGTGTGTTGGGAGGAGGGGGAAATCTATGTTTCACCCCTGCAACATCGTGCAGAAATGAGAGTGGACCCTGGAGTTGAAGCTGGAGCAGTTGCTATGGTACACAAGATCGGGCCAGTCGCTGCGGGGGGCAGGTAGGACTCCCCATCCCAACCTGATCCTGTCTTCCAGCCACGATGGATCCTGGAGAGACACCCAGCCTGGGGGAGAGGCAGAAATGTGTATGGCAGCTTCCAGGGTGGGCGGGGAGGACAGAACTGGGCTCCAACACCTGGCAGAAGGGTTTCAGGACACAAGGAGCCAGCTGCCAAGAGGCAGGTCGGGGGAAAAGGCTCATAGGACACCAGCTGCCAAGGAATTGCCATAGGAATGGCAGAAAGACAACTCGGTTTCCCCTTTCCAGCCAGGAGCCAACTTTCCCTCTGAGTCTCAATAGCTCCCTTCCCTCCACCTCCTGTCCCTCCAACCGCCATTCACAGGGTGCTTACACCCACCTCGCAAGCACAAATAACACTGGAGCCATGTTGCGCTTAGTGTTATAAAGAAAGTCCTTGCTGCTCCAAAGAGCTTAACAAAATGGTGAAAGCCAGAAAAGAGGGGCCTATGCTGAAAGGCATTGACTGAGGCTTCAGAAGATCTTGTTTCAATGCCCCAGCTCTGCTACAGCTTGCATCTCTCTGTGCCTTAACTATTTCTCTTTCAAATTCAAGCTGTAGATTAGTGCCAGACGGGACCATTAAATCACCTGGTCACAGGCCGTAGAATTTCACTCCATTACCTATGCCGTGATCCCCATAACTTGTGTTTATTTAATGATACTTCCGCCTAGTGTCTATTTAGACTAGAAGCTTTTTAGCGATAGGGTCTGTTGCTTGTTATAGTTGTTTGCACAGTGCCTAGCACAGTGGGGCCCTGACCTCAGATGTGGCCTCCAGCTGCTAGTGTAACAGTACACAATAGCGACAGATTGTGAACCTCTCAGTCCGACTGGGGACTGGTTATTCACCCACGTAGTACCACTGTTTTCACTGATGTACAAGCTGTCCCTCACTCTTTAAGAACAGAAAGAGCAGCAGCACACATATATTTCTGCCTGCAGCTGTATTGCCGTGGGCTGTGATCTTCTCAGATCTCAGACACTGAGGAAGATCAGGACTGGGAGAACGGGACTCCAAGGAAACCCCAGGGAGCTGCAGGAATTGGGATTAACAATTCACTATTCTGAAGCAGTACGGCACTAATGCCTCGGCCTGCTGCTGAGGGGCACTCAGCTGTCTTTCTGATGATAATTAAAAACGATGGCCTAACCACTCATGGCCATTAAGAATCCACACAGCATTTTTTTTTTTTTGCAAGAGGAGAAGTGTATTTAACTCTGATGTCCTGGTCAGATTCCAGTTTGTGTCATTTCGTTTTCCTGCGCTCAAGTTCCATTTCACTCAGACGTAGTGTTCTTCTTCACTTCCTGTCCTAAATCGTTCTGTAGGTATAACTATGCACTTATAAAGTTGGCAGGCCATACCAAGCTGGGAGGCGTTGTGAGCGCCTTGGAGGATGGGATTAAAATTCAAAATAAACTGGAGAAATTTTCTGAAGTAAATAAGAAGGCATTCAAGAAGGACAAATGCAAACTACTGACTGCACTTAGGAAGGAACAAACAGTCGTACACGTACAAAATGGGAAGGGACTGCCTAGGAAGGAGTACTGTGAAAAGGGATCTGGGGGTCATAGTGGACCACAAGCTAAATATGAGTCAACAGTATAACACTTCCACAAAAAAAGCAAGCAACATTCTGGGATGTATTAGCAGGAGTGTTGTAAGCAAGACATGGGAAGTAATTCTTCCGTTCTACTCTGCACTCACCAGCAATATTGTGCCCAGTTCTGGGTTCCACATTTCAGGAAGGATGTGGGCAAACTGGAGAAAGTGCAGAGAAGAGCAACAAAACTGATTAAAGGTCTAGAAAACACGATCTCTGAGGGCAGAGTGAAAAAACTGGGTTTATTTAGTCTGGAAAACAGAAGACTGAGGGGAGAAATGATGACAACTTTCAAGTAGTGTACATAAAAGTGTTGTTACAAGGCAGAGGGAGAAAAAATGTGAGGCTAGGAGAAGCAGCAATAGGCTTAAATTGCAGGAAGGGCAGCTTAGGTTGGACATTAGGAAAAACTTCCTACCTGTCAGGGTAGTTAAGCACTGGAATAAATTGCCTAGGGAGATTGTGGGATCTCCATCATTGGAGACTTTTAAGAGCAGGTTAGTCCTGGTCTTAGGTCTGCCTTGAATGCAGGTGACTGGACTAGAAGACCCCTGGAGATATTTTCAGGCCTACACTTCAATGATTCTATGCCCCTACTTGGTCATCTTCAAGAACTAACTCAGGAGCTCTGGATCTAAAAGCGGGAGCCTCTATGGCTTGAGAGAAAAGACCACACCTGAAATCCTAGCCCCACCATGGATCTCGATGACAGGTTTGCAGTTGCCCTCCGTGAACCCAGCGTATCAGCCCCATGTGCGTTAGCTCTTAGGTGGTAGCAGACTCTTTACATAGAGCAGGCCCTAGAAGGGAGATAAAAAGTCACACTGTGTTAGTGTTCCAGCCTGAGTTATGCGGGGCTGCTAGCCAGTGTTTGGCTGCTGCTACGTTCCATCCCAGAAGTAGCTTCATTTCCCGGGTGGATCAAGCGATCACTATATGGGTATATAGAGCTAGACTGTGCCCCTTGATGTTGCAGTCAGAGTCCCCAGGAGGAATTCTGCTCGGCCTTCTGCCGTAGGAAAGCCACAGCCCCACCCCGTCCCTTTCAGGTGTCTAGCACCCATACAAGTGCAACGAGGGTGTGTGGATGGAAAAGGGGGCTTGGGCTTAAACCTGAGACCCCAGGCTTACTGTGAAATGTAGACATATCCATGTTGGCTGCCCACTGCAGAAGGGGAAGGGATGTAGAGGCCCCTTCTTACCTCCCTCCCTTCCCTTTGTGCATCTATCTAGGGACTGGTGACAAAGCATCCTCACTGTGAAAGCTACCGCTTCATCTCAGTAAACCCCTTTCTTACAACCTCTTCAGTTTAGTTCTGAATGACCAGGGAGGCTTCCCTAACAGCTATGGGATGAGAATTGCAAAATCAATGGGCCAAGCAGCAGAAAACCTTGGCTGTCACTGTTGCAAACTGAGAACCTGGGCAAACCGAGTCACCGGTCAAACCCAGCCTTGGGAAACAGCAAGAGTACAAGGCAGAAGATGACGGGTTAAAGCAGAAAAGGGCAGAGGTCAGCTAGATGCTCATAACGGTCCCATCTGGCCTTAAAATCCGCAAAGCTATGAACTCGAGGAGTGGGTTGGGGACATGCTGAGCCTAATTTTGAGCCCAATGGTTTGAAAGTTGAACTCAGATGTTTCTGGGTTTTCAGCCTGTTTGTTGTCACGTGACCAGGCCACATGCATGGACTGTCAGGACTAGTGGTTGAAGCAAGGGTCATGCTCAGTGGTCGGAACAGGAGCCAGGCCTGATGGTTAGAGCAGGAATTGGTGCCCCTGGAAAGAACCAGAGCCAAGGGTCAGAACGAGGTTACCTGGAGTGGGGGAGACCTGGGGGGGAGGCAGGCACAAGAGCTACTCCAGCTTTGAGCAGCCACTCAACTGCTGCTGGATTTAAGAGCTGGCTGGCTGATTCTTCCAACCATTCAGGACATGCAGCCAATCAGGCTGCCTACTGAAGGCCAGCTGTGCTCAGTAGGTAGCCTAGAGACTGGCTCTGCTGCAGGCCTTGGTTCCTGACAGTTAATGCAAGAAGAAAAGATGCTCAGATAACACAATGATGGGCATGAGCTAAGAACCAGAACAGAACAAAAGGAAGATATTATTTGTTTGTACAGCGCCTAGCACAATGGAGTCCTGCTCCATAACTGCAAGAGCAACAGTAATACAAATCATTAGTAATAATAATAACACCTCATAATGTGATTTCTCCTGTTACCCCAAGTGAGAGGAGAGTCAGGCCCAAAAATGTAAACGACAAGGATTTACTATTAAGTTTTGAACATGGCTTAGGAGGATTCGCCAAAGTTGTCAGTCTTTGAGGTTCACTTTTCCTTTAAAAAGTCTTTCAAATCAATCTGAAATTGAGCAGAGCTAGCACAGGAGTTTTAACATGAGAATGATTTGCTGAGACAGTTGCATCTCTGTGAGGATGGGAAGGGCTGCATTTCTAAATATGCTGAAGACTTCCATTAGTAACAGTGAAAAGCCTGAGTGAAATGTGCATAAGCCTAGGAAATTCAGCACAAAATCAAAAGATCTTAATATGCAGGGCTAACATGATGTCCAAGCAGTAGAAAATAAGGGATTTTAATTAGCAAGATATTTCTGATGTTGCAAAAGAGCAACACAAACATCCCAAATCATTAAACATAAGGCCTTTTCTATCTCAAGGGCTGGTCTCTGTCAAATAAACATGTCTGGAAAATTGTCGGGCCTGATTCTCCTCCTATTGAAATCAAATGGGGATTTTGACATTGATTGCAATGGGAAAGGGCCCAAGCCTTTTATTATTGCTCCTGTGAGTCTTTAATAATGCCTGTTTTGCTTCAGATTTCACCAAAAAAGTGAATAGTGACCAGATACTGAACACAATTAATACAAGAAGGGGCAAGGAACGCAATCCAGAATAGGGAAGCCAAAACAGGCTAAAGAATATTTAAATAAGTTAGCTGGATTCAAGTCAGCTGGACCTGATGAAATTTATCCTTTGGGTACTTGAAGAACTAGTTGAAGCAATCTTGGAACCATCAGTAATTATCTTTGAGGACTTACGGAGGATGGGTGTCAGAGGACAGAAGAAGGGTAAACAATCCTTATATTTAAAAAGGGAAACAAAGAAGACCCTGGCTGACCAGTGTATAGTTGTGTAACTTTGGTACCTGGAAATATATTGGAACAAATTATTAAACGATCAATCAGTAAACATCTAGAGGATAATAAGGTTATAAGAAATAGCCTGCATGGATTTGTCAAGAATAAATCATTCCAAACTAACCTAATTTCCTTCTTTGACAGGGTTGCTGGCCTGGTGGACGAGGGAGGAAGCAGTAGATGTGATATACTTGATTTTAGTCACGTTTTTGACACAGTCCCACATGACATTCTCATAAGCCAACTAGGGAAATGTGGTCTAGATGAAATTACTATAAGATGGATGCCTGAAAAATTGAAAAACAGTTGTCACTGAGTAATTATCAATGGTTTGCTGTCAAACTGGGGGGAGGGAGAGTGTATCTAGTGTGGTCCCGCAGGGGTCAGTTCTGGGTCTGGTACTAGTCAATAATTTCATTAATGACTTGGATAATGGAGTGCAGAGTATGTTTACAAAATTCACAAATGACATCATGCTGGGAGGGGTTGCAAGCACTTTGGAGGACAGGATCAAAGTACAAAATGACCTTGACAATCTGGAGAATTGGTCTGAAATCAACAAGATGAAATTCAGTAAAGACAAATGCAAAGTACTCCATTTAGGAAGGAACAATCAAGGCATCACAACAGAATGGGAAATAACTGTCTAGGTGGTAGTAGGTCTAGGTGGTAGTAGATCTGGGAGTTAGAGTGGCTCACAAATTGAATATGAGTCACCAATGTGATGCAGTTGCGAAAAAGGCTGATATCATTCTGCGGTGTATGAACAGGAGTGTCATATGTAAGAGGCAGGAGATAATTGTCCTACTCTGCCAGCACTGATCAGGCCTCAGCTACAGTTCTGTGTCCAATTCTGGGCACCACACTTTAGGAGAGATGAAGACAAATTGGAGAGAGTTCAAAGGAGAGCAACAGAAATGATGAAAGATTTAGAAACCTGAACTATGAGGACAGGTTAAAAAAACAGGGCACGTTCCATCTTGAGAAATGAGAGGGACTTGATAACAGTCTTTGAATATGATAAGGTCTGTTATAAAAAGGATGGGGATCTATTGTTCTCCATGTCCACTGAAGGCCAGACAAGAAGTGGGCTTAACTGACAGCAAAGGAGATTTAGGTTAGCTATCAGGAAGAACTTTTCAGTCTATAAGGGTAGATAAACTCTGGAAAGGCTTCCAAGGGAGGTTGTAGAATCCCCATCCCTGGTGGTTTATAAGAACAGGTTGGACAAACACCTGCGAGGGATGGTCCAGGTTTACTTGGTCCAGCCTCAGTGCAGGGGGCTTCACTTGATGACCCTTCAGGCTCCCTTCCAGCCCTCTGTTTGTATGATTCTAGAATGCTCTGTATTTACAGGAACATTCTAGAATGCTCTGTA
>ML675609.1:57824261-57936862 GCA_007922155.1 Mesoclemmys tuberculata
ATTCTAGAATGCTCTGTATTTACAGGAACATTCTAGAATGCTCTGTATTTACGGGAACATTCTAGAATGCTCTGTATTTACGGGAGGAAGACATTTTTGCTAAGAATCTCAAAGTGCTTGACCAAACTGAATAGAGAGTGTCATGACTTCCCTGGGAGGTCAGGATTGAATGACTATACATCCTATTTTGGTCAGGATAGTCCCCTTTTCAAGCTCTGTCCCGGATGTCCTGATTTTTTCAGGTAAAATTGGGCATTTGTGCAGTGCCAGTGGGTATGTCACTGTGTGGGGGGACAGGTAGGAGAGGGCTATAGGGCATTGCCAGTGTGGGGTTATAAGGGAGTTTACATGCAGCTCCCTCACTCTGCCCCATGTAGGTGGTACCCAGTCCCATTCCCATGGAACAAGTAGGTCTCCCCAACCCTGTGGGGGCTGGAGGCTGAGATGTGATTAGCGCCCCCCTGCAGCTCATGATCCAGAAGAGTGGTAAGGTGTAGTTGGGCAGGCAGTGAAGACCCTGGCCGGGTACCCACGAGGAGCTACCAGCAGCAGCCCAGATGTTCAGCAAGGCGGCTGGGCTGGTCAGACACATCCGGCTCGGCCTCTTCTTGGGCACTAGTAGGAACAGGCACTGTGTATGGTGCAGATCTACCGCCACCCCCAGCATAGCAGAGCTGAGCACGCCAGGTGCTCGGGAAAGTGTCCCATGTCCAGTTTAGGGAAAAGTGGTCACTATAGCTAAGGAAAGCATTCAGCGGCCTAAAAAATTAGTCTACATGGAGATGAACTGAAGTCCAGAGACAGCTGCAATGGAGAGGAAAGGCGGTCAAGTGGTTAGGCCACCAGTTTAGGATTCAGAAGACTTGTGTTTAATTCCCAGCTCTGCCATACACATCATCTGTGACCTGGAATAAGTCATTTAATCTCTCTGTGCCCAGATGAATGACGCTGCCCTGCCTCACAGGGGTGTTCTGAGGATAAATACATTACAGACTGTGAGTTGCTCAGATATGATCACCGTGTGGGCTGTATAAGTACCCAAGACAGCTAGACTGACACTTGCCTTTTTAACCACTAAACACCATTACTGCTAGAGCTGTTTAGGAAATGTTTTTATTTTTTCATTTGAAATCTTAAAGGTTTTCATTGGAGGAAAAAAAATCCTGTTTTTTCGGCAAATATTTCAATGTAATCAAGCCATGTTCCATCAAAAATATGAATATAAAATTCAGGCATTCACAGAAAACTTTTGACCAGCTCCAATTAGCACGTGTTCTGCTTTCAAGACCTGTTTTTATTTCAGCTAAGTTAGAAACTCCCGACATTAGCTTAGCAAAATGGAAATACTGACACACCTGTTGGAAAACAAAAGCTGTAGTGAGTAATATTTTCCTCTGTTAAGCTGTAATGATGGGGCTAGGTGGTGAACTGATTCGATACCTGGGCTCCATGGGAAAACGGAGCAATGGACAGCTACAGACGGATGCTATAGCACTTCCTGGATGCTAATTGGATGTCAAGGAAGTATTAATTTGCAATTCATCAAAGCAGAAGACATGCAGATGGGATTTTTTTTTTAAAAAAAAAGGAATAGGAAAGTGTGATGATTCTTTTCTGGAAAATGCCTCTGGAAAAATGGCCCCTTCTAACCTGAGAGCTGTTCTCTCTAGTAAAAGCCAAATCTGTTTAATTTTCTAACAAAAGCAACTTTTTAACTCCTGGTTAACCCTGCAGAACCAACACAATGAAGAGTAAATGAGCTGGGTTCTGTTCTGGAATCAGACTGTTCCAGCTCTCCCTATTACTGGGGTTGTTGTGCAGCCAGGAAGAACCCACTTATCTTTCAGATCCCAATCAGAGTTTACAGGGCTAGTCACTGGAAAAAAATAACATCTTGTTTGCTTGTAAAACGAGCAAATTTGACCCAGAAGCCACTGCGAGACAATGAACTTGGAGCTTGTAATAGCTCATTTCACTGTTATGTTTCAGAGCAGGACTCGGTATTGTAAAGGAGAGATTTGCAGGATGCCATTGGGCCAGATTCTCAGCTGGCACCAAGCAGGGACCAGCTCTACCGAATTACACCAATGGAGAATCTGGGCTCAGTTGAGCATCATGCTTTTCCACCAGATGGAATCAAGCTTGAATCAAGGTTTTGCCCTCTCCTCTTAACTCCCACCCTGACTTTGTGGCTGGAATGGATTTGCCCACTTCATCACACAGCATATACCATGGTATTAAGCCAAACAGCCAATCACTGGGAAAGCCACTCCTGCTTTCTCTCCCTGTCCTATGTGGCATTTTCATACCAATCCAATTCTAGCTTTTCATTTTCCGTCTGAGTAAGCTCAATTCACTTAAAATTGAAATAAATAAAACCTTACATACTGTAAATTGCATTCAGAGATTCCCCAGTGACTGGATGGTGGCCAATATCAAGAGATTATTTTATCAACCTTGAAAGAAATATTCATCACCATTTTGGCAGCTTTGTCACTCAAATGGCAGAAGAGCGCAGCTTGCCTTCAGCAGATGGCAATGAAGTGATATCAAATCCTCAACATGGGGGAAAAACACACATGCGGCACTTTCTCCCTTAACTTTTTAGCTATAAACAATTGAACAGTTCTGACCTGAAAATGTCATGGCCAAGTTGTTATTTCATGCCCCATAAACATGTGGATGGTGACTGCATTTTTCCCTCAGGCAGGAGAGGGAAAAATAGCAGGTCAGAACTGTTAATAAAGTTGGGGACTGGCTGTGTTTCTCTCTTTAAACTCCCAAACTGCCAGCTCACATCTAGGAAGTTTTGCCCTTGTTCCATTGCATTCTCCTGCATCAGCAGCTTAGACTCTAAAGGCTTTGGGTGTTAGGACAATGAGACCTCCAAGGGTACATCTACCCTGCAATTAAAAAAAAATATGGCTCTAAATCTCAGATCCCACCTCAGCAGACTCCGCTTTGCAGAGCTCAGGCTGCAGGGGTAAAAAAGGCACTCTAGGTGTTTGGGCAGAGCCTCCCCACTTGTATGTTTACACTGCAATTATAAGCCCGGCAGCCCGATTCCTGTGAGCCCACGTTAACTGACCCACAGCTGTGACCATGACGCAGGTCTTTTATTTCAGTGTAGACATATGAGAAGAGTGACAAGGGCTGAACCTGACCTAGAGGAGCGTTGACTAGAGAGAGGGAGAATAAACAGTGCCCACAGCAGGAATATTCTTTTAAGGCCTGGCTACTGATTTTTTTCAAGATGAGCTATGTTCCTGCCTCCCATTAGAAAAGTGGTTCTCAACCAGGGGTGCACGAACCCTTGGGGGTACGCAGAGGTCTTCCAGGAGGTACCTCAACTCTTCTAGATATTTGCTTAGTTCCACAACATGCAACATGAAAAGTACTAGCAAAGTCAATACAAATTAAAATTTCATACAGTCAGTGATGTGTTTATACTACTCTGTATAGCATATCAGTGTTTCTCAACCCGAGGGTCGCAATTTATTTTATAATTATATGGTAAAAATGAGAAAGTCGGCAATTTTTCAGTAATAGTGTGCCGTGACACTTTTCTATTTTTAGGTCTGATTGTAAGGAAGTGGTTTTTAAGTGAGGTGAAACTCAGGGTACACAAGACAAATCAACATCCCAAAAGGAGTACAGAAGTCTGGAAAGGTTGAGAACCACTATATTAGAAGACCACAGGCGTGGGGGCATATCTGCTGCCCAGGAAAGCTGTCTGCGGTGGATGAGCTTCCTCTCCTGAGTCCCAAAATTCTGTGCTGCCCTTACAAATTCCTCCTGGGCTGCAGTCTCAGAAAGGGTGAATTTCACCATCTAACAGGGTGTCTTGCCTCTTTAAGGGTTACAGTCCTTGGGACAGCCAACATTAGTTACTAAAGTGGCACACCTGAATGGCGATCAGCTGACTCCCCTATAAAGAGCAGCATGGAAGAAGCAGGAAAGAGGATCTCCAGGAAGACCGGAATGGGGGATGGAGCAAGACAGACAGAGACAGAGAGAATCTGCTGGGGGTTAGGAGGTTCCAGCAGAGAAACTTGGGCAATGAGATGACAATCAGGAAAGGCCTGGGATTGACCTGATAAGAAGGTGAGCAAATGGACTTGAGAAATCTGTTTTGAATGTTTGTCAATTGACTAAATCAAAACCTGAGAGGGCTGCAAATGGACAAGAGGGTCTGTGAATCATTGAACAGGCCCCTTGAAAAGGGAAACTTAGGCAGGAGCTGCCTGCAGGGCAACATGGAGGCCACAATGTGGTGATCAGGGGGCAGTCACACTAAGACACACTGAATAGAGTTGAGCACCTATGTGGAAAAGAAAGATTTCAGCTCAGATGCCCAAAGGGAGTCAGGAAATCAGTCTATACCTTTGAGGATCTGGATGTTCATCACTGACGTACAGGAAGAGTTTGAAAGGCCCTGGTCTGTATCTGTGCCTCAACAGAAGCATTGGGTAGCTACCCACATCAACTGTGGAGATGGACTCCAGACTCCTAGAATAAATTCATCCCATGGTCCCAGAAATGTGGGTGGGGGAAATTTGTAAGCATGGCTTAGCACGTGTTGGGGGATGACAGAGTTAAAATGAACCCCATCAGCTTTCTGTCTGAGGGAATATGCAGTCTTCTGCCAACAGAGATTCAAAAAGGGCCCATCCAGACTCGGAGCCCCTTACTTCCCACAGAGGCTTCACTGATGAATTGCCACATTCGTGAATGTCATTACCAAAAGCATCCAGTCCCTTCTGAAATATGCATGTATTTGGGTGAGTGGAAACCAGAAATCTCTGAGAGGCCCAAACCCTCCCAGTGTGGGAGAGACTAGAGAGGCCAGAATTCAACACAGTATGGAGGGCAAGAAATGAAAAATCAGATCAGAGAGTGGGGTGCAGGTCACTGGTGGATGGCACTGAAGACTGAATTTCTCTATGCACAGAACAAGCCGTGCACGTTTCCTCAATTCAATGCATAGCGATGCATCTCCACCCATGTATGCAGATTATCGCTTGGGCTGGGATGATAACTCAGTCTTCCGTACCCATTCAGCCTTTCTGCTAATTGCAGCTGAGTAAACAACTCACAGTAATTTCTCTGGCGAATTTTACCATTTTTCTCTGGTTGCAAATTGCCCATGAAGAGATCCCGAAACTCTAAAATTTGTTTCTCATTCAAAATTGCGACCATTAAAATCAAATATGCAATCTGCACCGAGCTGGCTAGTTACATAAACAACAGGGTAATCTTTCTTAGACAATGCCTGTAGCTAGCTAACCAATACATAATGAACCTGAAGTGTGTATCTATTCAGCTGTAAAATTCACAATAAACAACCTTTTCACATCTGAAATTTCCTAGAACTGATAAAAAAGGTGATCTTCTGCTTGCAAAAAGTTCCTCAAAATTTTTCCATCAGATTTTTGACAAAAATTGTTGAAAAAAATTAAAAATTCAAAAAATGTTGACCAGCTCTAAAGTTCACACACAAACACACACGTCATATTCCTGAAGCCTTTTAAAAGCATATGCCAGCGAGAGCAAACACACAGATTTTATAGAAAAGCTGACATCTTTTAGATTTATTAGTAAACCCCAGCTCCTTTTTATTGCTCTTTTACCTTTACTGGAAGAGAGATGCTTTCTGCATCTCTGATTTTTTTTCAGGACAACAGAAAGTCAGAGTGACAAATTGTTCCTGAACTGACTCCCAAACACACTCAATGATCTTTCCAGTGGATAACATTCAACACCCTAGGTAACCTCAGCACAATAAAGAGACGTAGCCAGATTTTCAGTTGATGTAAAATAGCATAGTTCTGCTGAAAGCGATGGAGCTACATCAATTTAAACCAAGAATCTGGCCTGTGGGTATTAGACTTGGATGAGCAAAACCAACAATTTCCCACAATTATTTGTTTGAATTAAAAATGAATTTGCTTTGGGCTGGGCATGTGTGATCCCCATTCTCTTGGTCATTACTGAGGATTGGGGACGTCCAGCAAGATTTATAGCTTGAACTAAAAGAAAAATGCCTGTAGCTGGAACGTGTAACAGTCTCATATCCCCTGTTGTTGGGCACAGATGACAATGAATAACTCACAGTGAGCAGTGAGTTCCCTACAAACCCCATTTGCGTTGGCTTCCTGGAGTGGAAACTTCTTCCTGTGAGTGCTTGGGCAAATGAGTTTTAAGTTTTCTTGCTCAAGTATTTGACCTGGGGGGGAGGAAGGAGGGGAATGGTTTATTTTGCATGGGATGATACAGCAAAGGGACAACGTTTCTCTGCCTCAAAGGGATTAAAACATGACAGAGAAGGGCCTGACTGCATCTGGAATTGTACACGCACAAGCCTCTGTTCTGCGTCAATGATGATGGTGACAACTGAAAATTACAGACTAATAGATGCAGTTGCATTAGGAATCATTTCTATTGAATGGAACTATGCCTCACCCAACCTGAGCTCACAGCTCCCAAAGATCCTTGTTTAGAACCACCGTACAGGGACTATGAAGTAAGCCAGGCAGAGGATCTTACACCTCCCCCATTGGCATGTGTCATATTGAAAGTTTGGAAATTTAGGAACGTTGGGCAAACATTTCCTAGTACTGGTTTTACACAGAAAAGAGCTTAATGACTCTTACCAGCTTTTTATTTTGTGCCCAGAGCTGGGGCTATCATTGCTGGTTGCAGATGAGCCCCAGGAGATGAATAGCATTCTGGATATTCATGTGCAAATGAGTCTCCTTTAACAGGGCAGAGCTATGCTTATTAAAAAGAAAAAAACACTCTAAAATAGCAACTGCTATAAAACTTTAAGGTAGGATCTAAGCACGAGGCAGATGAGTGTTTAGACCGATAATAGAAGTCTGTGAATAGACAAGCTCACTGTGGGAATTTCTTTTAACCTGATATTGATAGTATTAATGACATTTTTTTTTAAAGGCATAAGCATGGAATGACGGAGAGACAAAGACTCGTCACCCAAAGCTAGCAGTTCAAAGCTGCTTTCTTGTAAACTTTGCTGAGTAATCGTCAAGATCAGGCAGGGCTTGATTGATGCAGAGGCTTTAGGGGCTGCAGCACTAGACCTTGGGCTAAGGGGGAGCCCTGCAAAAATAAATCCCTGCCCCTTCCTTCCCCACTCGTCCCTCTCCCACATGACATGGGCCCAGCACCCTGGCCAGGAGCCACTCCCAGCCCCAAGCAGACATCTGGTGGCCAGCCTTTCACCTGCAGGAGAACTTGAGAGGTGTCCGAGTGTTCAAGTGTCCGCGACCTCAGATTTCTTCTTTTTTTTAAACCCTATTTGTTAGTATTACATAGCTTGTTCATCAAGAAAAAAAATGCTGAGCAGAAGCTAAATTCAGTGTGGCCTTTTCCAGCCTGTCAGGTGGGGGAATTTTCTTTCAGTTAACTAGATGTATTTCACATAGCAATAGTTAACTATTGCTAGCCTTTCCATCTTGCACAACTGTATCTTCAGCAAAAAAGCTCAAGCCAGGCGATCACGGATCACCCCTCACGCTCACTCACTCCCCCCCCCCCCTCCTGGCTGTTAGTTGTGGTGTTTAGGAAAGGCCTTTCTAGCTACTTGCAGCAATGAGAATAGTACTTGATATTCCAGCTGTGGGCAGTGGCCTAGGAATGTTACTGGGTTAACAAAATTTTCTTCTTACACTTTATCCTACCCCTATTTGAGAGGGCCCTGTATATGCAACCAGAGAAGCAAGTAAAGGCCAGAGCAGGCAAAAGGATCTGTCCAAATAAAACCATTTTGGAAAGTCATTCCCACGCTCCGGAGATTATGTGGGTTTGTTTCCATTTATTAGCCTACAGATGTCAGCCTCTTTAAAAATCTCTTGAGATTCCAGAGATGTCAAATCCAAATCCCCAACTCTCATACGAACAGTAACCCAAATTCTAGACTAAACCTAATCTGGCTTCTCCATCTCTGGTTATTGCTATATACTTCTCAGAACCATAGAGCAAAATCAAAATCCTGTGGAAGCTTGGACAGATGACTAGGGAGGAGTATAAAAATATTGTTCAGGCGTGCGGAAGTGAAATCCGAAAGGGCAAAGCACAAGTGGAGTTGCAGCTAGCAAAGTACATGAAGGGTAACAAGAAGGGTTTCTACAGGTATGTTAGCAACAAATAGAAAGTCAGGGAACTTATGGTCCCTTACTGAATGGGGGAGGCAGCCTAGTGACAAATGATGTGGAAAAAACTGAATTACTCAATGGTTTTTTTCTCTGTTTTCACAGACAAGGTCAGCTCCCAGACTACTGCACTGGGCAGCATAGTATGAGGAGGAGGTGAGCAGCCTAAAGTGGTAAAAGAACAGGTTACAGACTATTTGGAAAATCTATACATGCATAAGTCTATGGGGCCAGATGCAGTGCATTTGAGGGTGCTGAGGGAGTTGGTTGATGTGACTGCAGAGCCATTGGCCATTATCTTTGAAAACTCATGGTGATCGGGAGAGGTCCTGGCCAATTGGAAAAAGGCAAATATAGTGCCCATCTTTAAAAAAGGGAAGGAGGAGGATCTGGAGAACTAAAGACTGGTCAGCCTCACCTCAGTCCTGCAAAAATCATGGAGCAGGATTAAGGAATCCATTTTGAAGCACTTGGAGGAAAAAAAGGTGATCAGGAACAAGCAGCATGGATTCAACAAGGGCAAGTCATGCCTGACCAACCTGATTGCCTTCAATGATGAAATGATTGTCTCTGTCAATGTGGGGAAAGGGGTGGATGTGATACACCTTGACTTTAGCAAAGTTTTTGATACAGTCTCCCACAGTATTCTTGCCAGCAAGTTAAAGAAGAATGGGTTGGGTGAATGGACTATAAGGCAAATAGAAAGCTGGCTAGATCGTCAGGTCCAATGGGTAGTGATCAATCACACCCTTCTGAGAGATGGGACTCCACAGTCCAACTGCCTACATGCTGAAACCAGTGCTGGCCCTCCCAAGCCTTCAGAAGCCACGTGACAATTACAGGGGAAGGCACTCTCAAACTTGGTAAAGGAATTTCTAAATCAATCACATTTTACTCAAAGCAAAGTACAAAAGATATACAGATCAATAGAAAATAACGAACACCTGTGCACAAAACGGTCCCTCCTGTGTCCTCAGCAATCTGAGAGGCCTCTGGGTTTTAGTCAGTCCTATCAGCTTCCCAGAACTCTCTTTCTTCTGCCCACTCTTTTCTTCTTGTTTTGGTCTCTTCTATATGGCCAGTGAGACAACCTCCCTTAGTTACATAAGAATGGTCATACTGGGTCAGACCAATGGTCCATCTAGTCCAGTATCTTGTCTTCTGACAGTGGCCAGAGCCAGATGCTTGAAAGGGAATAACCAGAACAGGGCACTTATCAAGCCTATCGTCCCATCCCAGTATCTGGCATTCAGAGGTTTAGGGACACCCAGAGCATGGGGTTGCATCCCTGACCATCTTGGATAATAGCCATTGATGGCCCTATCTTTCATGAATTTATTGAATTATTTTTAATACATTTATAGTTTTAGCATTCACAACATCCCCTGGCAACAAGTTTCATAGATTGACAGAGTGTTCTTACGTTCTTTTTTGTTCTGAATATTCCCTTTCCTCCTGTTGCCAGATGATTCCTCTCAGCTGCTTCAAGACCTTTGTCAGGTGATTCATTGCTTGGATAAAACCCATCTGCAGTCCAAATAAATTGGTTCCCCCCAGTGCTGCAGCCAGCTCATTGCTCTAGGATTATTCCATTTCAATGGAAGATCATCCAGATGAATGACTCTTGACTGATCTCCATGGTTCTGCTAGGGCAAGGTTACTCAATCGTTGATGGCCCTTAATGACCATTCCATTCACAGACAGACAACCAGGTGCCCCTCCTCTTAACACAATAGGTATGATGCAAGGACACAGGGAAATACATCAGTTGAGGTATAAACATACAGACAGTTCATGAAATCACATATTCCCATAGATAGATCCTCAAACTGCCATATAATGCACAGTTGACTCTACAGGCTGCAGTATCACTGGAATGTTACAAATTCCTGATCAAATGGTGCTGTTCTTATATTTGAATCTGCTTTGTTTGCATCTCTCAGTCCTTACAGGGGCAAGATTTTTTTTCATCTCCATCTCTGTGTGTGAGAGAGAGATCAAATACAGACGCGGCTTTCAGCAGTACTTGCATCATGACATAATAATTTATTTTTTATGCCTGACACTTGTACTTTTAAAAAACCTATTGAGAGTCCATATTGTAGACATGTACAGGACTGTGCTTCTGTTTTCTTTTGGCTAATTAAGGCTCACCAATATATCTAGCCTGGGAATTCTCTACATATGCCTGTGTCAAGAGATAATGGAACAGATGGAAACTGCACCTTCCATCTAATTTCACTCTAGATTTCAAGTCGCTGCATAAGATGGCCCCTACAAGTGTGTAACGCTCCTGCAAGGTTTCTGGAGTTCAAAAAACCTAGATACACAGACATTAGTAAAGCACTTTTGTTAGACTTTCAGGACAACCATTTATCTTTTTTTTTTTTTTAAACTCTGATTTCCACAGTTCCCTGACCATTATGGCATTATTTTGCCTGCCATTGTTACAAGATTTGCGATCCAAATGAATCCTTTGAATGAGAGGTATAATTAACCTGTGGCTGTTACTATTGCAGAAAATTATTAAGGCAAATATTTTAGTAAGACTCAAAAACAAAAAGAGATTTATATATACAAACTAGACTAGCCTCTACAATTATGCTCGCCCAGGACCATAGCGGACTAAGATGTATCAGAGAGGAAAGCTGGTCCATCGGTTAGGATGCTGGCCGGAGCTGTGGAGAGAGCAGGGTGTGGTTTCAGAACTGGAGTAACTGACTTCAGTTCTGGCCTGGAGGTGCATTTCCAGGCTTGGAATAACAGGATGGACGAGCATTAGCGGGGCAGCGTAGGGAGCCAGGTCTTGGATTATGGTAGATGTTGTAATCTGGGATTACAGCCAGGGATATCTGGGGGCCCAAGTCTCAGGCCAGAATGGAAGCTGCATGTCAGGACTGGCGTTCCAGTGCAGAGCTGCTCTCAGGTCCAGAACAGAAGCAGAGCAGCAGTCACAGGGCGGAGTGAGCTATTATCCCCTCCCTTCCAGGAGAACTAACACTCACCCTTCAGTGCTGAGAGGTGGAGCTGGGGCAAGTGGGTCAATACTGAACGACAGAGCTCTCTGCAGGCGCTAATTTCATGCTGGACATTAGAAGTGATTGTTCCCAGGAATGACTTGCTCGGAGCCCCAGAAGTGTATTCGTAATCACGTCTCCTCGTTTCGAGCCCCCAAATTAAACATGCCTGACGCATTGTGAGGTTTTCTTCTAGATCACTGAGGTTAGCAGCAGCTGTCATCATCTGTGCCAGGTCTCCCAGCATCATCCTCTGTGCTTTATCACCGAGCTACAGCGTGAAATGATCTGAACGGAAGCGAGGCATCCTAAGCAACGCTGCACGCCCGCAGCGTGCAACCCCCAAAGTGGCTGACAGGGAATGGCTGGCCAAGATCATGCAAGCTGTCCCCGGATCCCAAAGGGCAAAGCCAAAGGAAAGGCAGAGTGTCAAGTCAAGGGCAGGCTTGATAACATCTTATGGATCAAAAAATTCAATCTGCATTAAATACCTGCCTTCTACCTCTGCTTCCGCCATTCCCCCTCCTCGCTCCTCTTCCCCGACGGTTCTGAGTGAGTGAAATCCCATTACTCCAAGAAGAGAGGGAAACCCAGTCAACATGCTAATGACTTGCTTATTTCACTGTGATTTTCTAAGCAGTGCTTTAACCATGTGTTCCGTTTTCCTCACTGCAAAGGCAAAAAGGATTAGCTTTTCCTGTTCTTGTCAGGCTCCCAATTGCTGTGGTACCTGAGTGCCATCCAGACATGGCTTTGGCCCCTTATCTGCAGTAATTTGGTGCATTATATCTACATAAAATATTGATATGCCCCCAGTATTATAGTATCTGAGCATCTCATAATATTTCATGCATTTATCCTCACAAGATCCCTGGGAGGAAGGGCAGTGCTATTTTACAGATGGGGAATGGAGTGGCCAAGTGATTTGCCCCGGTCACCCAAGAACTCTGGGGCAGAACAGTGACTTGAACCCAGCTCTCCAGGTAACACCCTCACCACTGGGCCACCCAGCCTCTCGAATAGCATGACAAGACTGCAAGAGGCACTGCAGCCGTGCAAAATAAGGAGTACATCAGCGCCGTTCACTTCACCGCGTTGTCAGATTAGTTCACGCTGGCCTAAACTCAGTTTAGCCCAGCTTCCCTCAGTGGAACATATCTACCTGCAGGATTTGCACTGGAGTGGTAACTACATCAGTGTGATTATACTGGCACAAATTTCCTCCATTGAGGCATGGCCCGACTTTCGTGACCAGCTTCTGTTGGTCTCTGCGGCCCAAATTCTGTTCTCAGTTATACTTTTGTAAATCTGTTATTATAAAGGCTATTTATTTCTATTATGCTCCCACGGACAGGTCCCAAGTGAGGTCAGGTGCTAGGATCTGTACAGAACCTCACAATCCAAGCAGATGAGACCGACAAAGGGTGGGAAATGAATAGGATTCACTAGTCCTTTTTCACTAAGAAGGAACACAGTTAAGTGATTTGCCCAGCATCACACAGGGAGTTTTTGACATACCCAGTAATTGAACCCTGCTCACTTGAGTGTTAGCCCAATGAATTAATCTTAAGGCCATCCTTTCTAGAGAGGAATACTATTGAAATCAAGTCCATGGAGTTACTCTTTGCATTTTCACCAGTAATTGGAGCACACACTGGCACTGTGTCTATAGCTTGATGTGGGTGGCAGTATCTTGGCTGTGGGGTGGCAGGGCAGGAAAGACCTGTTGTACTCACTATCTTTATAACTGCAAGAATGACAGCTTTGGGACTTGATTCAAAACCCACAGCAGGCAATGGACCAACTCACATTGACCTGAATGGACTTTGGAAAAGGCTCTTAGTTGCTGCAGAATAACGTATGCTTGCAGGAAATAAAACACTCATCTCATCCCTTTACAAATAAGCTGCCCTCTCCCCTCCCACAGGGATGAAGGCTTGCTTGGTAGAGTCAAAACCAGAATTCTATGTGTCTCACCCTCAAAAAAAAAAAAAAAGGGAGATCACAGCTGTCATACGCCTTCTTTTCATCTCTCCGTAATACCTCGGTAGTTCCATTTGCTTTCCTCACTAGCATTCGCTCTGGGGGGGAGACAGATATACGCATTTAAATGCCCAAAACCTTAGCATGGGCACACACATCTCTTATCATAAATCTCACTCATGCTAAACAAAATCCTTCTGGGCTTTTCTCGCCGCTGCTTTTTACAGGTTTGACAGTTTCTTGTGGAATTAGTCTCAGTGCATTTCTGGAGATGTGTTATAAATAATTCCATTTGACAATTTTGTGTGGAAAGGCACAGTACGGTGAGAGTTGAAATCACCTAACGCAGAGAATATTAGGTGAGTTGTCATTTTTTCCCTAAGCTCTAAGTGCAAACCAAGGTGGTATTTTCCCAGACCCCTCTTTGTTCTCCTCTCTGTCTCTCTGTTCCATAACTCCCATCAAGTGCTGTTCCTCCTCGTGTCGCTATGCCACATCTCATCTCAGCAGGTGCATTTCATTTATTGAAACATTATTTGAGAACTACTTTATTAAAGATGCAAGAAGCCAATAGAATATGACGTGGTGTATAGAGGTTTGTATCCCAGACAGCTTTACAAAATTAAATAATACTAGACAGCATGTGTGAATTACAGAAAGGAGCAGTGTAAAAATCATTCGATAGTGAATAAATTAAAGCATTCAGTCATATGGCTAGAAATGCGGGGAGACAAAAGCTGAAAGGCACAAGAAAAGCAGGGAAGCTGTGTTTGAAAAGAAGTGAGGAGTGGATGAGGCAGAGAAATCCAGGAAAGCTACTTTCAATTGGCAGGATTTGCAAAGAAGGCGGCTCCAACGCATGGAACACCTCACTGTGTATGGTCAAATAACTTGTCCCACTTGTGGAGGTGCAAGGTGCCTGAAGGTGCCAGGGTTCCCTTGGGAAACCAAGAAGCCAGGAAGTTTTGCCTTATGTTTTCTAATTGATGTGGGGTGAAATTTGACAGCTGCTCTATTTTACTGCTGTAATTCTTGTTATGAGTGATCATCTGGATCCTCAGAGGGTATAAATTAGTGGAGATAGGCCAATGTACACCAGCTGAGGTTGTAGCCCTGACACTTTTGAGACCTTAACCCAATCAAGCTCTCTAAGCAAGGATATAAACTGACCATGAATAAATTTAGCCTGGCAATTAGAAGAAGGTTTCTAACCATCAGAGGAGTGAAGTTCTGAAACAGTCTGACAACAGGTGAAGTGGGGGTGAAAAGTTAAATGGTTTTAAGATACAGCTTGATGTTCATGAATGGGATTATATGACAGAAGGACTGGATTTGATGACTCTCCCTGTGCTAAATTCCTGAATTTCTTGAATAATGAGAAAAAATATCCATGAACAATGTATTTGATTAGTGAGGAAAAAATCCTGGATAATATTTATGGTGAAGAATGTCATTTGACTGTCTCCAGAGATTACTACATACTGGACAGATTTGTGTGCAAGGTTGAAGATTGTTGAGAATAAGTTTGTCCAAAGCACTAACAACTACAGCATGTTGCAATTCTTTGTTCAAAATATTTTTATTTGTATTTTATAATTTATTTATATTTTTATTGTAAAATTTTAAAAAAATGGACATTTCCCATTTTTGAGTCCATTTTGCAGGGTTTTTTAAAACAAAATTGAAAATTTTAGTTGGTCAGCAACCAAAAACTGAAGTTTAGGCAATTTTTTTTCCCAGTTAAAAAGCTGAAGTTTGGAGATTCTTTATTTAATTTTCAGTGGAAACCAGAACATGCAGAAGAAAAATTTCAATGAAAACAAAAATTTGAACAATTTTTTCATGGGAACAAAAATAATTTTCTTATCAGCTCTATTAATCCTGACTGTTATTCCAACAACCCCACTTCTAATTGTTCCATTTCCAGTTACAGAGGATTTTTAACTGGCTTCTGATAGTACGTGCAGCCAGAAAAGGTGTCTGAAAATACATTGTGATCAGCTTTCTCAGTCTATGCTTTGCCTCAATTTTGAATACTTTTGTAGTTCAAGGTGTAAGATTGTCCCACAGGTATGGGATGTGTGCACAGCGCTGTTTGCTCAAAATGCTCTACAGCTCTTGATTAATCAATGTTATGAGCTACAACAAATTACACCTCCTTCGACCAGTCGGGCCTGCTGCATTTCTGATGGCATTCACCCCAGATGATGGAGGTTGATGTTTCCACGACCACTCCTCTTTGAGGGGGTAAGCTACGTCACAAAGGAGCAGCTTTCAGATCTGTCAGGGCCTGCAATATTTTCCATCTGGTAAAGGGTGTTAAACAGCGCAGCCACGCAAGAGCATCAAAAGGTTTTCCTTACGTTTTCCATTAGGTTTCCGCCGGTGGCAGCACAGGTACAGGTCCGTCATCCTCGTCACCACTTTGTTATGTTTAGCTACTTGGAAGTTACTTGCACTCAGAGAGGAACCAGCAGACAGGGACACAGAGACATGTGAACAAACACATACGGGCTGAGTTTATTCTTCAGCTTGAGACCAGACCGAACTGGCTGAGCTACCCCATAATAGTCTAGCTCCGTTAGATACGGCAAGCTAGGCAGGACACCCAAAAACATAACAATGGCTTCATTGAAACCCAGAACTGAATAACCACGAATGCTGGGGCAATTCAGCGCCAGGGCAGGACCTTTGTGGCACGGGCCCATCTCTGCTTTAACAGACCTTGGAGGTTCTTTTGCAAGGGAGGCATGAATCGCTGACACTTCCCTCCCATCCTCATCTGGGTTAGGCTACGTCAGCCTAGATTTGCAGTTTTGAAAGCTGTTTATAGACAGGCGCTTGGCAAAGAGCCGCTCTCTTAGTTATAGTTCAATATAGTTAAAGGCCAGTTGCACCGAGTTAACATCCCAGAGCTTCCTCTGGTGATCTCTGCATGGCACGGTTATGAACCAGAGAAAGTGTTCTTTATATCCACAAGGTGGTGCTGTGCCTGACTTTGCTTTCCCAGGAGCCGCGTTTCTGTTTTGCTTGCAGTCCTGCCCGGGAGATAATTTTTCCCTTAGTTACAATGGGTTTTTATAGATACATTCATTTTCCACTTCACATAAGTGACTCAGAGGAATTGCCCCCAAACAGATGCAGAGAAAGCTGACAAAGGGCCTAGGAAAATCTCCTATCCCCAGGCAGAGTTATAGGAGCAGGCTTTCTTCAAAAATGAAGAACACCTTACCCCAATGCGAGCGGGTGCCATAACCCGAGCCACATTTCAGAGCCTGTTTGGGAAAGATGGCATTTTAGGAGGTTTCTTGGGCTTTATTATTAGATTGTCTTTTGCTAAATAATAGCAAAACAGATTCTGATTTCAGTGACAGTGAAATTGACAGTGTAAATTGAAAGAGCATTGCTGAAGGCAGTGGAATGGCTTCAGATTTGCACTGCTTTAGTTGAGGCTCTGTCCCAACATGTCTGTTAGCATGATTGATTTGTACTGCGTAGTCCCCGAAGTGCCGGGTGCTGTGCACACATAGGACAAAGATGATCCCTGCCCCAAAGAGCTCACGATCTAATGGCCAGTTCTCAGCTGGTGTAAACCAAGTTCCACTGAAATCAGTGGAGCTGTTCACACCAGCTGAGGACCTGGCTTGAAGTGGCTCTCTGGTTAGAGTAGGAGGGGCTGAGCCTCATGATCTTGGCTCCTTTGGCCCTGCCATTGGCTCCCTTTGTGAGCATTTGCAAATCGCACCATGCTCTGCTCCCCAGTTCACCCTCCCCGCCCCCTGCTCCTGGGCAAGACAAGACATTGCCTTCTCTGACTTGACTGGGGGCTTTCACAGCCCTGTTCCACACTGGGGTTTGGTTTCTGTCTCTTTACATTGGGGAACATTTGCAAGTGATGGATGCTCAATGCTAAAAAAGAAAAAGGCACAAGTCTTGGGAATGTGACAGCATGTGGCTCACACAGCTGTTCTCTGTGCCTGGGACATGGAAGACATCCTCCACATCCCCTGGCTAATGGACCCAGTGCTGCAGGCGGAATATTTGTACTTTCCTCCAGGAAGCAGATCTGGTTCATACAATGAGCTGCTGCTTCTGCCTAAATCTAAAGTCTTTTTTTCTGTTTCCTTTACTCCCTCGGAGAACTCCTTACTCTGTCCTCTACGCGCTTACACACATGCACACTCTCCTGTAGCTGCTTCACACCACCAAAAAAAAAAATGATTTACATTTTGACTCAGAAGGAAAGAAATATATTTAGCCTTGCCACACGAAGGCTGACAGGGAGTGTAAATGACTGCAAGTATTTGCAGGCGTTGTGGTCTTTCATAAGACAATGTGATCTGGAGGAACAAGTCAGGATTCTGGGTTTTAATCCTGATTTTACTGACTCACTGTGTTCTTGGGCAGTTCACTTCTGTCTCGATTTCCCCATCTGTTTTTTGTGTAGTTTGGATTGGTTAGTTAATGTCAGTTTGAACATACTGGGACATTTGGCTCGGCCGGCAAATCTTTTCTTTGCGTCCTCCATATTTTTAATGCCTCCTTATCTGCCATTATCTACTACGAGATTATATCTTTTTGTTTGTATCTTTTTGTATCTCGTTTGGCCCAACCTCTCTTGGTGAGGGAGACAAACTTCTTCCCAGCTCTGAAGGAGAGCTCTGTGTCACTCGAAAGCTTTTGCTCTCACTAATAGAAGCTGGTCTAATAAAAGATATCACCTCACACATCTTGTTTCTCTAATATCTTAGGGCCAACACTGCATATTATCTACTATGGTTATGAAAGTTGTACACCTATTGAATCAAGCATTGGATGGCTTTTCTTGACTCTTACATAAACTGATAAGCCATGCTAGGGAAAGGGGGGAGGAATAGGTGTTTCTTTTTAGCGAATTAAGGTCAGCAATGTGTCCATTTATAACTTAAATGCCAAGATTGATTGGTTTTTCAACTTTTTTTGTTGTTGTTTTGTTTTGTTGTTTGTTTTGTTTGTTTTTTCAACTTTTTGTTTTTAGAACCGGGCACAGGAGAATCTCAGAGACTTTAGCTGGTACAAAGACCTGCTGCATTTACTTATGAATCTCTGATGAGAGCTATCGCCTGCAACCAGGCAAAGAAATTTGGGATGCACATGCATTTCAGTACTAGAGATCAACAAAAAATAGTGAGACGTTTTTTATCTAGAAAGTTAATCAGAAAGAAGTAACAATTCTGATTTTGGGGTGGGGGAGTCTTCACATGTTTGAAAATTAGCAACGGTTGTAAATCACCATGTAGATGCTCCTAGTGGCACTGCCTGACTTTGGAGTCCTTAGTGTGACTGGATATGATGCCAGGCACTTTGGAAACAGTTAAAACTCTATTGCTCACTTGAAAATGCTTGTTTTCACAAGTTATTCTTTGTTTATTGTAGCTAGGATTTTCAAAGTAGCCTATGGAAACCAGGCAACAAAAACTCCTTGGATTCCCATGGAAGTTAGGGAACTAACTCCTTTATGCTGCATGGAAAATCCAGCAATAAAATGAACATTCAAGGGACAGTATGATGGGTCCAACTAACTGTAGCTATAGGCTTTTCTACACAGGAACATTAATTTAGATTAAGGTACAGTGTGAATTTAAAGTGGAATAGCTACTCCTAACTAACTCCTTCTATGGATTCTGTTATTCCAGAATAAGAGGGTCCCTATGGAGAGTTAATCAGGGATGATATTTTAGAATAACTCCCCACATAGACAAGCCCCATGAAAGATCCTGCCTCCTCTTTTCTTGTCCTCACAAGAAATTAAGCCTATTAAACAGAGATTGGTTTCTCACTGCAGTTCACTTCCTTGGAAAAGTTGTGCCAAGTCCCTGGCTGTATGTCTCATGCCTGCTTCTTGGAGGCCTGGGGGATTTTTAGACCTTGTAGCTTCAGAACGACTAAAATGTTGTAGTGGAATAGACCCACGGACCTCCTAGAACTCGATGCACACAGAAGAAAAGCTGTAATCCTGACACCCTGCTCCAGTGTAAAATATTCTCTCTCCTTCCCCATGCATGCCATGACGCACAGCTATGGTACCTTGGACATATGGAGCATACAACAGCAGGAGCATGGGTGCCAATGCCTGCAACGCATTGCAAATCTGCTAGTCTCACTCTACGCCAGCTACCTTCACTTTAACACATCCAGATGGCTTGGCACGTCTCTGCATGATTACAGAGAAATGGCCTCATTCGCTTTCTCGGGAAAGTGCCAGTAGCTAATTCCACCTCGCTAGGACCTCTCCAAGGATACTCGAACACCTGGAAGTCATCATAAAGGAGCATGAGTCTTTGTGTACAATGGAACACATTCATGATCTTTTTGCCCTCTCCCTCTCTGCTAGCGCTACGTTTACTCTCCGGACATTTGCTTTTCTTTACAGCCATTTCCAGATGTGTCTCCATTCATTATGAGTTTCAGGCCCACTGACTTAATGAAGACAAACGATTGTGCAGCCTCTGGTGTACAAACCTGCCTGGCAGCCTGGAGGAAATGATCCGGTGGGCTTGTGTCCTGTTCCAAGTAGACAGATGTTCACATGGCAAGGGCCAGCCACCAGCAATGTCGCTTTTTGACACCCTTCCTTATTAACAGGCTTAGCACACAGGCCAAGGACTGAGTGGGCCATGGAAGGTGACCATACACCTAGAGATGGTGCAGAACTATACTGGCAGGGAGCAGGATGAGGGAAGCTTGCGGAGCAGCTGCCTGTGTCGTTCAGTGGATAAAGAGAGGACCTTTCCTCAGTGTTATTAATAGGACATTTCTCACAAGCACCATCTCTGCTGTGGAGGGTCGGTCAGTTTTTCAAGCACATGCTGCTTACTAATACCTGCCTAGTTGCAAGGCACCCTGGGTAAAACTCTCCTCCCTTTCAGGTTTGACTAGTCTGTGCTCCTGCGCCTTGTAGGAAAAATAGTCCCAGGATTCTGGGCCAACCATCGCGTGACCTCTCCTACGCTGATGGGAGCTGCCATCAGAATCGAAAGGAATTACACAGCTCAGAGGAGAGGTGACAAAGGTGTGGTATTTTGGGAAGGGGATATTATACCTGTCTATAAATACACAGAAGCAATATTGCAAAAGCTAGGCTAAGGAGCATTTCAGGCAGATAAAAGTGAGCGAGGGACCCATGGTTCACATCTACAAAAGGGATGTTAAATGTTGGGAACCATTTCATAGAATGAGGTCAAGGGCCAGTGGAGGAATTCACTGAGACACCCTCTCTAGAGGTGTCCAAGAGGGAACTGGTTAAAACATTTGTTGGTTTAAACCATCCTGCACTAATGCAAAGGGATGGGCTGGATAAGCCATGTGTCCTGCTGTCTCTTACAAGTTCCCATGCAGGGATGAATGAGTCTTTGGAATTATATGGGGAAAGGGCAGTTGAAAAAATAGTTTAAATCCACAAATTCCCTCAGCCCTCAACTCCTTGTCTAATCTCTGTCTTCCCCAATGGCGTCCAGTCCCCCATGCCATTTTCTCCTCCTCTAGCTCCCAGTCTGAGTTCTCCCACCCAGCCAATCTCACTCTCCCCTACTGCTCATAGTCCCACTCGCCACCCCACAGACTCCTTTGCCCAAGCCAATCCCACCCCACCAGCCTAGTTCAGTCCAGTTCTTGTGCCATCTTCATTCATGTTGGGCAGCTTCCTCTTCCATGCTGCTGGGCACTCATTGGCGGATCACTAACCGTAAGGAGAAGACAGTTTCCCTACTTTCAGTTCTAGTGCCTAGGCATGGCCCATGGCAGCTGGGAGAAGCAATTGCAGGGAAAATATTGCTCAGCCCCTGTATTTCCAGGCTGAAGCATGTTCAGTGCAGAAGAAACCTTTGGAGATTTTAGCTGCCACACTAACACGTCTTTGGCAAGCATGTACCAACTGAGAGTTTTCAAAAGCTAACCAGTTGGCCAAATTTGTGCCTTTTTCCACAGGAACATCAAAAAGCACATGCTTGACATCAGGGAAACCCACTATCAAATTTCAGGCCCCTGCTTCAAAGCGCGAGGGCGCTAGAACTTCTCAGTGACCCGGTTGTACAATTTTGTTAACATGGCCTGAACAAGGTTGGTTTCCCTAACCTGGTTCTCAGAAACAACCATGCCATTTCTGCTGAAACATTCCAAAGAGACGTAGGTGGAGGGAGACACCCAGAATGGAAAGACGGAGCCCGAATGGTTAAAGTTTGGCAAAGTTATAAGCAGCTGAAAGCAGAGTCTTATAAGGAGAAATGTCAGGCAACCGTAGCTATACAGCTCAGCCAACAACACATGCTACATTTAATATTGTTCTTTATATTTGTTCTTTCTCTCCTTCTCCACTCCCCCCTGCCCCAAGACTCTCTCCATTGTTTTTCACTCCTCCCACCACATGTTCCATTTTTGCCCTCTTTTTTCCATTGGATTTTTTCCTCTGTGTGACCTTCTTTCTCCTAAGTGGAAGGTGAACCCCTTTATTATTGAAGTGCATATCAAGTTTTCCACCCCGTGGAGTTTGAGTGGATTAATGTTTTTTTTAAATGTGTCTATCCTAATTCCATAGTTCAGATACCAAAGAAGCTTGGAATCTTCATTCAGAATAACTGGTCTTTAGAGTCAAAGACAAATGAATGCAAGCCAATGTACTTTGACTGAGAATCCTGACTTTATTATTCCCCACATTTTACCACACACCTACCACCTCCTGAAATGAATGGCTCCAGAAGCAAGTGTTTGTTTAAAGCAAGTAGCTAGCATAGGGAAGTCATCATAATTATCAAAATGTATCTTGGAAAATAAAGGACTATTACATATTGACCCGAACTCTCTAGCTTATAAAGGAAGCAGTTACTGTGGCATTGAAGAAAAATGCAATATGACAAGTGGTTTGTAATGATTTACAGGCTTTTCCTTAATTGAAAAATCAGTTGTTTGTTCCGGCTAATTGAGTTGCCTTCCAGTAATTACTCTTTGGAGTTCTTTAAGCCACTGTGTTACACACTTGACTCTTTTCACAGCTACACTGGCTGTATTACCTTCCTGGACCTTACAGCTTGAGCAGCTGACAGAGAATCATCTTCCAACATGCCCTGGAAAAAATGATGGGGTTTTGCAGCTTGCATTCTACCATGGATGACTTTCAGGCCCCAGTGATGTCCTGGGAGTCATCACACTACATGGTCCGTGAGCTGCAGGGATGGGGGCCCATGAAGCCTAGCTGGGGTACAAGCCTACGCTCTGATTGGGAAAGCTCCAAGGCTCCTGATTGAGTCACAGCCCCTATTTGAGCCAGAGGAGGAAACAGGAAGTTGTCTGTACAACTGGGCTTCACCCCACCATAGACTGCGTATCTGGTGTTTACCTTTTTCTGCCTTCTCATCCTGACCTCCTGGTATCCTGACTTGGCCTGACTCTTAGTAACTGACTCTTGAACCCGAATTTGCCTCTTAATTCTGGCATTCCAGCCCAGTCTGATGCCTGGTAATTGGCTTCCCACCCTTTGGCCCAGGTCTGACACTAACCCCTAGCCTGGGCTTCCCACACCTAGCCCTGACACCAACATTGCAAAGTGCGGAGGTTCCCTTGCAATCCAACACCCCTTGTTGTGCGGGTTATCTCAAGGTAGGAAACCAGGCAGATTCCCATGCTTTTTAGCAAAATCCATCCGTGCCTCAGGTTCTTTCAAGCCTTGTTTTCCTTTTGTTATAAATGGCTACACATAACAGCAATTTTATTTTGCATAGCCTGATACCCTCCTCTCTTTGCAGTACCTTCAAAAGGCCCACTTCTGGCAGAATACCCACAAGAAATTGACCAATGCTTAATGGTGGGACTGAGGGGCAGTTGGGGAAAGTCAATATTTATTTATTTGATTATAAAACAAAAATTAAAAAAAATCCAAATGAATTAATATAAAAATGCACATATTTGACTGGAAAAAAAAGCTATGGCACCCTGATGACTAGAGCAGGAGATGGGAATGGAGGCAGACTGCAACTGTGTTCCCTGTATTTCCCCATTGCTTGTGACATTTTAAACAAGCTTCTCTGAACCGCTCCATTTCCACCTTGTTCACTGCATCCACTGGAATTAGCTAAGGATTAGCCCTTTCCCTTTGCCCCACCTTTGCAACCCTGGAGGGTTCAGCATACAGTGAAGCCAATTGAAAGTCTACAGGATCTTGGGATCTTATCCAGCTCCTTGAGAACTCTCTGAGCTTGAACAATGGAAGTTTCAGACTAGGATTGAAATGTTCTGGCTCCTACTTGCTCAGTCAGTGCAATTGCCCACCTACTAAATGGGGTATACATGAGGATGAACAGTTGGAGGTCCATGAGAAGCAAACAGGTCTTGACCAGGGTGGGCTTGTGAAAGCACAAGAGAAACCAGTACAATGTAAGACATGTCAGTGTGTACACGGAGCGGTGGTTAGCCCCTGGAGCATGAAAGCTTCATTGCGCATTATTTTTGTGCTGGAAAGGAATACTAAATCTGAAAGGAGAGAAATAAAAATTGATTCTGCACCAGGTTGACTTCCAGTAAGTTTAATCCCTTAATTATTTTTTGGGTCATTCCATGGAGCTGCCAAGATGTGACTCATTCCCACTGAAAATCACTGTAACCGCCTAAGAAGTCATCATCAATATCCTTCAGCCATCCGTTTCTTCCAGCTGAAACTGCATTCTCGGCAAAGAACTCCATTGCTGGAATAAGAGTGACCAGCAAAATCCATCCTGTTGGGCCCCAAAAGAGAGGCCTTTCCTTTATCTCATGAGCTAAAAGGAATTGAACCTGGATGGGTAAAGTCTAGAGTTATGTGTGCACCACAACTGAGAGCAAACCTCCAAGCCTGGGTAGATGGACTCTCATGAACTGGGCTCAAGTTAGCATGCTAAAAAGTAGCAGTGTGGACTCCCAAGCCAGTCCTCTAGATCTGAGTGTGGGTGGCTAACCCCAAGCCCCAATGTCCACATTGCTATTTTTAGCATCTAGCTCAAGCCCCATTAGCGCACATCAGTCTACATGGGCTGGGAGGGTCGCTGCCAGTTGCAGTGAAGACGGACCCTACATAGGAGACCATGGTCATAGAAGGAAACGGTCCTGTCGATTCAGCAGATGGAGATCTTTCCCTTTTATAATAATGAAATCTTCGATTCTGAGTGATTAAGATGGCGGCCAACAGGGAAAGATACCAGCTCACTGATTTATTGTATGCTGCCACTTCCAGAAACCAAACATAGGAATAAAGGCCGAACTCCATGAAATACTGACGGCATCTGTATTACTGGAGTATCTCCTCCAAGCACATCATTTGGTCTGGTAAAATAACTCACCCTAATAATCAATACTGGATCACTTCCCCCATCGGTATGGTGCTTGTCACCACGGCTTATGAGCTTTGAGATAAGACCGAAAAGCGAGGGCTTTTCAAGTCAAAGCCATTAAAGATCTCATGGCCACTTTTGCAGTAAGAGGGGGGCTCAGCCCTTTTGTTTGGGCCAAATTCCATTCTCCAATTTCAACTGGACACAGAACCCCCCCTTCTTATCCTGATTGTTGTAATATCTACTGCTAAACAGCTGTCACGTTCCACTCCAGGGGTGGTTCCATTCAGTGGTGGGTGAAATTATTCCTATATAAACCAGAGGGTTTTTTAACCACTTTGGGCTAATTCAGGATAAAAAGGCACTTTATAAATGCAGGATGATTTATTATTAGTCTCTCGATATAGCTCGAGGAAGTACAGCAAGAAACTGAGCAATGGGTGATTCAAAAACACTCTTAAGAATTTTAGAGCAATTTGGCACTGTTCATTAATGCTATTACATTATAAATTACCACTGAGATACAGTATATAGAATTCTATGACCTCTGCTAAGGGCAGCGCATTTATTTTTAGAGAATGGTTAAGAACATTTGCTTAGTCCTCTTTATTAGCAGCAGCAAGTGAGAATTAACTGTTATGAAAACATGGTTTACTCTGTGCGTGTGTTGGGGAAAGGCAAAGGGGGGGAAGGGAACTGTCTTTAAATGATGTATAAATATTAGCCAGTAAATCTTCCTGCTGAAACAGAATTGAAAGGAAATGCTTCCATAAACCTGTAGTCCTGGATTCTCAATTCAGGGGTCCTGGGTTCTGTATATCCTGGATTCTCAATTCAGGGGTCAAGTCTGTATATCACCTATGAACTGCAATAGCCTCTAAATTGCTGTCCCTCACACGGTTATCAAAGTGTGTTGGCCAAATTCCAGTTCCCTAGCTAAATTCTTTCTACTGTTTCAACTGGGAGATGGTGTCTGCTTTATTTCATTCAGTCCTTCCCATTCAGAAGTGACTGCCATTTTTTTTTTTTTGTACATGTGGTACGTGATCCTTCAGGACAAATGATACAGGCTTGTTAGGATCTGGACTGATTCACATGAGCTCACAAGAACTGGACAGGTGAACATGAGAATGATTTCATTAAATGAGTGAAGATGTCCTGTGACAGTCTTCAGCTCTGAGATACACAGAACAAAAAGTCCTCTGTATACATGGATTGGTCCTCCCAGCTGGCTTCTTAAAGGCATCCCACATTCTGCTTTGGAGTGGAAGCCGCCATAACCTGCAGTGATTGACATATTTGAAGACATAAAAAGTAATCTCTGTTTTGCACATTTGCAAAGGAGCTGAAGGGTGAGGGGCCTTCTTCAAAAACCTCAGCCTAGACATCGGGAAAACTTTCCTCATGGTAAAGTCTGCTTGGCTGGGGAATAGTTTCCCAATGGATGCAGTGAAAAAGCTCATCACATGCTCCTTGAAGTAGGCTGGATAGAGATGGTTGTGTGGAAAGCATGGAACTGGCCCTCAGGAAATCTGAGATCCAGTCCCACCCTTGCTCCACTGGGCAAGGATTTGAGTCTCTCCCCCACATGCCAGCAGCCCATAACAGGGGGAGGGGATTGACAATATTTCTCTATGTCACACCAGCGTTCTGAGGAAAAATGGGTTCATGTCTGTGAGGTGCTCAAATGCTATTGTCATGGAGCGCCGGGGGGGGGGGGGGTAAGTAGATTGCTCTAAAGCAGAGAACTAAGAGTGGTTAAGAAACATTCAAAATGCCAGTTGAAAAAAAACAGACACATAATTCACAGGGTATGTTTCTGGGCCGTCTCCCATAACGACCCATTCGATTTTGACCTGAAGTCCCCTACCTTTCTTATATGGGAATTGCCAGCCGGGGAAGGCAGGTTTCAGCTCCACTGGGAAGGTCTGTGCTTTTCCCATCAGCAGGGCCTGATCGGACCTGGAACATCTGGGGCCAGTACAACCTGCCTCTGGAACTGCACGCTGTCCAGTGGGGAGGGATTATGTACCCAACATTCCTTCCCAGTTCTGCAAAACGTGATCTTGTTCTGTTTTCAAAATGTTTGCTTGGTTGCCTCTCCCTCCCCCTTCCTCCCACTGCCTATTTGTCTCAACGCTCATTATAACTGAAGGAGACTAATTTAGCTGCACTTGGATTTCATCAAGAAAAGTGCTTCCAAAAAATCTCAACATAATGGCTAATTTAGGCTTCTTTCTATTACTGAAATAAGCACCGTGCAGTCTACACAACCTGCGCTTTGCTGTACCCCCTCTGCTCTTGCTGCAGAGCAATGAAGTTTCCTTGTGATAACAAAAGGCAGCATAAAGCAGAGGGATGGGATGGGCCAGCATTCGCAGACCTTCTGCCCAGCTATTCTAACCCTGTGTGAGTGAATACAGAAGCAAGAGCTGTTAATGAGGCATTTCCTTCCCCTGGCAGGTGGCTTTCCCATAGAGATAATCCACATCTGCATTTAATCAGACCCTTGTTTATGGCTTTATACAGAGGCTTGATTGGTGATTACATTGAGCCCTGCTTCAGTGGGTTTTTCCTTTCAGTTGCCCTTACCTACTTCCTTGCCTTGTGAATGTCTGTCTGTTTGAACACACTGCAGGCAGATCTCAAAAGGAGAATTAAAAATGCAGACTACTGGAGCTTTCTGGCTATACATTTCTAACCTAACCTGGTGATCGACAAAGGTCAAGGGCCCAGCTCCTCAAAGATGTAAAAAGGAAAAGTGTAAGAAGGCAGGCCAAGAAAGAATTTAAGAAGCAAATTGCTAAAAATGCAAATTTTAGCAGTATTTTTTTAAGTATAGCAGAAGCAGGAAGCCTAGCTACGCAACAAAGATGTTAAAGGAGCACTCCAGGAAGACAAGGTCATTGCAAAGAAGCTAACTGAATTCCCTGCATTGGTCTTCACTGCAGAAGATGTAGGGGAGAGACTTACATCAGAAGTATTTTTTGGGTGACAAATCTGAAGTCCTATCCCAAACTGATGTGTCAGTAAAGAAGATATTTTAGAATATATTGGTAAACTAAACACTAATAAGTCACCAGGACCCGATGGTATTCACCCAAGAGTTCTGAAGGAACTCAAATATGAAATTGAAGAACTACTAACTGTGGAATGTAAACTACCCCTGAAATCAGCCTTTGAAACAGAAGACTGGAAAGTAGCTAATGTAACACCAATTTTTAAAAAGGAGCAGAGGTGAGTCTGGCAGTTATAGGCCGGTGAGCCTAACTTCAGTACCGGGCAAATTAGTAGAAACTTTGTAAAAAGCAGAATTATCAGATGCATAAACAAACATGATTTGTTGGGGAGGAATCAACAGAACTTTTGTAAAGGGAAATCATGCCTCACCAATCTATTAGAATTCCTTGAGAGAGACAACAAGCATGTAAAGAAGGATGATCCAGTCAATATAGTGTACTTGGATTTTCAGAAAACCTTTAACAAGGTCCCTCACCAAAGGGTGTGAAGGAAACTAAATAGCCATGGGACAAGAGGGAAGGTCTCTCATGGATCTGGTTGACTGGTTAAAAGATGAGAAACAAAGGGCAGGAATAAATTATCAGTTTTAACAACAGAGAGAGGTGAACAGCAGGCTCTCGCAAGGATCTATACTGGGACCTGTGCTGTTCAACATATTCTGCACTGAGCTGGAAAAGGAGGTGAACAGTGAAGTGGCAAAAATTGCAGACAATAAAAAAATTATTCAAGATAGTTAATGCCAAAGTTTATTGTCAGGAGTTACAGAAGGATCTCACAAAACTGGGTGACTGGGCAACAAAATGGCAGATGAAATTCAACACCGATAAATTAAAAGTAATGCACATTGAAAAAAAATAATCCCAACTATGCAAGTACAATGATGAGTTCTAAATTACCACCCAAAATAGAGATTTTGGAGTCACCATATATACTTCTGTGAAAACGTCAGCACAATGCACAGCAATGGTCAAAAAAGGCAGTGTGTTAAGAACTATTAGGAAAGGAATAAAAAATAAAACATAAAATATCACAATGCCATTATATAAGTTCATGATGTGCCTACACCTTTAATATGGTGTCCAGTTCCAGTTGCCCCATCTCAAAAAGGATATATTAGAACTGGAAAAGGTTCAGAGAAGGACAACAAAGATGACTGAAGGTCTGGAACAGCTTCCGTATGAGGAGAAACTAAAAAGATTAGGGCTGTTCATCTTAGAAAAGAGACGACTAAGGAGCAGAAATTTCTGAGCTGACATGTGGCTACAAGGAAACCTTTAGGGGAGGAGCATGTGATCTGCAGCTTAGTTTGAATCCAGGAAAGATGGGGCTGGGATGTATCCAGTGGGAGTGAGAGGAACAGACATAGCAGGGACACAGGAAAAGGAAAGAAAAAACACACTTGCCGGAAATGGCGTCAGACTGAGAGGCAAAAAGCAGCTCTTGAATAAACAACTCATTCCCATCCACTAGAACCTGCTGGCAGGTTGAAGCAATAGCTAGGAAGTTGGCTGTGTCTGTAGCAAACCATTATCAGTCACACAATAATGTACAAATCTTAACAGAGAAGCTGTGTGATTGCCAAAAAAAACAAACAAACAAAAACAACTGGGGAGGAGTTAGATTCTCAGAACTCAGGAATAATTTCCAGGAGCCTGGAGAATGCAGTTGTTTTATGCTTGGCCTTTCCTGTTTGTCAGCTTCTCCTTTAGCACAGGATCTCTTATCTCCTTCCTCACTGTCCCCATTTGTTCTTTACTAGCAGTCCCCCCCTTTCGTCACTCTGGCCCTGATTTCAATGGAAAATTTCCATTTTTTTATGGAAAAAACCAAACTCCTTTGTTGAAGACTGAAATGTGTATATTCTCATAGCACGTCCCAGTGCCTCATGAAAATTGTAGTTTGGTGGTTTCATGTCACATCCCTGTTCTTCTCTGTGGGCTGGACACCCCAGCTAGACTTAATTTCCCATGATGCACTCCCTATCCTCACTAAGATGTAGTCCAGCCAGGGAGCTCAGCCTACAGAGGAGAATGAGGCAGCTGAACTACAATTCCCATGAAGCAGCGTGGTGGCATTTTCAAATCAAAATATTTTGGGCTTTGGCTTTTTTCCAAAAAGCTGAAATTGTGAGTGTATTTAGGGGGAAACTCATTTTCAAACCAGCTCCAATTCTAAAACATGACTACACCACACCAGTGCAGGGACGTGCAAGCGGCCTCACCCCTGCATTGAGTGAACGCTGCTGGGTTTCATGGAATCGTAGAAATGTCAGGCTGGAAGGGATCTCAAGAAGTCACCAGGTCCAGAGCCCGCACTGTGGCAGGAGCAAGTAAACCTAGACCATCCCTCACAGGTGTTTGTCCAACCTGTTCTTAAAAGCTCCAGAGATGGGGAGTCCACAACGTCCTTGGAAGCGTGGTCCACAGCTTAACTACCCTTCTCATTAGAAAGTTTTCCCCTAATATTGAACCTAAATCTTCTTTGCTGAAGATGAAGACATTAAGTCTTGCCTTCAGTGGACATGGAGAACATGTGATCCCCACTCTCTCTATAACAGCCCAGAAGGTATTTGAAGACTATTTCACTTGGGTATGGGCAGACATTTTTCTTTTTGCTGGGGGAGGCAGCTCTAAATTGCAATTTCATAGGAACTGCTGCTCCATGCTCCCCAGGGGATACAATGGGTCACAGCATGTCTGGCAGGCCCTGGCAACCTCCTCTTTCCAGCCAGTGAGTCCCACTTTTAAGGGGTTTACTTACCTCCTATAGGCTCTGACTGGAGGGGATGTTCTGAGTGCCTTGTGACTGTCCCCTGGACAGTCCTGTGCACCTGGATTATACCCGCAGGAACTAGTTTAATGTAGGGCTCAGTCAAACTCTAAATCTCTAATGCTAGTGAGGGATTATCCTGCACTAGCTGGGTGTGCGGGTGGGGGAAGAGCGTATGAACAAGCTGACCCAAGAGCCCTTCTCCGTTTTAATATCTGAGATTAGAAGCCATTACCAGCAGGCTATAAATGCTATTAGACGTTGCCATCTGCTTTACTCACGCGCTCTGCCAGCCACCATGGTCCCTCAGGGGATAAAAGAACACGGGCAATCAGGTCAGAATTAATCACCCGAGGGGCCAAAATAGTGGCTGTAAATGGAGCTGCAGCTGTAAGGAGATTCCCTGAGTGAGTCAGTGCTTGGGCATTTTGAAAAATACCCTGGTTCTGTTATGCTGAAGGGACCAGTGGCTCTTGGGAACCACACACAACTGTGCTTCCCTTTGGGACCACGAAAATAATTCACCGGGTCCCTTCGCTGTACTCAGCTCCCATGAAAAAGTGGGACGGAGAGGCAGAGATTCTGTGTCTCTTAAGCATGTTGGATCATTGCCTATGTTAATCAATGTGGCGTGTTGGGGGAGAGACGGGGGGTAATGTCACACCAGGAAATGTTCTAACTCATGCCACTGTGTAAAGCAGAGCAAAGGAATAAAGGGTTTATGCATGGGCTGACAACCCCTCCATGAGAGTGGAGTCAGTCACATATATGAGGTACGCAGCCTTCTGTCTGGGGAGCTTGTGGCGGGATAGTTTCCTTGCGCATATCCTGGGTGCCAGGAAAGGCCATGGGTTGCCAATATTTGCCGTTTCAAAGATCCATGCTCATACCAGAATGCGTGCAGGTCTGATAACATAACACTGAAAGTGCCAGCTAGTAACTGTCACGACCCACATGGGCTTTTCCTTTGATGACGCAGAGTGAGGAATGCATTTGGAGTCATTCACCTCCGATCATCACACGCTGACTTTGAAACTGGCACTTTGCTGTTCAAGTTCTTGGCTTGTGCTCCACAAGGCTTCTTTCTTGTTTGCTAGGTTATTTAGTCACAGAGGTATACACCATGTCAATGTTTTCTACTCCTTTATAAGAGGATACAGATCAGTGAAACAAATTCAGGTAATGTCCCATTAGTTTTCATGACGTTTAAACGCCAAATACACACAAATACAATTAACAATCACTTTGATCTATACTAATCTACAAGGGAATTCACCAGGGGCTTTATCTTGAGCTGGCATCTAGTCTGCCACTGTCACCATCTTCTCCAAACTCCTTCCTCTGTTATCTATATTCCAGTTAACGCAGCGTCCCATGGGTTAGAAGGCCACACCACATGTCACTGTAAAGCCAACCCAAATCCAAGCGTATTGACTGGCAGCTTTGATTATCGTAGCAGTACCTACTACAGCCGTACAGCCATTTCCTCTTGGGCATGTCTCTATAAATTGCTCCTCCTTAGTAAAATGTGGCGGACTGGCCATCTGGCAAATGCCAGAGGGGCCAGCATGCTCAAGGGCAGGTGGGCCACATTAAATGCAGGGAAAAGAGCTGCCACCAAAGGCAGGGGAAGGTTAAGCCTTCCCCAAGAGCCGCCACTGCCGAAAGCATGGGGCCATGGTGGCCCCACCTCTTTCCCTGCCCTCCCTGCTGGGAAGGCAGAAGTTTTTATGCTCCAGGCAGATACATTGGGCTTTCCTGGTCCCGGTTTGGACTCCCTCCCAGGGAGTTACTGAAGAACCCATGAAGCAAAGTAACAGATATCGCCTCCTGAGCCGCCCAGGCACCTGCCTGGAGCATGCAAAGCTCCGCACGCCAGGCAGGCGGGCCCGCGGCGTGAGACCAGACGGCCCCCCCAGCGTTCTCCTCCTCCCAGGTTCACTTCTCTCCGCCTGCGTGGCTGCCGTGCCTGCCACTACAGAGGCTGCTCTCAGCCTGCCCGGTGCCCGCTCCCCATCTCCATGCGGAGAGACTTGACTCGCTGCTGCCGTGCTCCGCTTTGCCAGTTCCCTCTTCCTCTCCTCCCCCTGTGTCCCTCCTCACTGCTGCTCTCCTCCCGCTTGCCGTTCCTCTTCTCCTCCGTGCTCCTTCCACCCGTGCTCCCCCGCCCCAGCCACTGCTCCCAGCATCCCTGACTCTCTCCCTCCTCCCTGCCACTGCTTGCCAGACCTGACTGGTTCCTTCTCTCCTCCCTGTTCCCTCCCCCCTGCCACGTGCCTCCTCGTCCCCTTCTCCCCCACCGCAGCCACTGCTCCCCACTTGGGAGTCAGCCAGAGACCCATGCTCCTGTCCCTATAAAATCGGGCCATCTGGTCACCCAGGGTCTGTGTGTAATTGCCCCGCTGGGCTGCCCCGAGCTGGCTCCGAAGGTCACAGCCCATGGCACGGAGCCTGTAGACAGCTGGTTTTGGTGCGTGGCCCATGCATGGCGTGGGCACTGCAAGCTCTCCCCTGACTCAATTAACTTTGCAGGTTGGGCTGCTCTGTTATTGGCAGAGGGGGCGGTGGTAGCAGAAAGCCCATAGCTTGAACTTGGGCTGGTGTGCCTTAAATGCCAGGGCTGATTTTTAGTCCCAGTCCGTCACTGAATGTTTATGTCACTTTTGCAAAAAATCCAGAACTTTTCTTTTGAAGACAGGTCATCTACCAACCTGAAAGGGTGGCCTCTGCTGCTGCTGTGGTTGTTTGTGGAGCACAAAGGAATATTTCCTACTTCAGCCATTGTTACTAAAACTATGGCTTTCTCTATTAATATAGTTAAAACGCCTACTAGAGGGTGTTCATTCTGATTACATTGTGACATGGCTGCATGGCTATTGTGACAGCATCTAAAACTAAATGACCAATTAGCCTTGAGATCCAGTGGGATGTCTGTGAGATGTCTGTGAAACCTTGTAGGTGCACCTCACCGCGAGGCACAAAACACCCAATTCCAACCTCCGCTATCCCAGTGTAAAGCTGAAGTCATCCTACTGAAGTCAGCAGAGTCACTTCAGATTTCTGCCAGTGTTAGAGTGACCGTGTGCCCCTAAAACTGGAGATATCTTTTTGATGGGGTCTCTTTCGATGGGGTTTTGTGAAAAACCCATGTTTTATTTTGGTTTTGTTAATCCTGCAGAGTTGGTCACCTCTAGGGGACATCAGCCAGTTGCACTGGTGAACCAGAAAGCAGGTTTGGTTGACCATCAGTCCATCAGTTCTGATGCGTTAGCACCTTGTTTTCTGCCCAGGCTCCTCCCACAAGTCCTCCCAGGAAACTCTTTCCCTTGTATGAGTCCTGGGGCCACCCTTCACTTGCATGTAGAATTAAATCTGTGTAGTGGGAGAGACCCACTGAGGCACTAGGCAGTGGTGAAGTTCTGACAGCTCAGCTGCAACGCCACCATATATAGGTGGATATAGACCTGGCCTTCCGCTGGGAGCGGCCCTTGTCTGCTGAACCAATGGAACCCTAGTGGAACCTTGTCTGAGGTTCTGAGAAGTTTGATGTTAGTGACAGGCCAATTTCAAACCCATTCAAACACCTGTGGTTCCAAAATCAACTTGGAAATGAGCAGTACTGGGGGACAAGAAAAGTGGAGAGTTAAAATACAACACAAGGAACAACTCCAGGACTAGCAAGAGAGGATGCCCTAGCTGCTAATGGCTGGCACCCCTCATTTGTTACACTTTTGAATGTTATTTTTTATTGCATTTGTAGCCCATTTCACAACTTTGCTACACAATTTGCATGCATGATTTATCCCTGTCATGTAAGATAATAAATTTGCACTCTAGGATCTGTAAATCTGTATTTATTCATGCCATATAGAAGCAAATAAAAAAAAATTTTCCTCTAAGCTTAAAGAAACTTTTTAATTTTAAGAATAACTGAAGTGTACTAACATCAAGAAATTGAACTGTGTGCCAACATTGGGTGGACCAATATTAAATAGTGTTAAAGTAGGTGACAGCCTTAACCCTAGACCTTTAATTCAAAAGGTCGTTTTTCTTGCCTTTGCCCTCACATACTGAAGCACAGCATCAGAGAGATCCGAAGACTGGCCAGTGGCATTTTCAATGCTAAAATAAGAAGTGATGTCAGTTTCTCGTTGATTGAAAATTTGTCTTTCCTTCATGTTTGTGCTGTTGTCATAGCCTTGGCCATGGCCATCCTGAAGGTTCATTTTATTCTCATTGAAAACATTCATAAACAGTTGTGTTAGGCCTTTTCCAGAAAAGTTGTCCACAGACTGGAAACAGTAAAGTCTTCCTTTACTTGGATACAGCCATCCTCATCATCAACAAATCTTACGTAAAAGACACCTTTTCACTGTGTCTAATATCGGTAGTTCAGTCCATTATTATGCTGTAATACTTCGCTTTGTTGAGCTACATCAATATGTTATAAAGCATCTTCCTTTCCATAAGGTCAATCAATTATTTTTTAATTGTTTTGCTGCAATAATGGTCCATAATTTCTTTATAAATTACTCAACATAGGTAGTCATGCATTACATCATCATTTTTCCCAAGAAGCTCTACCAAACCAAGGAAATAACCATTATGTTCAGTGAACAACTTATCCAACGAGCCCCAGAAAGCCCAATAATTCTTTGCAAGTAAGAGGGTAATTGAGATCAGACACACAAGCACATTCCTACATTGCTGGGTTTCTACATTAATAATGCGCTAGTTTTCTGCGTCTATGCATTTATTCAGGTTTAGCCTGGACTCGACCTCCATCCATTTGGAGTGGGCCATAAAATGGCCGGGTGACTTTTCATGTTGCTTCAGAGCATCAGCTAAGTTATGCCAGTAATTGTGCCCGGAAAGTTCAAGCAATGATTTGGCAGTTTTGTCAAATATTTTGCAACAAAAACAGAATACATTGTGAGTTGTTTTTGAGTAAACTAGCCTACACCGATTCAGTTTCACAGCATTCTCGAGCATTCTTTCACAGTGTGACTTTGAGATGTGTCACTTCTGCTCATTTACTGGAAATGTCATATCCTCGATTTTCCCCAGTCCATTCAAAATTGTACGATCAATATCGGCAGAGTTTGGGATCACCAGTAATAAAGCAAGATCTGATGTAATGATCTGTGGTGTGCAGGTTTTCTCACTGCTGTTTCTGTCATCATGCAGGCTGATTCCTCTTTATCACTTCTCTCCTTTTCATGTAAACCAGATTTTCTTTGTCATTGCTCTCCTTTAAATGTGAATCACATTCTTCCATAACACCACTCTCCTTTACGCTGCCCGGAAAACTGGATGATTCTCCATTCCTTTCCTCACATTTCCATTCCTTATCTTCAGGTAAGTCTGCTAATCTCTTAGTAATAGGACTTCCGTAATTTATGCTTCACTCCTCAGTTTCTTCTGCATGGGATGAATGCTATGCCTAAAGTCTATTTTGTTCTCTTTTAGATATTTTCCCATCAAATTTGCCCCTTACTGCAAACTAGATTGCAGCTGAGCTTTTCGCTTCCTATATTGAGCTCCTGAGTCTTCTTCGAGGACATCGTTTATTTTCTAGAGGAGAAAACAGACATTATTAGGGAGAACAGGAGTCTCTGTTCCACAGTCTTAGAAAGTTATCAAACATTACGTGTTAAGCATGGCAAAAGAAGTAACGGTATTTCTTTTATATTGTTGCATAGATAGGAGTTCAATAGAAATCTCTGGCATCTCATTAAATATGTCCTTTATTAATGCTACTTACACTGTTCAAGCTTTAAAACACAGGTACAATTTCACAATTACACAATAAAACAAGGGTCACAATATTGCAGCTGGGCCCTCACTTCAGTTCATTCTTATATCTCACTGACTGGCAACACCCCGCCCCTTATATACCTGCAAGGGCATGGTGTGACGTCCCCCTCTGCAATCTGGACTGGTATATCACTGTATCACCCTCAATCCCCCACTCCTGAAATGTGTCTCACTCTGCCTTGCTGTGTAAACCCCCATTCTGGACAGCTCACACACAGCCACTGGCAAGCAAGTTGTCCTCACCCCCGACAAAGTGGGTGGGTGCCTCTTGCCGGCCACTCATGGGATTATGCAATGGTATAACCCCAGTGAATACCCCCAGTCCCAGGTGCAACCCTAGGAACTGCCATCCTACAATGTTCAGTGCTGCCAACTGGACATTGCAGGCTCATAACAGTCCATCAATTTATCAAAGAAATTGATGTGCACCAGCTCTATCACTCCAGATGGAGTCTTTGACACATCTTAAACCAAAGCAAGTCAGATTTGATTAAAAGTAAATAAAAAGCAAATCGCATTCTAAACTAATCTCAACAGCTTCAGCAACCTTACAAAGTCAGGTTTGCCTCTGGCCAAGCCATCTCCCTGTAGTCAATGCTTCAGTTGCTTGATGTTGTCTGTAGATGGGATGGAACAGAGAGAGAGAGCAGCGAAAATGTCCCTTCTTTTCAACATGTCCCTTCGCTCCCTTCTGGGACCTCACTCCCCCACAGGGTCAGGTGACAAACAATATCCCTGGATGGCTTTCTCCAGGTCCTGAGACACTGTGGTTCTTTGTGGATTCACTTGTTGATATCTGGACTGCTCCTCTGTTCTTGGAATACTGAGTTGGGGTGCTCTACAAAAATCCTAGTGATGTGTGAATGTCCCTCCAGCTCCGTAGAGTTTTGCCTAGATTTCCCTCAAGCCATGAGACACATATATGGGAATATTACTAGCAAAGCCCCATAACCATGCACATGACATTGCAACAAACATACTACTATAACAATGACGTTCAGTATGTTATGAGCATTCCAGAAACATCTTACATGACATACTTTGCATTAAACAATACACAATGGCACTATAAGGCTGAACCTGAATGATCCACAATCATACCATAAGGGTGCACATGGGACTGCAGTTTGTCACAGATAGCTGACAGCATTCTAGGAAGTTCAAGGAAAACGTAATTCTCAGAAAGTCTGGAAGGTTCCACGAGATTCTACAAAGGTCCAGAACATTCTGGGATGTTAGTGAAAAATTAATCCATGTATGGAACGCCTGAAAC
Organism: Mesoclemmys tuberculata; assembly: GCA_007922155.1. NCBI lineage: Eukaryota > Metazoa > Chordata > Testudines > Chelidae > Mesoclemmys > Mesoclemmys tuberculata. The sequence goes on from ML675609.1 coordinate 57,861,646, forward strand.
ATTTTACTTCAAAAATTCTATTTTCCCTTTTCTTGCTAACAACAAAAACAACCCCCTGGTCCCAGTGCCCCCCAAGCCTGGCACACCAGGCAGTTGTCTGAGTCACATGTCCCTAAATCTGCCCCAGTGAGGGGCATTCCTGAAGTCCCCATTTAGTAGGCAAACTCTTGTCTAATTCGGTAGAAGGCTTGCCTATAGACTGGAGGGCAGATTCTCTCCCTCTTACTCATGCGCAGTCATCCACCAGACTCTGAGTTAATGCTCTTGAACTCAGTGGATACACTTCTGCAATGAGGGTGGCCCATCTTGCCTCAGAGTGAGGGGTATACCATGGGTCTCCTCTGTAAACCAAACCATTCCCTTGCACAGTACAACATGGTCTTTCCATTCCAAAGGAGAGAAACGGTTGAGAATGTTTTGTATTGAGTGACAACTGGCATTCCCAAGAAGCAGGCAAAGTCTTTGGAAAGGGTCTCTGACTGCAGCCCGATGGGGGGAGTTACTGCAGTAACCCTGCATTGTATGTAGACATAGATACTGCTTGCAGTCATTGCTTGTGTCGTACACAGATTCTATGTAGAATCTGCTATCGTTTTTCAACGAAATTAAGATAATGGGCATCTGTGGGGAATCTTCCTAATTGCCAGCTCATCCTAAACAGAGAGTGCCACTGCACAGATCTAGGAACCTTTTCTACTCTTTCTGATTGCAGTGAAGCATGGTTACCGGTTTCCATGTAAATTATCTCCACCTTGCAGTCTATTTTTATCATACACAAAGGGAAGATGTAAGGTGCAAAAATCCAATCCAGATCCAAAATGTAAAGCTGTACAAATCAAGGGGGAGTTTGCTTTAGCACCATCTAGAATGAAAAAATGGTATGGCCTGACACAAACCCCACTATGAGAGTGTGTGCTTGCAGTTTCATGTATTACTTCAAAGTCTGAGACATACTGTACCGAATCCAAAAAGGTAGCGAAGTAAGTAAAGCTGAAATGAAGGATTGTCCTTATTTATGAGGTCTGCATTCCAGGAAAACATTGAATCAGGAGCCTCTGCAATAGAAACCAGGAGAGCTACATGCTGAGTTGAAGTCAAATCTGTTTTTCTGCCACTATTAGTATTGCTAACATTCTCTTTCAATCACCCAGCTGCTACCCATAATTGTTTATTGGCTCCCATCATTTATTCATCGAGGGAGTACCTGCTCCATCATTATTTGAGCTTGTTATATCTTTTGCTTGAGAAGTTTGTGTAAATCACGGCATAGGGAAGAAGTGGAGAAGTTAATGAAAGTTGCTGCTCCAAAAGAAGGCTTTGCTGAACATTGCTTATCCTAAGCAAGTGAGGCTCAGAGAGGATACTTCGTAATTATGATCAGTCAGTAGAGCTGATTGAAGTGTCTCTGTCAGACCAAAATTTCCAATGCCAGTCTGAGGTTTTTCTCACCAACCAGTCCCATTAGCTGTCATCACCCTGGGTACGCATGGACTGTTTTAGAACCAATAACCTATGTGTTGCTTGCAAATTCTTCATGTTGACCATTTACGGTGTAGCCCATAGGACTTGCCTGCTTGCTTGCATATATATGTATAGCGTTCTTTATAGATTTAAGTATTATTGTTTGATTATAATAGAGTTATAGATTTATATTAAAGTATTTTAGCTGTAATTCAAGGTACCCGACAGGCCACATCCTGTATAAATGCTAAGCAGTACACATATATTCGGGACCTTTGGCCTAGATAAGTGTTGATGAGTAAAAGGATAAGACATATAGGGTCATAACCTTTACCCTAGATAAGTCAGTAGGCATCAAAAGAGGGGGACTGTCACAGGTTATGCCCCAAGGAAACTTTACAAGTACACCACAGAACCCACAAAGGGCTATGAATAACAAAGGTGAGAAAAATGAACTGTCTGGAACCATCTGGAAAGGATGTGGATATGTCATTAATATGCATGAACCTGCCATCCTATAGAATATGTGTACCCCAATAATGGGGGATGTGTGGCAAATCCAAGTTTGAACTTAGAAGGAGGACCCATATTTTCAGGGGCAGATCATGCTACTTGGGGCGATCGATCGTCAGCTACTCCTACTTAAAGTTTCTTTTAGTTTGTGTTAAGATCTTGTTCTTCATTTATACTTAGTATTACTTGTAGTGTTAGTCTTAGTCTTATAGCTCTTAGCTCTCAAGCATTGCCTTCTCCATCCCTCTATCCAAGAGTTGAGGAACCAGACATCTCTCTCAACCAGATCATCAGGGAAGGATGTTAGTATATTAATCCAAAACATACCGTAGACATATATATATCATATGAGTCTCTAAAATTAAGATTATATTATCCATTATCCTTTTGATTGTGAGTATATTAATCCAAAATGTACTGTAGAAAAGTATACAAATTTGACCATCACTAAGAACTTTCCTGTTGTGCTCTCCGTCTTCCCTATAAACTCTTCTGGAGCCTGGTTCCAGGACAAGAACCTCAATCTTCTGAACAGATCAATTGGCAAGCCTATAACCCCATTCAAATTACTAAAACACCCAAAATCAGGCTACAAAGGTGTGACATTGGTCCCCTGGTATTGCGTCTGCTCCCTGAAAAGAGGATGATGAACAGCAATTAATGAATAGTTAATACAAACATGGTGCAAGTTCATGAAACTTGGGATTTGGGAACATCAGAACATCACCTGAGTGACCAGCAGTCATTCATTTGAATATTGTCAGATAAACAGAATGATCCCAGGAGTAGAAGCAAATTGCATTTGATTTGATTTGTTTATTATTCAGACAGCTTTATTAGGTCTTGCCAGGACTAGGACTTTTGGGACTTGTATTTCCTAAAGGGTGCATCTCATAAAGGTAAATAACTAACATTTTTATGTTCAAAGCACATTTGAACAGGGTGCAGACATTGTGCAGACAGAACCCCCGTGCAAAGTACATCAATGGGCATTTTCCTTATTTACAGACTGAGACAGAAAGACATAGCGACTTGCCCAACCCTATGCAGTGACTTGCAGAGCTGGGAATAGAACCATATTATACTGGCCCTATATTGGGTTCAGGGTACTGAATTATATAATTGGTCTGATCCAGTACGGCAATTCTGATGTGCCTATAACTTTGGATCTCAATCCAGATTCTAGCTTGGATCTGAATATTATGGCTTAGCCCCAGCTCCATAAGGATTGAACAGAAACTTCCTTATTTAAAAAAAAATCATCTTTGGGCTCAGAAATTAACATAACCCCTCTGGTCAGTGTGTGTTGTCTTCCGCTCCATGCCCAACCCTCAGAGTTCTCTGACAGCCTGCCTCTTTAGCTCAGTCTATACGGAATCATGTCTAAAGATGGCTGGTTCAATACCCAGCGTTGGCCTTTATGGCAGCCATCACAGTAAATCATTCTGAGTGGGAAGGGAGGAAAGTTACAAGCTAAAAAAAGGTATTGAATGCTAGCTCCATCTCAGTCTTACAACAAGGCTGGTACTCCTGCCACCTATAGAATTATTCCAGGTCCATATTTCATAAACAACTGATGTGCCACTCATCGCAAGAGATATATCAGATCTATGGTACAGCTACGACTTCTTTTCCCCCCTGAGGTAGATATAACCCCTCAGGGAAGAACCAACATTAATTTCCTCCAGCTCATCAGATGCTGAATTCGGAAACCGTGGAAGACCCTGCTGGTGCTTTCAGTTCCGAGCCAGCTGCAAATGCACAAACGCACAAAATAGTACAGTCTTTAAACTTTGTTTTATTCCTTCGCCACCAGGGTCAGATTCTGATTCATCCGCAGCCTTCTCCCCATATCTTCTAAAATATGCAGTTGCGCAAATTGGGGGAGAGAGGAGAAAAAGACTGAGCGGCAGTGATATTAACTAATACCAGAGCCTTCACGCACTTCAGAGATGTTGACTCTTTAAGACCCAAATGATGCGTGTGACGGGTCTTCAGCCCACCACTCTGTGCCAGGTTGCTTAGCAACTGCAAGACATGGGAGAGGGGAGGCTGCAAGAGTCGGATGTAGAAGGAAGAGAGACGTCGTTAGCTCGACAGACGCTGAGCAGGGCGGGCCTGGTTCTCATCTCAGCCCCACTGGTACGAAGCCAGAGTCCTTCAGGGGACCTCCCTGGGGATTTATCCAGCCAGCAGAAGATCCGTGCACTCTGGAATCACTCGTAAGCCCTATAAACAGGGATGAAGTGATGCATAAGGGCCTTGTGCTTATATAGTGAATTTCTCCCTAAATGAGAGCAGAATTTGAACCACTCTCTGGAAACTTTTCATCTTTTGGTTTTGTTGCTCTCTCTTGAAAGAAAACATTTCAATTGGGTCTCAAAGGCCCCTTGCATCCCAACTCACCTCTCACTGAGGGTACGTCTACATGACCATAAAACGTTTGCCGCTGGCCCAGGCTGGTGACTTGGGCTCTCGGGGCTCAGGCTGTGAGGCTATAAAATCAGTGTTGATGCTGGGGCTCAAGCGGAAGCTATGAGACCCTGCAAGAGGGGTGGGTCCCAGAGCTTGGGCTCCAACCCAAGCCCAAACGTCTACACTGCAATTTTATAGCCCCATGAGCCCAAATCAGCTGACCCAGGCCAGCCGCAGATGTTTTATTGCCATGTAGACATACCTGTACTGGTGCATTACCATAAATCAGGGTAACTGCATTAAAGTCGGTGCGGCAACACCTCAGCAACCATCTGGAAAGGGGGAAGAATCAAGCCTCTTGCCTTCAAGAAAGAAGTGCCTTCATTTCCCTCCCACACCAGTACCCATCCATCATGCTGACATTTTGTTTGGACTTAAGAATGTTATTAGCAGGGATCGGGTGAATCAGTGTGAAACAAATAAGAATCTCAAGGACTCTATCCCCAGAACTTAATCTGATCTGAGTCCTGTTTAGAGCTTAGAAAAGGCTTTGGAGTTTTGGGGGGAGGGCAGGGTGAAGGCTGGAGAGGGTTCATTTCCCTCCCTCCCTTTGAATATTTTTAATATCTGGTTTCCTGGCAGGGCCAAAACACCCTGGTTCAGTTCTTCAGACAACAGGTCTATGCCAAATTACACCAACTGACTATCTGGCCTTTTCAAAGAGGCCACAAGAATTACTCAAACACAACACTCCAGTCAGAAGCAAGAAGTGCCAGAAGTCTTTTAAGATGGGTTATTCTTCGTAAATTCCCAAACCAATAATGCAAAGCCAAGATATTAGAATCGGCTCTTACAGAAGTGCATGCCTGAATTTAAGCCTGTGAAGTCAGGTGCTTAAACATAGGCATGTGCTTAATTACTTTGCTGAATTACCTGTTGTCATCTGCATGCTCGCTAGTGTCGTTGGGATTGTTATTCATGTCTTATCATTTTCAGGGCTCTTCTACACCATTTCCTCCAACAATAGCCTGCAACAATGAGTTTCTTTCCGAAACTGAGTGTGAAGCTCCCAAATGTCTCTATAACCAGTAGCCCCATGCACATGTCATTATGCCCCATCAGCTATTCCACCAAAGTCTTTTGCAGCCTCCGTCTAGTCCCCCTGGGTTTTACCTTTCAACTGCTCCAGGCACACAGAACACCCTAGTGATCCAGCCTTTAGATGTTACTTACTGTAGCATGTTGTTGAGCAGGTTTTAAACTGTGACAGACAGATAACTACTTTCAATTCTCCCAGAAGACTCCAGAGTAAATGAAACAGGGATTTAAGACATTTTCCCCACATTCCCACTCGCTGCTTGTAGCCTGTCAATCGACTCCCTCCAGTTATTCTTAAATATTAAAGCCGGGAGTGGGTTGGATGGCATTGGCAGCTTGCCAACCTCAGTGTGACTTTGGGTATTTTATATTTTGCAAAGAGCTGGGTGAGGTTAGCACTGCCTTCCACTGCCAGGAGGAAACCAATTGCAGCCTTGTATGTTTAACCTGATGCAGATGTTGGTCTTTTGGTGTTAGCTTAATTTAGTGATATACACTTGGAGTCATGCCCAGGCTGGGGAGAATATTATTATTCCACAGCTGGGGTGAAATACCCTTCAAGAGGTCTCTGTGTGCGTGCAGCTCCTGTAGCTCCACTCTAAGCTGAAAGGTTTGCGAGCAGTGAAATATCTGAAGCTGGACACACTGCAAACAAATCTGCTGTTCCCAGGTAACGCAACCAGCAGCAAATTATCTACAAGTCAGTCAAGTGCTCAGTACATGCATTTAATACCCATAAAATCTTTCATTGCAAGGCATTGGAGATTTCCATTTATTTCAACGGCAGTTTTTGAGATATAGAGAGATCTATCAAGCCATGGAAATTAAAGGCCCCTTCAACATTGCATCTGAGCACTTCACAGTCTTTAATAAATGTATCCTCATGACAAACCCTGCTGGGTAAGTCAGGGATATTATCCCCATTTCACAGATGGGGAACTAAGCCAAAGAAAGACTACATGATTAGCCCGATGTCACCCAGCCTATGGCAGTGGAGGGAATTGAAGATGGCATTTCAACATCCCGGGTAGCAACCAAACCCCTGCGTCATCCTTCCTCTTGAGTGAGATGTGACAATATTTCTACTGTATCTCTGTACAGCACCTAACACACAACCTGGTTGGCCCCTAGATGCTACCGTGATATAAGTGTTACATGCTAATAACCTTTATGTCACTCTTCCGTTGGCTTCAGTGTGATATCTCCATATCCTTTGCTGCAAGGATAAGGTTTGAAAGAAAGTCCATTCTACTAGTTCCTGGGAGAAAGGAAGGTGAAACACCTTCTCATTTTTATGTTGAATTTTCCACAGAAAGAATGACATGTGAGCTCTTCAGAGAAAAGGGAAACTATCCCTTTTCCACAAATGGGGGATATGACTCTGAAGGACAGCACATTTCTGTGATAGGATGATCACCCCTATAAACTGCATACAAAAAGTTGAGGAGAAAACAAGCCAAGAACCAACTAGAGAAGCTTCCCCTCTGTGCAGAAGAGATTCTAAACTTGCCCATTGCAGGGTTTCGTACGCCTTCCTCTGAAGCATCTGATAATCATACTGATGACTGGCTGAGACAGGATGCTGCCTGAACTAGGCGAACTGGACCACTGGTCTGATCTGGTACGGAAATACTTGATGGCCACCGTCTCTCGTTGTTTTCAAAGGGACTCAAGGCAGGCAGTCCTGAGCGCAGATGGGTAATGCTGTGCTCCCAGGAGACAGAGAGGGAATGCTGGGGAGATGAGATAAATGTGGTTGGGGGACCAGGGAACGGTCCGGCCAGGGAGGGGCAGTGTGAGAAGCAACAAAATGAGAGGAAAAAGACAGGAGGAAGAAGGTGGCAGCAGGAGAATAGGAAGGGATGGTCAGGGAGGATGAGGAGAAAGTGGGGAGAAAGGGGCTAGAAAGGGATAGAAGGGTAGCATGCAGCCTATGGGATTTATAAGAGTGTCAGCAGAGGGCCCTCTGCAAATATCCAGGGAGAGTCCCATATCTGATAGTGTCAATTCAAAGTGGACGTTTCAGGCTGAAATGGTCAGAGACACATACGGGGTGGGAAGGGGGGAGCTCCCTGTGAGGGGAAAACAAAAAACAAAAAAAAGCTGTGACCAGAACAGCCCTCAGTGTGAGTGATGTGTTTTATGAAACCTGCGCTCCCCGTTTTTTTTTTACTACAACAGCCAGCAATGAACAGGAGTCGACTGGGCTGAAGCGTAGGAGTTTTGTGGCTGAAATGTAAGGCCTGACTGTTTTATAACATCTCCTGCTAGTAATGACTTCCTTCCATAACCAAACAAGTGAAGACCTGTTCCAAGGCAGAGAGCTAAGACATCCAGAGAGAACTAAGGGAATTAGGCACTGAAACCTCACTAACTTTCAATGGGATTTGGGCACCTAATTCCCTTAGGGGCTGATCCAGCTCATGTTGACTTTAATGGGAGTGGAGCTGGCCCTTAGGCCCACATCCTCAAAGGTATTTTGAAGCCCAACTCCGATTGATTTCAAATAACTTAGAGTCCTTTGAAAATGCCAACCATAGACATCTTCCCTCTGTTTCTTACTGGGATGGGGTGTTCACCCCACACAAGCCCAGTGCACCAGGAGGGACCGAGTTATATGCCCCTGGAGGGGAGCCAGGGATTGATAAAGCCTAATTGCAGCTGATGCCCACCTGGGAGTGGAGCTGGGCCAGGTGTATAAAGCCAGGAAATGCAAGAACAAGGAAATGGCCTCTCTAGAGATAAAGGGATTTGGGCAGGGGAAGGAGGAAGTCCCAGAGAAGAGTAAGCTCTGGGATCCTGCCTGGACTAGGGCATCCAGCAAGAGGGGCTATTTAGCTCTGGGAAGCAGAGGAAACTCTGATGGAAAACTCATAGAGAGAACAGGAGGTGACAGAGAGGCGGGGTAGGAAGGAGCCCAGGGAAACAGCAAGAGGAACTGAATTGCTAGCCTTAGAGTCCCTGGGCTAGAACTTGGAGTTGCAGGCAGACCCAGGGTTCCCCTCCAAGCCACTGTGAAGTGGCTCAGGACCTAGAGATGGTAGAAGACTGGCTGAGCCATCATCTGGACAGCTTGTCCAGTAGGACTTCATTACCAAGGAGGAGGGGGGGCTGCTTAGCGAGAGCCTCAAAGAGGGAGTACTTCAAGTCATGAAGAGAAAGGGGGACTGTAGCCTCAGCAACCCATGACAGCGTGAAAGCTAAATCTCAGATCTAGCCACAAGGAGGCCTGCCTGCCGTGAGTGGAGCTGTTTACACTTACGTTTGGTGTTTGCCTACCCAGGTAATAGGCGCCCTAGAAATAGCAGGAAGAGATGGGCAGATAGCAGGTTGTAAATATCAAACAGCGAATAAATAACGCCCACCCTGTAATCTGAACAGCATCAGTGTCAGTAATTATTACGATCACTCTGTGTGGCTAGAATAAGCTTTTCATCATTTACCCATATGCACTTTCCGTGTCACCATCTTCTGTAGTCAATATCTAACAGCGAATAGCTATACAAGTCGCCTTTTGGCAGTCAGAAAACATAATCCTAATCATCCTGTGATGGTATACACAGAAAAAGAGAAATCTAAGGAACTTGCAGGTTCATTGTTAAAGAGCAGTTTCTCCGGGCATAATCCTTCCACAGAGATGGGAACACAGTTACTTAGGGCTATTTGTGGAGTGTTGTGTTTGTGGTTATTTGCATTTGAATTTCTTTATGCGGTTTGTGGGCTTTCTGCTGAATGCCTCTGGGAGTTGAAGTGACATACTGTGTATTTAAAAGAAACGCAGTAAAAACAATTTAACACCTTTCCCCTGCATCTGTGTTTGTTATTTGGCACTCACAGGAGGGGATACATTGGGAAAAAATATAGATTTCTTTTTTTTTTTTTAAGTGACAAAGTTGGGTCTTGCTGAGCTGAGGCAAGTCTGTTGTTCCCAAAGGTGATAATTGTTCCCTCTAAAACAGGATTCGAGGAGTTTAAATCTGGGATGGGGGACTGACTCCTGAAAGGTTAGATTCAAAGTGCAGTGGTGACCAACTCAAATGCTTTATCTCCCTGCAACAACACTTTTGAGGGGAGGCTGAGGGAACTAGGCTTGTTTAGTCTGCAGAAGAGAAGAATGAGGGGGGATTTGATAGCAACCTTTAACTACCTGAAAGGGGGTTCCAGGGAGGATGGGGCGAGGCTGTTCTCAATGGTAGCAGATGACAGAACAAGGAACAATGGTCTCAAGTTGCAGTGAGGGAGATCAAGGTTGGATATTAGGAAAAAAAATTTCACTAGGAGGCTGGTGAAGCCCTGGAATGGGTTACCTAGGGAGGTGGTGGAATGTCCATCTTTAGAGGTTTTTAAGCTCCAGCTTGACAAAGCTCTGGCTTTCATGATTTAGCTGAGGTTAGTCCTGCTTTGAGCAGGAGATTGGACTAGATGACTAGGTCCCTTCCAACTCTACTATTCTATGATTCCATAAATAGTCCCATGAAAATGACTTCTGCCTTACAGCACAATTGTTGCAGCCACCATCTTCGCCAATGCACCTAGGAGATCTCTGGTTCAATCCTGAGCTAAAAGGGCCTGCTAAAGCACTGTAAGATGGGGCCATAACAGATTCATATTGTCTGTGGAATGGGCATAGTAGGGGACCTGTAACACACACTCACCAATGGGTACAAAGTAACATGACATATCATGAAAATACCACAAGACGTCCAGATCCTGAATTATTTCCCAGCACAGGAAGTGAAAACTAGTCACATGATATTCGTCTTTTGGCCAGGAGTTTAAATGGCATCATTTAAAAATGTTTATTCTGGTTCCCCAATATAATAACTTAGGGCTTTATTCACGTTACTCTGGAATCTGACTTCACAGCTCTGCAGGTGCTGCCTTCTTCCCACTGGAGCGAGGCGCAGTTCCACTTGTCGAGGTGTTACAGGGAATGGATCTACAAACAAGCAAGCAAATCAATCCAATGGAGGCAGTATTTTGCAAACATGAGCCAGCATATCACACCACCGGTGTGTCATGGGCCCTCTCATTGTACCCATGCAGACCCCCACCCCAGAACACTAGCGGCATGTCATTATGGGCCTGGGAGACAGGAAGGGTAGTGGAGGAGTCAGTGCAGATAGAGAAAGGAGGGGCTTTTGAATGGGATGTTGCTTTAGAATGCCCTGGTATATTTTACAGCCCATGGCAGTGTTCTTCTTACCTGCTTCCTGGAGGGCATTTCATTTCTTGAAAGGATCAATAGTAGCAGAATAGTCGGTGTGTATTTTCTCATAGCTTCCCTAGAGTGAGAGTAAAAAGGAATGTAGATTCACCCTTCAGCCTAAAATTAAGACCACAGTCTGATTGGCTAATTTGAATTAAATAAAACAGCCACGTAAATTCACACTTCTGGCCAAAAGTCAACTACCTTACAATTAGATGTCACTTCCTATGCTGGGATCATTGACATAATGCAAGATGTGGATTTCCTGTGGTAATTCCATCATATAACACGTTATTGCACCCTATGGAAAGAAAAATTACAGATGCTACTGCAATATAAATACTAGGAATAATCGCTCTACAGTGCATAGACATTATAAACATTAAATTCATCCACAGAGCCACCCACACTCTCAGGGTCTAACTGGTTGCCTTATTTGGAGTGGGGAAGAAATCTTCCCCCGGGTCAGATTGCCAGAGACCTTTGCGTGGTTTCTCTTTCTTCTGCAGCATGGGGCATGGGGTCACTTGCAGGTTTAAACTAGCATAAACGGTGAATTCTCTGTAACTTGAAGTCTTTGAACCATGATCTGAGGATGTCAGTGACTCAGCCAGAAGTTAGGGGTTTATTACAGGCGTGGGTGAGTGAAGTTCTCTGGTCTGCGATGTGCAGGAGGTCAGACTAGATGAGCATGATGGTCCCTTCTGACCTTAAAATCTGTGACTCTCCCTTGCCCTAAAACACTGATTTTTGCTGACCTCTCTAATCCAAGTCATAGTAAAAGCCTCATGTCTGAGCATCCTGCCACTCATATTTCAGCCACAGTGGGGGAATAGTGACATATGGCCTCTCAGAAACTAGCCTGAAGCTGACCAATGAGAAATGAAATGAAAATGTGGGTTAGCTGCATCAGTTTCAGTCTGTAACAGTGACTGATCTCATTGTGCTCAGAATCTTTCACTCAGATCAATCTGTTGCCGGGGTTACTCCTTATCAGCTTAGTTTTAAACCCCTCCAGTTCTCATAGTTAATGGGTTTCTTTTAGTTTATCGGAACTTCAGCTTACAGAAATGCTGCTGTTAGTCCACAAGACAAGAGGATTGTAGGTCTATATACATGATGGAGCAGGAGGCTAGAGAAAAAGAAACAATTTGCATAAAGGCATGAAGAGGCTTGTAGTGTTAGCCTGGGGCTCCATACGGCTAACAGGTGTTGATCCTGCTGGGAGAGGGTTAAATGGGGTCTGCTAATTCACGAAAGCAGGTGGTTTGCTACATCACCTGACAATCAAGGAGGTGAGAGTGGTTACCTAGAGATGATCTAGGGGCTGGTCTGACTACCCCTGAAGGAGGAACCCTAAGAATAGCCAAGCACAGTGCAGAGGCATGAATTGAATTGAATTAATTTCTTTGTTAATAAAGCCAGTTTGCAGGATGAGGATGAGTTTTGCACTCTATGCGTTGTTTGTTGTAAAGGCAACGGAGCAAAAGCACCTGCTCACAAGGCTCCTTGGAGTAGCCAGCTGCTTTGCCTGCAGTGGGTTGATGAATGTAAGTTTCTTTTGTGTTGGCAGCCGGTTACGTTAGTTTGTCACCAGTGTGGCCCCATTCCCGCATAGTTTAGATTAGTTCAGCCAAGTGATGTACTGTAAAAGAATGTTTCATTTTTTACCACCAGGGAAAGATGCATGAAAGTTGGTAAAGTAATTAAAGTAGAATCTTGCAACAATGGAAGAGAGAAGAAAGAAACCAGAGATTAAATATGAGATCCCGGGCTTGAGATGCCATTGTGTGTCCTTTACTGAGTATATAAAAACCCTTCTTGTCAGTCACAATAATAAGCCAATAATATATTCAGGATAATAAGACAGTAATGAGGTGATTCATAACTGGGATCTCAAACCTGAAAATGTTTCTCATTTCAGGAAGGCAGCATAGGATTTGCATCTCTGGATCTAAACCTACCTTGTCAACAGAGCCCACCTGAGTCCTACATAAGGAGATCTTCTTCATTCGGCCTTTTATTGCCAATAGGCTTTAAGGTAAAACCCAGATTTGAAACAAAAATACAACTCACACAACGAATACCCAAAAGGCTGCATCAAGGACCCAATCCAAAGCCGACTGAAGACAAGGCAAAGTCTTACATTGTTTTTAATGGGCTAAGGATCAAGTGTCTAAACAGGTTTAAAGGTGTAACCCATACTGGTGTAGTATGACACTCTGTCACCCTCTAGTGGCTAGTCAACATGTTAATGTGGATCACTCTGCTACAGCCTTGGCACTAACAGGTCTGGCTATTTCTGCTCAGCAGAGGATCTGCTTTAGAACCAGAGGTTCAGCATTCAGTCTCCAATGCCAACAATTCACCCAGCGTGTTGTCACTCCTTCGTTAGCTCATCTGATGCAAACCAAGGTACATCTCCCTCTGGTTACCAGCAAATCAGTCCCTGCTTTAAGCTATAAGATCTTGAAAACATGGTTGGTCTGCGGCACTATCTTGTCACCTCTGGTTCTTTCCTAGAAGTTAGGCCCGGGTAGCAGGGGAACGTAATACTGTGTCTGCATGTGCTAGAGCAGGGCCTTGTCCCAGACATCCAATAGTAAAACGAATTCTTTGTAGAGTATGTTAAAGCAATTGTATGTACTTTGGCCTTTGGTATCATTTCCTCGTGCATAATGAGAAGATGAATTTGGAATCCATACACAAATTAAAATGGGTCAAAAGAGAATGTAAATAAGTCAGTCAGTGTGGTAGAGAGGTGAGAGGAAATGGACCAGCTTCTGATGGTGTCTCCATAATATTTTCTTAGGCAAAAGACTTATCCTCCAGCTAACTACAAAAAACACATTGGGTACAGAATCAGGAATGGAACAGATATATAATTATTACATTAAAACAGGTGAGGAGAGCTTTGTTTCTAGAACTTCTTACTCAGCTATTACTTTGGATGTCTCTAGCACCCTCCATATCCCATGGTTTCTATTCACTTTGCAAACACTATTGAATTAGCCTGAATATTTTATAGAGGCAAGGTGGGTGAAGTGAGATCTTCATGGGACCAACTTCTGTATGAGCATTATTATAGACATTTTACAAAGAGTACGCTGAAGCACAGTGAAGTTTCTCCAAGCTGTTTTTCGTGCTCCCTCTATGCCCGGAATTCCCTACTCTGGTCCACCAATTTACTGCCCTCCCAAAAATTCTCCTCTTCTGTGTCTCTCATTTGAAAGATCATTATAGAGGGCTGTTAGCTGGGTTTGAATCTACCACCTTTAAGGTGCCCTAGTGACGGGCTCTACCACTTGGACTAAAGGGCTAATTTCAGTCAAGTTACAATGGACAGCAGGATAGTCACTTTCTACCTGGAGTAGATAAGATACAAGATGTAACTGTAAGACTGGTTGGGACTGTGAAACTGTCTGGCAAGTCTCCCCTGGTTATGATACACACTGGAGTCAATGTTGTGGCATCATGTGAAGCTACACAAGTTATTGGAGACTTCAGGAACCCTGGGAAGAAAGTTGAAGAAGACGAAAGTCCAGGTAATCTTCTCTAATCTCTTCTGGTTCCATGAGCAAGAGAAGGCCAACTGGCTATGCAACTTCTTTGCAGCTGAAGGGTTTGGTTTCATGAGACACTACACAACATTGCAGTAGGAAAGGGGGGTTGTAAAAATAGGACAACTCACAAGTAGGGAGGGCTAAATTTCTGGGTTAGAGACAACCCATCTTCTCAAGAGGGAGGAGGGAATGAACACATCCCTTCTATACACACAGCTCTGCTTTTTCTCAGGAGGTGGATAATGGATATCTGTAACATGCTGCAGTTGGGAAATGGTTCACAACTGAAGATGCATATAATGCAACATAGGGAGAGTGTATTAAGGTTGGTGGTGTAAGTCTAAGTGGGGTAATACCAGGAAGGATCCAAGGATTTTCAGTCCTTAGCCTGTTCGTTTACTCACTTCCCATCTTCTCATGTCTCTTTTTCTTTTGCTTCTGCATCACCCTGTTTGATGAGGAAGAGAGTTCAAGCTCTCATAGGGTTACACAAATCAGGCCTGCCCACTCACAACCCAAGCCACCAAAGTCACCTCCCACCTTTCCCAGGCCCTTTGCTGCTAGATCATTGCCGATTAAATCACTGGCCGAGGACAGCAAGTGAATTGGACCAAAGACTACATTAATGAGGACTTAGTTCTTCCCGGTGTGATCTCCAGATTCATTCCACTCTGGTGCATTCAAGCCTCTGGCTTCATCTTGAAATGCAATAATCTTCTGTGCTACTCTTCTGACACAGCCCTAGTCAAACGGAACGGAAAGCCTACTTTTGTCTAGTTGCACCTGAGATAATTTCACCCTACCCCACTCCCTACATTCATAGAATCACACAATATTAGGGTTGGAAGGGACCTCAGGAGGTCATCTAGTCGAACCTCCTGTTCAAAGCACGACCAACGTCAACTAAATCATCTCTGCCAGGCTTTTGTCAAGCCACACCTTAAAAACCTCTAAAGATGGAGATTCTACCACTTCCCTAGGTAACCCATTCCAGTGCTTCACCACCCTCCCAGTGAAAATATTTTTCCCTAATATCCAATCTAGATCTCCCCTATTGCAACTTTGAAGAGGTTAGAGTGATGGCTGAGCCAATGAGAACGCCTTCTCTTTTTCATGCTGTCTGCAAAGACATTCTGTAGTTTCTGCACCTGCTTATGCCTTCTTTTTGAAGATTCTCTTGCTCAGTCACTCACTACCTACCATTTTACATAATGTCTCCAACTGTCACAAGACCTAAAGGAACTTGTCAACTTCTATAGCACCTTTCAATCCAAGATCGCCATGTAACTTTCTAATTTATTAAGCATCACCTCCGTGCAGTAGGATAGTTTAACCTCTCCATGGTAAGAAAACTGAGTTATGGAGCAAGAGCTGTGAATGGCTTGCCCAAGGCAATGAGAATGGGGTGAGAACCCAGGTTTCCTAACACAACTTTGCAGAACCTTCCCTTTGTGGTCATCGGTATTTTTAAGTAACATTCTTCTTAAAATAAATAAAGTAGCAGACAGTCATATTCATTTTTTTATATAATTGATGAAAGATACTCTATCAGATAAACTGACAAAAAATCAAAATTGTATTAATAATTCCTACCCAGGTTCCAGAGACAGAATCAATAAATTAAATAAATGCATTCATGGCCACCTTTTCTTTGCCTTTCATCAGATTGCCCTGAATTGCAAGGTCTTAGCCCAAGATCCATAAAAGGGCAAAAAGTGCAAAGGGAAATTGCATGTGATGCCCTTATGATGGGAGAATTATTATATACACAAACCAATATCCACAGAGAAACTAAGACACTTTCCAAAACAGATAGTTACTTCAGGGGATATATCCCAGGAAAGGCAGCTCTCCAACACAATATGTTACACCATATGAGTGGTGACTTGAATATTAAACAAACCACATGCTCTGTGGAAAGGAAGAAGGTCAATCAGAGGCAGTTTGGCTTAGCTGGGTGTTAAGGGACATGAGTTCTATCCCCAGCTCTGCTTCCAACATTCTTTGTGACTCTGGGTAAGTCACTTTACCTCTGCTTCGTTTGTCTGCCTTATCTATTTCAATTTTAAACTCTCTGAGGCAGTAACTGCTTCTCACTATTTGTTTGCATAGCACCTACCACAGTGGGGCCCTGATCTCAGTTGGGGCCTTCAGGCACTAATGTAATACAAAATAACAATAATGAAAAATATCATTTACCTGATAAAACAATCCACACAGAGATGAATGACTGTTCAAAGTTTCTGCCAGTGAATGACTCCTGAATACGTACAAACACCATGGCTCCAGCAAAGTGTCCACCAGGAGTTTTGCCTGGGAAATCCTGAGAAAGGACTTCAGGATTTTGCCCAATGCTAATTATCATGGGATCTTCCACCCACCACACGACCATTCATGGAACAGCTGTTCAGCGTGCAATGTCTTCTGTGTAATTCAGAGTCCTGTACATTTTCCATGACTCACTAGAAGCCATTTATGGTGAGCAAACTGCCATTTCAGGCTTTCAAAGCATCTCTTTTTAGTTCCTCGATGAAGAATTTATAACCAGCTTTGATCATTAAAGCCTGCATTAAAGCTTTGTATTTTGGCAAAACTTCACATCCTTCCCTACACGAGCTATAGTAAATAATAGCAGTGATTATACAGCAGGATGATGTGATGAATGTTCTGATTATACAGTAGGACAATGGACTGAATGTTTCTGATTCGCTGTTTATTATTTCACGTAACCAAATAATTGTTTTTATTGTAGCACAATGGGCTTTCACGTTTTCTTCCCAGAGTCAATGTGCTTACAAATTTGGTACCTCTCCGATCTACCTACTGGATTTTTCAGTCTACTATTTTCATGCTGTGGAGCAATTAATTTCATGAGTCTGTAATTAATGTTGTTGATTTTTTTCAGCTTAGTCTTTTATGTTTCACTCAGTCCATTTTTTAGCACAATTGAAACTGAAGCCCTGAGCACTCATTGCTATTAAAGATCAGAAGACCATCTTTCTTCACTAAAGATAGAAACCAAACCAAATCCTTCTTCAATCTCACAGATAATGATAATAGTACAAACTAAAATGTAAATGCAATGATAACACTCCTGACCTTTTCCATTCACTTGATATTAACTTTTTAATCTTTCTCTTCATTTGCTTCCTCTCTTTTGATTTTTGAAATATCCCTCCCAATCTTCCATTATAAATATCTCATTCAACAGACCGGGCATATTTTACCTTCCCTCCACCCTCTTTTCCCCTAAGCCACATCCCCAGCAGTGAGATGAAAAAGATCAATTTGCGGAAGTCTTAATAAAATCAGAGACAGGACTTCCTAACGCAGTTTAACTGCAGTATTATGTACATGTTTGCAGAGAATGGAACAGAAATAAAACACTGCAATTGTCTCATTCTTCTTACTATAGCCAAAGGAATAGAGAACGAAGTCTTCATTACTGACTATCATTTGGACAAAGGCAATAAGTCATGCTCCATGCAGAGATTCCACAACTTGGGTTCCACTTTCTGCAATCAGGAATCCACTGTCTCTCTGCCAGCCAATTGGAGTTACAGGATTTGAACACACGGGAAGTTGTGGGGAGCAATTCATGAGTTTTCCCAACTAGAGTTGGGCAAAAGTTTTGCAATTAAATAGTAAATAACATTAAACTCAAACAAAATATTTTCCAAATTCATGCCAAATTCATTGAATAGTCTCAACCAAAAAAACCCAACCTTATCCATTTCCCCAAAGTCTAAATGTTTTTGGGTTTGGTTTTTTTTCAATTCGAATGACTTTTCATTTTCAATTTTGCTTCAATATTTTTAAATAAAAATCTCCCTAAAAAAATTAAATGAAACATTCTGTTTCTGGTTGAGCTCAATATTTTCTTTCACCCAAAGCACATTTTTTTCAACTTGTTTCACTGAAAAAGTTGAAGACCTTTTGTTTTGTGTCAAGCAGAAGCTATTTCCCACCTCCCCCCCCATTTGTACCAGTTATTTGCACCTCTCTAATCCCAGTCCACCTAAAGCAGCCATGATGCTGTCTGCACTTCTCTGAACTCAAATGTTGGCAAATTTGTGTTCAGCAAGCATTATACAAGCCAGAGGAGGTAAACATGTATTTGGGTATGGTAATATTGTATATTTCAAGCCAGGCCAGTAAGGAGTTGTGTCACTGGCTGCCCTGCAACCCTGGGGGGCTCACAGCCTGAACGCCAGCATCCAGCAGACAACCGTGCATTTCCCGAGGCATCAATATGCTGCACAGTCAGCACGCTGACCCTGCAGTCTGCTTCCAACACAACAGCCCCGCCCTGGTCTCCGCCAACCTTGGTTTACTGCTTGCAGGGTGACCCCAAACACACCACCCCATCTCAAATTTTCCCCAAACTGTCTGCTCCAAAGTTTCCAGCCCTCCTCTAGAACACTCTGAGATGTAATATGGCTCATTGCTCCTTTATAGAGACAGAAGCCCATTACAGCTTATTCCTGAATCTGGAGCTAATAATCCCTTCAGTTCAAACACAGCACTGCATCAGTTTAGATTACAAGTAAGACAAGTTTATTTAATCAAAAAGAAGTGTTTTAAGTGGGTTCTAGTACAAAGGATAAAGACAAAAATGGTTACAAAAAATAAAAGTAAAAAATATGTTTTCTAGTGGCTAAGATTTAATTTAACAAGATACAGTCTTCGTCCAAGGTAGGTTTCTTATTAGTCATTCTTTCTTCCAGCCATGGCTGACCTGCTTTCAGTCAGGATCTTCCATAGATGTATGCGGTGCTGGTTTCCCTTGTTTTCCTAGGAGAAAGATGCCAAAATGGATCTGTGTTCCCTTATATTTCTGAGTTCATTGATCCAGTTGCAAGAGGCAGAATGACCACATGCTGTTCCTCCATTCTTGTGAAATTCCCAGCTGCCTCTTGATGCGTATATACATGGCACTGCTGTTGTTTTGATTCCACAGTAGGACCTTCCCTCCTGTCTGAGAGAAAACTGTTTTTTCCTTTGTTTGGTCAGAGTCTTTAAAGCATAATATCAGGAAGAATCCATAATTCCTCATATAGCAGTAATACGTATATTTCACAATTATATTAATCCCCAGTGTGTCACAGGTTTTCATAGAAGACATTACTCAATACACGTTCATAATACAGTACTATGGTATGCAATCAGCTGATTTAATTTTGTATTCTTTGGGATTCAGGCTTCTTCTCTTTATAAACGAGTAAACCTTTAAAATGTACTCTTAGATAAAGTTCTTCTCCTGCTGGCAAGAGACACCCCGTGGTCTGGTGAAGTCTTCATGCTGGTTCCTCCCCCCAGTGCTGATAGTTGTGTTGTTACCTCTTCCCCTTATTAACTTCATGGCTTCATTGACCTTTTACCTTAATGGACTTTCATTGTCTCTGCCTGACAGCCAGGCTGGTCAGACAAGCAAATACCCTTTGCTTTGTCTAGGGCAGATTGAGTTTATGCATTGCTTGCCAAACACCTTTTAAGAACATAATTCCAGTACATAGCCATAACACTTTGTATACATTCCATACATATCTCATGCACAAATATTAATGATTGTTGAGTTGTTAGTTTTTCAGTGATATATTAAACTCCACCTTTCCGGTAGCTATTATGACAACAGCATGTTAGGTGTTGTATGTCATGCCTGACAAGAGTCGCTGGTACAGCGTAGAAAATCACAAATGGGCATTTATTTCATGCTCATCAAGTTCATTCAGTCAGTGCAGAATTATTCCCTACAGGACGTTTCCTATTGCTTTGTCCCATGTAGTCTGAAATATCCCAAGCAATAGGGACTTCACTAATTTACTTAAGGAGGCTAATTCCACAGTTTAACAGCACTTCCTGTTGGTTTTTTCTTTCCTGCTCTTTTGCCCATCTTTTCCCTTTCTTAACTTCAGCCCATTACTCTCACACCACCCTTAATAACTCTCCTCTTTTCTTATTATTCACTCCCTTCAAATACCTTATAAACAGCTATCATGTTCTGCCTTTATTTGTCGCTTAACTAAACTAGACCAATAGCACTCTTTTAATTTTCCTTTATAAATCACTCCCAGAGCTCCCTCATGATCTTTTCCCTCTTCTCTGTTCTCTCTCCCAATTTGTCAATACCTTTCTGATATTCAAGTGCCCAGAACTATACGGACCATTCCTGCTACAGTCTCACAAAAGCCATCTAGAAGAGTGTGATTAATTCCCTTCTCTGTGATGTGATGTGATGCCTCTGAGCAGGCAGCCCGAGACCACATTGTATTTTTTCCCCCCAACAATAGGAAAGTATGGGTCTTTTTCTCCCTATAATGACCAGTCCTCATAGGAGGTTTGTGAACCTGCTACTGCTTGCCACAGATAGACTCATTCTTTTAACTCCAGTGATGGAGTTCCTGGAGTCAAACTCAGATTGTGTTGCAAACGGGATTGCATAACGTGTCTAGCTTGCATCTCTCTATCAATCCAAAGCTTAATGCAATAGCCAGGTTTCTCCTTCCCGTTGTATATCTGTGTTTTGTACAATGAACTGTAACCATTTTCCTCAAGTTGAATTTTGGCCCATATTTTTAATCTTTCTCAGCCCCCTTGTATTATTTCCCTTTATTATTTCTCTTAAACTCTGACACAGTATGGGCACATCACATTAGTACAAGTTTAACTACATCTCAAAATGTTGTAACACAAAGTCTTTATGGCCTGCTGATCAGCTATCTGTTCTGGGACCGTGTCCCTGCCAGACAGAGAGTGGTCTTGTTTGTGGTTTCTGATTAGAGCTCAAATGCAAATTTCCTTAGAACCACCAAGTGATGGTGTGTCTACCCCCTCCCCACAAGCCTGAGCAAGTTCAAAAGGGCCAATTAACCTTTCAAGCTGCCCCTGGAGGAGATCCAGGGCTGGCTCAAGATAACTGAAGATGAAGCCCAGCTGAGCAAGGACAGGTTAGGCTAGTATAAAGCCAAGACGTCGAGTGCAAGAGGTGGCTAGTGGGCAGTGGCAGCACTTAGATGCTGGGCTGAGGTTTGAGTGCTAGCGTCTGGCTGAAAATGGTGATGCTAGGCTGCAGGAGTAGGCTGGGTGGAGAGCTGTAGCTGAAACAATGCTAAACATTGAGAGTAGCAATGGAGGCCGGGGGCGGGGGGCAGGGAAAGGAAGTTGCCTTGGACTATGAAGAAACAACAGCAGCAGAGGATGAGGAATGATCTCAGATCAGGAAAAAGAAAAAACAGGCTAGCTGTATCAGGCTGCGAAGTTGGAAGGGTGCACAGAAATGAAAAACAAAACCAGGGTGAAAGTCAACGTTTCATGATTGTCCCATCAGTGACAGAGGGTTGAAAATAGGAGATGTTAACCCCCTAAATGGGTGACATACAAGGAGGTAAAAGAGTCCAGGGTGGAGATCTACTGAGAGAATGCACAGGAACAAACTGACAAACTTCTTAAAACTGTAGCTTTGGGGAAAATGAAAGTTACGTGTCAATTGCCTAAATTTCTGACAGAAGCAAGAGGGGTTAGGTATGGAGCGCTGCGAGGATTGTCTGAGGATGATATTAAAGAGTATTGGTGAAGATAAAGTTATTGTTTGTTAAATGGCTACTGGGGGGGGAGCGGGGAGGAAAGCAACTATCTACAGCGTATGCATAACACTTAAAGGTGGGTCACCTACCTAATAGGATCCCAATAGGCTATCAAGCTTTCTGGGTTAAGCCATATATTCCCTTCCTGTGAGGTGAGGTGCTATAATTGTCAAAGAGTTAGATATGCAGCAGCCTTTTGTAAGGCAACAAAGAGGTGGAGGAAATCACTCCTATGAAACAGTATAGACTAAATGGAACCTAAGTGCAGGGAAAAGTGCAGTGCTGCCTGTGAAAGGGATGTGGTAGCAGAACAAGTGAGTAAAATACATTTTGCATTCTTTTAATTTTTGGTATCCTCTGTGGAGACTACCAAAAATTAGCTGCTTCAGAAAATAGAAAAAGGAAAATACTGAAGACAAAAAAAAATGTAGAAGGGTAGTAGAACACATCTCCAGTCAGGGAGGAGAATCTGAGAGGAATGAGAGATGATGCACTGCTTGGAGGTAAAGCAAAGTTTGTAATTTTCATTAGAGAACGTAAGTAGTGTTTGCAGGTAGGGGAAAAAAAGAAAAGATTACAACCATAATCAAAAATAGCAGCAAAATATCTAAAGTTTGGTCTATAAAGAGATTATCTATTACACAATTTTAAATAAAGGCAATAATACAGCTTAAATAACATGGTTTTAACAATCCTAAACTGGAATGCAGGTAGCTTAATAATGCAGGGACCAGAATTTCAGAAAGCCATCTATGAAATGGTGGGGGGGGAGTCTGATGTAATATATGTGCAAGAAACATGGTGAATAAGTAAACTTGTGTTCAGTCTACTGGAATATGATATATTCTGGAGCGATCGAGAGGGTAGCAGAGGAGAAGCAGTCTATATTTATTAAAGAGGTACTTCATTCAATTGAAATGGATGGGCAGAAACTAAGTTTTGAATATAACACTATTGAGATTCCCAGGTAGACAAAAAAGGTATATATGGATTTATAATGTTTCTAATGCACATAAATATTAGTTATTTTAGAATTAGAAAAACTAGTTAATGTCAAAAGCTGTTCATAATTTGCAAAGACTTTCATAGTTACGATGAGCTATGACAAAGTAAGAAAACAGACCTAAATGGTAAATGCTTAGAAAAATTTATTGATACACATAACCTGGTAATATTGAATACATGAGTACCTACTAGATTTAATTCAATAGATAGATCCTTTTTTATTTTGGATTTGGTAAGGTAATTGCAACATATGATATAGGTAGTAAATGCAGCTGGGAAATTCATAAAGAAAGAATGAGAAATGATCACTTCCCTATCATTATTGAGAACCAAGGCTGAGGAAATATTGAAAACAGAGTTCCTACCTGGAATTTTTGAAAAGCTGATTGTGGCCTTTTGAAGATGAAATGTATAGTTACCACAAATATTCATCACAAGTGACAACCCAGGAGAATTCTATAAGAATATAATAAATGGAATTATAGCAAAAGTTGATCTGGCCATCTACAAATCATCAAATTGCCCCCAAATTAGAAATCTGATTCCTTGGTGGAATGAGGATAGCAAATTAGCAATCAAGGAAAGAAGACCTACAAATAAGCAAAAGCACACAATGAATAGTAAAGAGTTAACGAATTATGAAAGAGAGAAGGTGGTATCACAAAGGATTATCAAAAAAGACAAAAAAAGAAACCTGGAGAAATGTCTGTTGGAAACTGAACCAAGTTTGAAAGTACATACAAGACCTGATCCTTATAGGCTTATTGCCCTCTCATCGTGTGTGGTGAATATTGTGGAAAAAATGATATAATTGAGGTACAAAGTGGTTTCAGAAAAGGAAGATGCACAGTTGACCAATTAGTGAGACTAGAAACAGAAAAGCATAAAAACTAAGAACTTGATAAGTCTTCCTGGACGTTGAAAAAGTATATGACATGCGGTGGAGGGAAGGCCTCCGATATAAACTAGCCAAAATTAGAAGAAAGGGAGAAATTTTTGGTGAATAAGGGACTTCAGGGATAGAACTATATAAGTTGAAGTGGGGAATAGCTTTATAAAAAACCTACAAGTTTACAGACGAAACTCCATGCAGGAATATCATTTTTCATAGAAATAAACGACCTCCCAAAAAGTGAAAAGGTGGGGAAGTAATATCTTTTATTGGACCAACTTCAAGTCTGGGAAAAGTACTCAAATTGTCACAGCTAGATACAAGGTGGAACAGATTGTTCAACACAAGTAATTAACACATATTTCAAGAGACGTCTGCAGACAGGAACAGATATTTCCCTTTTTGCAAATGACTGTGCTTTATGGACTGAGGATAAAAGACTCTAAGTAGCCATGGAAAAGACAAATGAGGCACTCCAGAGAATTTCCAAGTGGCCAAATGATTGGAGGGTTAAATTCTGACTTGCAAAAATTAAGGGAATGCTTTGAACCAGAAAGAAAAGTAGGCAAGACTAGGATTTATTTCTTTACGGTGAAAAAAGGTAGCTAGTTCAAAAGTTTATGTTCCTAGGAGTAGTGTTTGATAATAAATTAACTTGAAATGGTCACATAGATAATACCATACTAAAGTGTAAAAGTAGGCTGAATTTACTTGAAAATGTAGCTGGAAACAAAAGGGGGTACAAATAAGAAAGTATTGAATATGATGTACAGAGCATTGATAAAATGAGTTTTAGACTATGGAAGCCAAGCTTTTGCTTCAGCCTCAAAAACAGCTCTTAGATGCTAGCATCTGCTCCAGGCCCAAGCTCTGTGATTGGCATGTGGCACAATGTGTGTGTGTGTGTGTGTGTGTGTGTATTGCAAATAGCCACTAAAGAAGCCCGTATAAACCTAAGAAAGGTACCTTTTGGGAAAAGGTAAAAGGGAATCATGAAAATAAGTAAGCGCAACAGATTTATGAGGACTGTTGGGAGCTTAGTAGGCAAAAATATATGGATTGCTACAGACTTCCTAATATTATCAGGGTCAAAAAATGGGTAAAGGTGATATGTAAAAAAGAAAAACTGAGTGATCTAAAAAACTTTTAGTCACAGGAAATCAGATTAGAGCTAGATAATTATTCTCCCATTCATGCATTTGGAATTATATAAAAAAACCAAGGAAAGAAAAAAAAGTCTGCATTTATTTATGAAAAATGGGGCCAGCTTTTCCATGTCTATACAGACAGATCAAAAGAGAACAGCCTGGGCAGAGTGGAAACAGTGTTTGGTGTTCTGCTCTTGGAATCCAGAAATCTAAAAGGCTGTCAAATTATTTGACCATTCTGACAACTGAACTAATGGGGATAAGATTGGCGCTAACCTGATTAAGAGATGTGTGACCGGCTACAGCTGTAATTTTATCTGATTCCTTGTCAGGCATTATGACAATCATGACACGGACTTCGGAAGGAGAAATGACATAAGTGAAATAATGTTCCTAACTAGAGAAATAATGCATGCCGGTATCTGTGTAACGATAGCAGGGATTCCCATGCATATCAGAATATCTGGCTATGAAATGGCTGACAAAACAACAAAACAAGCTCTAAAAACAAAGGAGGTGGATATTAAGATACATTTAAGAAGGCAAGAACTTAAAAGGTGTGGTCATTAAGGAGCTTGCAAAGGAATGGCAAGAACTGTGGACTAAGGAAACAAAAGGACAAAGGTTTTGTGAGGTATGCAAAACAATTGAAGATAATACTATACTCTACAGTCATGACTGACTGCTTCACTTTTTCTTTCTTAGGGTATATCGACACTTGCCGCAAAATCCGGTGGCAGTCAATGGAAAACACACAAGCTATGTAGAGTAACTCGTGCATCTTCTGCTGACTTCCTAACTTCTTACCACAGTGTCCCCACTACTCTGCGCCAACAGGAAATGCCCTCCCATCAACGCAGTGTTACCCTTTGTGGCAGAGGTGGAGTAGCAGCGTCGACTTCCTGATCGATTGAGTGGGTCTCCACTTCCACTCAATCGATCCAGAAGAAGCAATCCGGCGGTGTTGACTGAGCGTAGACATAGACTTAGAGTCTTCTCAGGTCATTGTGGCTTAAATGAGAAGTTAAACTTCTAAAAAAGACATAAAATTGGCCTGTGTAATGTGTGCAAAACCAAAAAAAGGTGATCAAGTTTTAGGCCTTGTGGGCAAAATTCTGTGGAAAAAGAGTTTCTTTTTGAAAAATCGACTGAGCCTGTAATCAAACCTTTTTCCCTTAACAGGCTAATGAGAATGCCAGAAAAATGGAATAGAGAAACAAAAGATTTATTTGTTGTTTCCTTAAAGATACTAGACTGAGTGAAAGGAGATACTAAAAATGAATGAAGAAAGTGGCGGTCATAGCCTGGTGTGATTAGATTGCTGCGCCAAAGAAACAGATAAAGACGGGCTGCAGGGAAGAGGTCATTCCCTAGAGAAAATGGGAATTGACTAGAGACAAGGAAGAGATCTACAGGGAGAGTAAACCCTGGGATCCTGCCCTGAACTAGAGTCTGGCAAGAAGCCAGGTGGGAGAAATAGCCATTGGGAGTGGAGCAAACTCCAGCTGGTAAACCAAGAGGTGGGCCAGGAGCTAGAGAAGTGAGATAGGAAGGAAACATGGGAAAACAGCAACGAAGTCTGAGACTTAACAGACCATAGTTGATGGACATAGGGTCTCTGGGCTAGAATTTGGAGTAGTGGTTTCCCAACCAGCTACTGGGAAAGTGGCCCTGGTCCTGGACTTGGACGTGACTGTCTGACACAACATACAGACAGCTTGTCCAGTGGGACTTTGTCCTGAATCAGAGATAAATAGTGGCCTGGCCATAGGGCCGAGTAATGTAGAGGGAACACCCCAACTCCCAGAGAGAGAAAAGCCACAGTGTAAGGGCTGTGAAAAGGGCCCAAGGATCAGGTGAGTGCTAATCCCTGGACCAAGCCACAAGGAGGTACCCCCCAGGAGTGAGTGTATCCCATTCCTCACCCTCCCCTATAAAAAACAAGAGAGAAAAAATATCCAATCTGAGGGTCTCAAGCAGTCCTGTTCATGAGGACACTGGATCAGGATTTGTGGTCTTTAGTCTGGGTTATCACCCAAGCAGTTAGTGCCCAAGTGTTGGTTCTGATGCTCCTAAAGAAACAAATATATTTTTCAAGGGTTTTGGGGTTATTTTTTTTCCTGAGCAATTTCTAAGCTGCAGAAATCAGAAAGGTCAAGGGGTCAGTTGTCCTGCCAGACTTCTGCAGGAAAAAGTGAGTTAGAGAAAAGTTAAGCAAAGAAATCATTAACTAATTAGGAAACTGTGGGAGAGCAGTAAACTGCTTAAATGACCCTGGTGACAACTTGTTTGTTATCTCTGCTAAGTAGCTGTTCTGCGAAGGGATGTGGGTGGCTGTGTGTAGACATCATAGGACCACTTGCAGAGAAAGCAAGCTGGAGTGGGAAAGGAGAACAGTCGGGTGCAATAAGCGCATATCACAGTCACTCCAACAGTAGGGCCACATGGTTTCTTCCCCATTGCTCACTTCCCTTCTCTACAGAGAACAAATACAATTATTGGAAAATAAAATGGGTTAAGAACCAGTTGTCATAATTTCCCTCTGGCTGAGGTTTCTCAGTGGGTCAAATTGACGTCGGAGGGGTGTAAATCTTGTGTTCATAGGCAGGTCATGAGTCAGAGGGAACTGACTTTCATGCAACCGATATGTGGTGGGGGCAGCAGAATTTTCCTCTGGCTGAGGTTTCTCAGTGGGTCAAATGGACGTTGGAGGGGTGTAAATCTTGTATTCATAGGCAGGTCATGAGTCAGAGGGAACTGACTTTCATGCAACCGATACTTGGCGGGGGCAGCAGAAGAAAGCAAAATGACAACTTGAATCTCTCGTTTTTTGTCCACCAGGCCCAAGCTTCCTTGCTACACTTCTATAGACACCAAGTCCGAACCCCCAGAGTTAGGAGATAAAGAAACACAGGTTGGTATCGTGGGCCTGATCCTGTGTTCACTGAAGTTAATAGGAATATTTCCACGAAACTCACTGGGCATTGGACCTGGACTCACCTGCACGGCAATGATAACCCAAAGCCATATTTCTGAAACTCCCTCCAAGAAGCATCTGTTATATTATAGAACATTATAGACACAGAAATCCTTATCTTCCCGAGAAAGGCAAGAGGGTTACATGTATGCCTACACTGGCGACTGCCATAGAACATTTGATTGAATTGTACTTGTCACGTGTAGCTCCAACAATAAGATTAAACATGTGACTATACCTGTGTAACACAGAAATCTAGATCCTAGCATTGTTTTACTTCTGGTTCTCAGTTTCTTTTCTTGCCTCCCATCCCATACCCAACAGAACTCTGGAGCAGCAATATCCAGTAGTGATTCCTACTCCTGTGTTTTCTTAAGACTCTCTTGGATTTTTTTCTCAGTTGTCCCCCGGACTCACATTTGACACAGGACAAATCACTTGTCCTCTGTGCTTCTTCCTCCTATTTTAAAGCTATTAGCTAGCTATGGGTTTGTCTCCATGGTGGGGTAATGTGCTCTACTGGGGTGTGATTTCTGAAGCACACTAAGTTATTGCCCATTCATTCGTCAGTATAGACCTTGCTGGGTGCACACTAAAGGTGCCTAGGGCAGTTTAATGTAGTGCGGTTTCAACCAGCACTATGGTAAAGCACACCGGGTCTACACAGACCAATTAACAAGCAGCAGGTTGGTGAGCTTTAAAATTCATGCCCTTGTAGATTGCATTACTTCACCATATAGACAAGATCTGTGTTCTTAACTTTTTTTTTTTTTTGCTAGCTTCTCAGTTACTTTGTTTGAAAAAAGGAAGCTATTGTGATGTTGAACTAGGAGCTGAGGAATTGGTTCAGACCCATCTCCCATTCTGCAATCAGATTAGAATTATATTTTGCATTTGTGTAGTACCTTCTGTGACGTCCCCTCTGCAATCAGGACTGATGTATTGCTGTGTCATCCCAGTCCTTCACTCTTGAAGCCTGTCTTGCATTTGCTATGCTGTGTGAACTCCCACTTCTGGGTCGGCCCATGCACAGCCTACAGCAAGCAAGCTGATCCTAATGTCTTGAGTGAGTGACTCTAGCCAGCCACTCATGGGATTATGCAATGGTATGACCCCCAGCCCACACCCTACACTATGAATGAGTTGGCAGGAGGGCTGGTATTGTGAAAAGAGGACACTATCACAGATCCAGGCAGCTATCTGGGGCTGGGAGAAACGAAGGCCGAGTCCTTGCAATGCCACACCTGGCCAAAAAGGGAATGTGCTGCCCAGTGAGTTCACTCCAGTATAGCTGGTTTATCACAGTATAGCTGGTGTATCATCTCTGCACCAGGCAAGGCTGATTTAAAAAAAAATCATCAATCTCCATCTCCTTCTTCTTAATTCCCCCTTTAGTTCAACCAATTATAAATTTACAAGGGGAAATGCTAACACATTAGCAGTGATGACTGCATGCCACTAATTGGATGCCTAACTTTCAGGACTTCAGCTCTGCTTCTAAATCAAACTGATAATTAAGTCTGTTAGCCACTCATCTGTGTGATTGTTGAGAAGAGGGGGTGGGTTAAGTGTTTATGCAGCAGCATCTTGGCAAATCCATCACAGAGACATCTCTCTCATGGACAGGTCAATAAAGCACATGTGTAACTAATCATGGGCTCTTGATGAGCTTTACACTCATTACTTCTCACAGGCCTGATGTGGTGTACCAGCCAGTCTTTCAGTCATCTCTGTTCCATTCAGAAAAGGCTTCTAAGGTATCAGGAATGTATTCTCCTTCTCCGACCCCCGTAGCATTGGCTCCAATAAAAACAAGGGACCAAATTCCACCAGGAGGTAACTCTATTGACGTCAATGGAGTTACACCAGAGATGGAGTTCTCTCAAGATGAAGAGGAATTAGATAGGAAGCATGGCCTGGTCGTGAAGCGCAAAGTCCTGTGTCTCTAGGTTGCTTGTCTAAACCCAACCAGGATTAATAATGGAAAAAAGTCTTTATCGTGAAATGTTTGAGTTTTCTTGCAAGTTCTGTTTATGGCGTGCCGGTGGGCACACTACAATCTGCATCCTTGGCAACAATCTCAGCAGTACTGTAAAAAGGAGATGACTGCAAATGCACCCATGTTTGTTTAATATCGCTTATTCAATTGTAGGCACTCTTTACTAGAGGGGCTTCTGAACTTAATTGGGAATGTTCCCATTGGGAAGATCCTGAGGGCTGCAGTCCAGCCATGGAAACTACAACTCCTACGATGCCTTGAGGGGAGAGAGAAAAAGAAACTTCCTGTTCCTGGGAAAACAGGGAGAGCATGTGGTGGAGAGGAGCTGAGATAGGGTGACCAGATGTCCCGATTTTATAGGGACAGTCAATCCCAACATTCAGGGCTTTGTTTTATACAGAGGGCTATTACCCCGCCCCCCCCCACACACACCCCCAACACTGTCCCAATTTTTCACACTTGCTATCTGGTCACCCTAAGCTGAGATTGCTTTGGTGGAGCTCTGTCCACATGACGAGCGGCTGCTAAATTGCTGCTAGGAAGCCAGAAGCTGCGGATGAGAGCCTCCTGGGACTCTGATCAAGCAGGGAGCCTCAGAGGTGCTTGATAGCTTTACTGTAGCCAGGGCAGAGACTGTTGAGGTGGGTCTGCAGGGAAGGCCATGTGAGACACCACCACTTCTGCTTGGGAAAGTGCTTGCAAGGGGAGGAAGCACAGCAAAGAGACTGTAATGGGTTGTCTAAGCCTGAGAAGAAGCAGAGCGGTCTACTCATCGAACAAGAACCCAGGTTGCTGGCATCTGATTATAACAACACCAGTCTTCGGGGGGAGGGGGGGGAGTGCAGCTTGGAATGATCTCAAATTAGCATTGTCCTGCTCCGTGTTGCCTTGGCAACACTGATTCACCAGACCGACAGAGGGCCGTCCACAGCTTCAAGATCTCCAAGAACTCCCAGGCAAGCAAGCGTTTAGAACTCCAGCATCCAGAAGAGCGGACACTCTGGGTGGGGTAAATGGTGGCAGTGTAAATGCAAGTTAGCTACGTTTCATTTAGTACGGTGAACCGTATTTGTTAATTGATTTATTGAACTGCCCCTTGCTGATTTAAATTAACAGTGACATTCAATCTCCGCCTATTATACCATGTTTCCTTAGGTTGTCAAGTAATGGTGTGCTAGCTCTAAGTATATTGGATTTGTATTGTTTATAATTTGGTATTTCTGAGTTAGACCCATGGCGCACATTATTTTAGGTTTATTCCTGGAGGCTCCCAAAGCATGCCGTTGAGTGTGTACAGGGCCCAGCCAGAAGGCGACACCACCAATTTTAAATTCCTTTACAAGTAAAAGGACTGCCGCAGAGGGGTGGTTAGAGGATTTCCCATCTATCCAACATCACCAGTGGGATCCTCAGGCTTTCCTTTACTGAGAACACCATCAGGTGCCAGGGCACACAGGTAAGTGTTGCCTGCTCTTGAGTAACCCAGGGAGAAAAGTGGGGTTACGTAATTATTCATTGTAGGAAGGAATTTGCTCTCTGTTAGGATCTCCCTGTAGCATAAGGTTATTAATCGATTGCATTCCAAACTGAATATTTACATTCACTGCTAAGCAGAAGATGAGTCAGAAGGTGACGTGTGAATTGTGAACATGAGCCAAAAATTGATGTCCTATATTGAGACTATCCGTTCTATTGATGCTTGTTAACACCACATAATCTTAGTTAATGGGTTTTCTAATTCTTGTTTCTTCCCCTCGTGCTCCACTGTAAACTGAAGTCACCATTAGCACTTTCCTCCATCAACAGTAAAAAAGCCAATGGAGAAATGTGAAGGGAGTGCGGGGAGGCAAATCTCTAGTGCAAGCAGCGCTTTCGATTCACAGTGTATAGCTTCACCATTTGGGTCCATTATAGGTTGGGATTGATGGTTTTTTCCATTAAGAATCAATAAACAAGTCCCCGAGTCTACGCAAACCACTGCTAGCAAAATTCCCATGTTCCCATTCATCATTGCCACAGCAGGACAAGGAACTCTATTTGTTTCCTCAGCTGCTGACAAATGCAATTTATAGGCTTTAAAGACATAATCATTTTTTGTCATACATGATTAAATAAAAGTCTTTATTTTGGGGGGGTGAGTGGAAGCCTGAGGTTGAGGTTTTTTTTTTGGTGCCACCTACTTTGATGCTGTGTATGTTTGTGCAAGTGGCTTTCATTTGTCTTGGAGATTCCACTTTGTGATACAAATTTTCCAGTTCCCCAACACAGAAAATCTAGAGCCTTTGACTATTTCAGCGTGTGATTGAAATCTATTATTTGAGGGAGATAATCTGATTGGAAACTAACTCTAGATCTTTGAAGTTGCCTTCAGTTGACCTTAACAGTGCCAATTAAAATTAACTGAATCAATAATCCTAACCAGCCTGTTTTTTCTGTTCTGTAAATTCCTCCTGTTATTTAATTGGGAAGCACTTTACCTTGATTTCTTTTTGATACCAGATCAGTTCTATTGAACAAAGCAGAAGTAACAAATGAGTGTGCTAATTTAAAATGGCAGGACATTGGGGATTTCATTAGAGGCCAACAAATAGACAGAAGCAACATCAAACACTCTCTCCCGAACTTCTTTCCTTATTTGTAGAAAATGAAACTCTGGGTCAATCCCTCTTCAGGTTTGTGGAATTTAAAAGCAAGTGGCAATGGTGCAATTGTATTCAGCCAAGATCTACCACAGAGGTCTTCAGAAAAGAACTTGAACCCTCAGCACAAGAATATTTTTGCTGTTTTACAAATCTTGGAAAAATTCTTGTTGAGTTTGGCTTGGGCCCCTCCCCACCTAGTTTTCCTTTTTAAGGAAACTTTTAATGTTAAAAAGAGAATTTTAAGCCAAGATGAGCTATTCATTGGTCAAGTCACTGGAAAATAAGATAGTTTTGTTAAGAAAAGGCTGGCTAAAAGTCAAAGAAGGTCTGGAGTTCAGATTTAAGACTGAAATTCTGCTTTAAACTGGTCCCACAGCAGTCACTTACGGGGCGTTCTTTAGAGTGGGTAATGTTAGAGTATAGAAGATGCCATCTAGGTCCAGTATGGTGAATGTGACAGAGTGAATAGCCTCAGGGCGGGAGGAAAAAAATCCAGATAGCTGACACCAATTCACCTATCCTCCCAGAGGCTGCTGGGAGGGAGCAAGAGAGGTCTGGGATATAAATACAGGCACAGCCCACTAATTGCAGAGAGGGGGAGGAGAGAGAGCACCGAAGAAGAATGGGAGGCTGAAAGAGTGCTAAGTAAAAAAAAAAAAAAAATAGCCCCGGAAAGGGGCATGAGAAGAGGTAATGAATGATGGGGAGGGAAGATATGGAGTTTGGAGAAAGCTGAGCATCAACTGCGGCTGCCTCCTTAGGAAACCTTGTCCTTACCTGGGAGATAAGAAGACTTATGGGGAAATGGGCCTAAAAGATTTTGAGTGCAGATGATGACAAACTAAGTAATGATACAGCCCTTTTATAAGTGTTCCTACATTATCTCTGGTGACTCTGCCCGCCCACCCATTGCTGGGGAGCGGTGGTGGCAGGAAGTGGGATGGGGAGGAGGAGATGCAGAGCTTCCTGGATCCAGAAGAGGTGAGGTTCCTGGGGGGGGGTGGCTCCGACCCGAACCTGGTGGCTCCTTGCAGGGGACGTCCCGTCCTCCTTTCCCCCTCCCCTGCACAGCAGGACTAGCCACTGAGCAAGCACTCACCTAGGCTGGTAAGCAGCTCAGCCCCATGGCTCTTATTGAAAATGGCCTGAAGCTGGAACTCTGCTATTCCGGTCATTGCTTTTCTGCCCTTCCCTTACACAGCCCATGTGGGGTAGGGCAACCAGATGGCCTGGTTTTATAGGGGCAGTCCTGCTGACAGTCAGGGCTTTTTCTTATATAGGCATCTATTGCCCGCCTCCCACCTCCATCCCGATTTTAGACATTTCCTTTCTCGTCGTCCTAGGGGGAGCTGACTGGCTGTCCCAAAGCTTCCGGCCACTCTCATGTTCCTCTACAGGGAGGAAGCAGTACCAACTAGAAGGGAAAAATCTGCCTCCCCCCTAATGCATTGCCGCTGGGTTGTATCCAGTTTGGTGGGGACAGTGCCCTCCCATGGCCCCCCAATCTCTGCCCATGCATTAACATGGAATCCGATTGTGGTATTTTTCAGAGTGGAACCACATTTAAATGAACTGAGTCCTAGACGAACCAATCAGCTGATCATTAGAAGCCTACTGTTGGATTTTTCCATCCTCCCAGAAAAGATGGAGCTGTCTCTCCCGCTACCTGAAAAAAGAACTGCAGTCTTCTCTAGGCCCCTTCACCACCCTCCCTGGGTTCCCTCGGAGACATAATGCCCAGCCGTCTGTTCGCATGAAATTGAATGTCAGCTGGCAAACTTTTATTTGTTTAATCCAGTTTCAAAAGCATCAAACTTTCCAAATCTGACAGCAGATGCAGACTAGCAAACGTGCACCTAATTGTCTGTTCCCCAGGGAGCTGCCTGTGAACCCAAAGGTTACACATATGCAACTAATTAGGACCACCGTTAGGATAAGGTAATTGATTGATCCACCTCCAAACCTAGTTATAACAGCAACTGCCTTGTGAGTAGATACAGTGCTAGGAATCGCCCCACGATTACACATATTGTTCCTTCAGCCGACCTGCTGCGGTACACTGAATGTCTTCTTGGCAATAGACCGCCTTCTAAAAAGAAGGAAACTGCATGGGGAAAGAAATAACATCCTTACTGACAGGAAACAATGGCTGTTACTGAATGTAAAACCTGCTTCGCTGCTTTGTTTGCTTTCCAGGAAGTGCTGAACGCCTCTGGCACTGTTTTAATGGCCCTTCTGCTTGAAGGAAAACAGCAAACTTTCTTCAGATTGTCTAAGTCAGCTCATAGTTTATCAAGGCTCCTTGTCTCTTTGCTACCAACTACCCTTCCATTAGCTGACTTAGAGGTAATGATGTGTGAGGTCCTTGCACCGGGAGTCAACGATAGGGTCTTCTTTCCAGCCTTGCTGTAGTTGTCTTCTGGAAACTATCGGGGCATTCGTGAGGCAAGCAGCTTAATAATTAAGACATTTAATTACATGAAGGGTAGCTGCAATCACGCCGGCCAGGACAAAATGTCCAGACTTGTCAGTCCTGTGTAGTGGAGGCCAATATGCTGACTACCAGTCAGGGATGAAAAGACATGTTCTCTGTGTTATAGCAGAGCACTTGTAAGACACCCCCTCCTGGCACGGGGTTACTGCATGGTCTTCTTGCCAGCAGTTCTCAGACTTTCAGCAAGAATGATGGACCTACAGAGAAAGGATGCTCTTGTGGCTTAGACATTGGACTGGGACTCAAGGTTTCCTACCCAAGAGACAGATTAGGGCACTAATCTGGGGCTTGGGTTTTAGAGTCATAAAATTTAAGGCTAGAAGGGACCAGTAGATCACCTAGTCTGACCCCCTGTATATCACAGTTCAGCAACACCACCCAGCACCCGCACACTAAACCCAACAACGGAAATTAGACCAAAGTGTTACAGCTCCCGGAGACCAGATGGTTACGTGCCATAGGCAGAGAATAGGCAGGACCGAGGTGCACCAGGTCCCACGGCCCCTGCGATGGCCGGCAAAAGGATTCAGTAACATATACGCAGATAGCCCTGGCAAATGTCCCTTACCCATACACTGCAGAGGAGGGTGGAACCCCCTCAAGGTCACGGCCACTCTGTCTGGGGGAGGGAGGGGGGAATTCCTTTCTGGCCCCACATCAGGCGATCCTTTAGACGCTGAGCATGTGAGGGTTCAATTCCCTGCTCTGCCACAGGTTTCCTGTGTGATCTCAGGCAAGTCACTTAGTGTCTCTCTGTCCCAGCTCCCCCTCTGTAAAATGGGAATTTTAGCACTGGCTTATAAAGCAATTCAACTTGGTGTTTACAGCCTATATAGACATATGCAAGCTAGCTTTGAGCTAGCAAGATCAAACCTAGCTTGTGTATGCCTACACATGCAGCAATCACACCTCCTGGTCACTGTGTAGCCAGGCCTTCCCTGTCTCCATTCTCCATCTGTAGATTGCATATGGTAAAGCTGACTTTCCCCCATCCTTTCTCTGTTTAAAATGTGAGCCCCTGGAGATAGGAGCTGTCTCTTACCAAGTTTTCTTGGCAGGCCGGTAATCGAGAAGCACAAAGTGTATGTTATATTGATGGTATTTATATCCTTTTCCAAATCATCTGGTTGGAGACATGACATCAAACTCAAAGCACCAAATGTTTGTCCCAGTATAGAAATTCCAATGATCCTACCTATGTATCTCTTCATATGGGGAGAAAACCCCCGAGTTCCTGGTTGATTTTTGTTAGAAAGGAGGAAAAAATGCTTTATGCAATATATATAGTGCCATTATTTCCTGGGTCACATTTTGTCACCTATAATACAAGCTTTTTCCCTCTTGAAAGGAAAAAGACATCATAACACTACGTGGGTTGTGAAATGCATCTGCCTTTTCACCCCAGGTATTTGCAGCTCACAACGAATGCTTACCTGGGCAACGTGAACTGGAAGGCAGCCAAGTTTCAGTGTCCGACAAAGAATGTGTCCTGTATCACTCCAAGTTGGATGTAACCTAATCAGTCAAACCATCTAGAAAGGTCACTTGGGCTGGGATCTAAAGAAGACCACAGTAGATGCGGTGAACCATAAAGACTATATTGAAAGCCTGCAGAAGGAAGAAACTACTTTCCAAGGGTATTCTCTGCATTTTTAGGACCCCGTGCAGCAAAGCACCTCAAGACAGCTTTTAAGTATAGTCTTAATATGGATACTTCCCTGTATTACAGTCTAAGTGCTTTACTGAATAGGGGTGAACTTAAGCAAGTGCTTCAAGTTAAGCACATACGTATGAACCCCACAGTCTATAGGGAGGTTATTGGGGCATGAAGTGAATTCTGGCTTGGAATCATAAACCTCTGCAGGGATTGCCTCCGTGAAAACGGTTGTGTTTATTACCGACCATATCAAATCTTCTCAGAAGCAAGACAGGAATCCTGACTGAGTGGGGCTGAGACCTGGATTCTACCCCTGGCCCACACAGAACCTGTTGAATGGGCTTTGGGAAAAGTTACTTCTCTGTTCTGGAATGGTGAGAATGAATTAAGCAATGCTGGTAAAGTGCTTGGAGATCCGTGGGTGGAAGGAAACTAGAAAGGCAAAGATTACAATACACCTTTCTTTGTTTCAGGGCACTCAGATAATCCACTTTACCTGGAGTCTGCACTAACCTGCCTCTCTCTTTTAGCCAGTGGCTTCAAATTGCTCAGCCTAGGGATACCGTGATGCTGACTCGGGTAGATGTCTCGTGTAGTCAAGAAAGGAGGCACACAGTTCACGCTGCATGTAACCCTCTGGGCAAAGACCAGCATGGCATATTTGTGTGTCTCCATTTCTACAGCAGCCACAATAATTTGCCACCCAGCGATAGCACAAAGGGGGTGAGCCCTGGAACAAATGAGATGGACCTTTGTGTCTAACTGTACTCTGATGCTGCGGGTATAAAATTAACCCCATTTGCCGCTGTCTCTCTTCCAAAGCTTCCACTCCTTTGCCCTTCTCCATTACTTTCTGCTCCTTTTTGCCCTCCTGCTGTGTAACTGGAGCCCAAATGAAGGACAGCAAGAAAGCCTTCAAACCTTTGCATTGTGGAGGATCAATCCAAACCACTGCACAGGGCTGTAAACCAAAGGGAGAGATAAATCGGAGGCCAGCAAGGAACGCTCAAGATGCTGAAGCTCTGCAGAGATTGGAGAGCTGAGGGCAGAGGCTGAAAGTTCTATTGTAGCATCTTTACATTAAAGGAGATATTTTCTTTAACATGTTCTCTCCAGAGCTCATTAGTGGAGATGTATCTGCAATGAACTGCATTTTCCCTTCTATTAATCTCAGATAAGTAAGTTATCCAAGTAGTTTTGCAGTGGCACTGCATTCTCTCCCCTCACCCTTCTCCCACGGTATGTAATATCTGCAAACCTAAGCGGTTCATTGTCAATTAGGGGGAAATACCTACGGCCTGGAAAGGATTGAAGCTCATGGGAAGGGATCAGTCTCTCCAGGGCACGGATTTCCTCCTCGTCTGTGTTTGTACAGCATCCAGCCCAATGGGACCAGATCCCAACTGAGGCCGGTGGTTAGTGGTAGCTCATTGGGCACCCAGTCTGTATTTAAAAGGATACCTTTTAAACCCCACCTGGGCTGTTTTATGATCAATGGAGATTTCATTGCTTCTTCACTGTGGTTCCAATTTGGTGCCCCATTCAGGAAAACATCCCTGTTGAGGAAAGTTCTTAAGCATATGCTTAAAATATGTGCTTACGTGCTTTGCTGAATAAGGCCCTCAGCGATGTATTTAAGCACCCGCCTCATAGTCAGCATGCGAGTTGCCTCAGTGGAGTCAACGGGCAGTTGCATATGCTTCGAGTCAGGCTCGTGTTTATGTACATTGCTGAATCAGGTCCTTAGTGGGAAACTCATTTAAATAAAGAAATCAAGTGAAAGCTAGTGGTTAGAATAGCAACCAGAGCGCCAGGCCTCCTGGGTTCAGTTCCCAGCTCTCTTGCTGGCTCTCTTTGGAAAACCACCTTAACCTTTCTGTACTTTACTTTATCCATTTGTAACAGATTTTAAGTTTCTTGGAGCAGGGATCCCTGTATTTATTTGTAAAGTGCTATATACACCTACGGCACTCTAGATGTAATGATGAATAGTAATAAAAAAGGCATAATCATGATTAAAGTGCTTAACAACTGTGAAGTTTAATTAATTAACATTTTAAAGTCTTTTGAGGACCTTGACTGATGGGGGTCATATAATATAGATGGATGTTATATGAATGTTGAGCTTTATTCTTAACAGGCGTTTGCAGTTTTAGCTGGCACAATTATAAAAGCCTCCACAAAAGTAGTAGACACTAGAAAGAGAAAATCACCAAAATGTAGGTTTTGATTTTAAAAATTCAGCTGGGGAGAGAGGGAATATTGAAAGCATTTCTGCCCTCTTCTATCTACCTCAGTCACTTAAAACAGGTTGCTGACTGGCTATTTTTTCTGTTGGGTCATTCTATAGGTTTACCCCCCTGACCCAAAGTCTTTTCCTCAGGACTAATATTTATAGCTGCAGATAAATGTGTGTAGTAGTGCATGAAAAACAAGCCAACAACGGTGACTGATTAAAGAGACAGACACTTCACAATGCAAGTTGACATCATCAGGTGATGAAAATTGAATGCAATTCCTAACATGCTTTCAGGTTTTCAGTCTACGGCCCCAGTCCTCCAGGACACATGCCTGTGAGCATTCTCGCTGAGTTCATACATTCATAGATTTTTTTAAGGCCAGAAGGGGCCATTATGATCATCTACTCTGACCTCCTGTGTAACACAAGCCAGAGAATTTCAGCCAGTGACTTCTTCTATTTAATTACATTGCTTATTGGCTCAATCTTACAAAGGCCAAGCGCCTTGGTCCCAGTGCAACAAAGCACATGCTTTACTTTAAGCATTACCAAAGTTGGCTTGTGCATAAAATCAAGCAGAAGCCTAAGGACCTTGTTGTGCTGGAGCCTAGCGTGGTCTTAGTAACACATGGCCCAGTCCTGAAAGATAGTACGTAGCAGGCTAGGGCCCATAGACAAGGAATTTGAATACACACACATGCAGGCAAACCATATACACACTTATTTATATACCTGGTCAGAACTTTAACTAACTGTGGTTTGTGGGAAAATGCCATTGTGTTGAAATGGAAATGTTCTGTGGAGACCAATCAATTTTCAATGGAAAGATTTCGGCGGTCCAGGGTAGATGTGGTCAATTCCAAAGAGGAGACGAATTGAAAACCTGGCCTCTGGGATCTGAAAACGGACCATTCGCCAGCGTTCTATTTCATGAAAACTTGTGAAGGGTTTAATTTATCATTTCGACTCAGAACAAAAGCAAACTTCGAAACAGCGAAAGGCTTTGCAAAATGGAATTGTTGGTCCCCAGATTGTTGTTCTGACTTCTCTGGTTTGTGTCTTTTTTTAAATACATCATTGTTTTCACTTTGAACTCCCTGGTACTGTGTTCCATAATGATTGTCAAATGACAAATGATTGCCATCTTCTTTTCAGAACATGTTCCCTCCTCCCCCCCAGAAAAAAAAACCCGTCAGAAAGCAAAAATTGTTGATTTTGCTTTAATCCTTGAGTCTAACAGACAAATAAGGTTTCCAATTTGGGGACTATCAAACTGCTCTCACCCCCAAAACATACAGCTTAATTTGCAAATCTTTCATTTTTATTTAGGGGTTTGTTTATTTTTGGGGGAGAAGGTTAAAAATTATCTCAGTACCGAGCAAAATCCTTCGGAAGAGGAACTTTGAAGCTCTTTTCTTCTTAATGTTTTTTGCGATAGAAAAACAATGAGCAAAGCCCTCTGTCATTGCTCCATTGGATTTTGTTCATATCTGGAATAACTGGGGGTTTACAAAGGAAGGGAAAGGAAAACAGTGATTCAGACTGTCTACTACTTCCTTAGGCTCACCTCTACACTCATATACATGCATTCATCTCCCATTGGAGTCACTGGAGATTGCAGCCGTCTGCCCTACACAGGAGCAGATTTATAGTCTCTAGGAATGGCAGGGCTAGTCTGACCAGGGACATGAAAGAATGAACAAAGCATGAATTCACAGTAGCCTTGTGACGATGCAGAAGATGTGGTTCACAGCAAAGAGCTAGTAGAATAGTAAGCAATGTGTGATAGCTTCTTCTGTGACCTAGCACGTAGTGCAGCCCATGAGCAGCTCATGTGGGATCGGGTACAGAAATCAGTGGACCAATCCTAAGGCATGCGATACAATGTATCAGCCAATAGTATTAGTTGTAAGTGTATATATAAGTTGATTCGTGATGCTGTACATTGGATGTGTGGTAGACCCTCTTCCCACCCCCGACCCTTGAGCCGGATCAACTCAAGGGTGTTTTGACTGTATGCCAATAAAGAAACCTCAGTTACGTATTCCAGGTTGAGCTGAGTTCTTGGGAACTGAATGGATGAGGTCTCAGAGACCAAATTTCTGAAGTCTGGACTGGTGATTTAACTCCAAGACCATTCTTCCATTACATAGCACAGGGATCCACAAACTTTCAGTCCACAGATTATGCCTGGTAAGAGAGATTTTTCTCTCAGTTGCTTAGTGGAATGCTCCATCAGCATTCTCCTTCCCCCCGAGCTGTAATTTGGCTTCACCCCCTTCTTGCATCACTCCTTCAAATGCCACAGGCCTTTTTTAGTCCAGGATCTGAAATGAATTTGAGAAGTAAAGTCTCAGACAGAAGCCACATTTCCCTGGATTTGTAGCCTCCTCTCATAGATTTCAGTTGCTCCCAAGACAGTGATTTTCTGGTCAGGAGCCTGTAGTCTCTTTGTATCCTGCTTAACTTGAAAACCAAAAAAACCCCCAAAACCCTGTTGTCATTCCCCTGGGACTCCCGAGTCATTCTTCTCTTCTCCTCTAGTCTCCTGCTAC
Organism: Mesoclemmys tuberculata; assembly: GCA_007922155.1. Taxonomy (NCBI): domain Eukaryota; kingdom Metazoa; phylum Chordata; order Testudines; family Chelidae; genus Mesoclemmys; species Mesoclemmys tuberculata. Next base: position 57,903,096 of record ML675609.1, read on the forward strand.
ACTTCAGTAGTGTACGTGGCTTCACTCTCAGCTACTTGGAGTGAAATAGGTAGCTAGCTCTAGTAATCATGCAAGAAAAATAGACACTCAGGAGAAGAGAGAGGCAATTCTCACCAGAAATGGTGGTTAGTGCAACTCCCTGCAGAACAGGAAACCTGGGGTGGGAGGAGGGCTTCATTGGCAGGCATCGGTCTGAGCCAGAGAGTCATGTCGGTGTTACGGGAAAGATAGACGGGGCCACGGTGGGCCACGGTGGTGTGGGCCAAGCCCATCCCCCTCTGCCAGTGGCACTTTCCAAGGTGCATTTGACTGTGTGAGCCAAGATGTAATGGGACTCTGACTGTTGTTACTGTGCTGGGCACGATGGGTGTGTAATTTCACATCTCTGGGGGAGGTTTTGACATTCCAATGAGATCGGGCTGGGAAAAGGCCCCTTGCCCCAGAAGCTGGCACAATCCTCCAAAAAGCAGGTTGCTTCGCAGCCCTCCTCCTGCTCCCCGTTGCCCCCTGGCAGGGCTACGCATTGGGATAAAGGGCACCACGTATAAGCTCCTCAGCATACACCTTATAGACTGTGGGTCATGGGCTGCCGGGGAGTGGGGTGCGGAGACGCCACAGGAAGAGGTTGATGGTTTGGCCCACAGTCGGATCTGCCCCACGAATGCCACGGCTGGTGGAAGAGAGTGATGGGCAGGGGAAAGGGAGATCAATTGGATGAAACAGAGTGAAGAGGGCCAATTAACCCGGTTGGGAAAAGGATTTCAGAGACTGCAGCCTGCCCGGAAGAGGAGCGGGCTCTCTGGGGGGTGGGGAAACAAGATCAGGGTGAAGGCTCGTCCTCCATCCATCTGTGGGCAAAATGACCCAGTCTCCTCCAGCTACGGCGAGCCAGGTTATGTTAGAGGTTTTGGTTTTCAGAAGGAACACCCGGCCCCTTCCGCTTCCCCACAAGGCTCATTCCCCTCCCGCTACTGCGTCCCTTGAACCTCTGATCCCCACCTAAGCACTCCAGAGCCCTTGGCACACACCCGGGGCCCTGCGCTGGGGTCCTGGCCCCAGCCCGGAGAGGCCATTGGCAGAGGCAGAAGATCAAGAAGGCGTCTGAAAATTCTGATGTGATGTCGCTAATGTTCGTGGATTTTACTGGCTTGGCTTACCCACACAAGTGCTGTCCACTGAGCTCGCAGGGCCTTTTGTTCCCATGCCTTTGAGCTCCTCTTATCTCTCAAGCAGCACTGGCCCTTCCTTTCACAGGAGTGGTCCGGGGCCACTTTCTTCCCCCTCAGGTGTGGCATCAGGGGACCCCATGGAAGCAGAACAGACAGGACAGAGGTCCCCTTTTCACCCAGAGAGCAGCAAAGGGGCTGTGCCAATCCTTTCCCCAGTAGCTGAGGTTTATGGGCTTGGATGGATGGGGTTGGTCCCAATACACTCGTATCTTGCTAGCCACAGAGTCCACTGATGGAGTGGGATTCGCAGGAGCTGCTGGGGCAGCGGCTCTTGGAGTCAACACCTCATTCAGATGGATGAGGCTGTTCCTACTTTTAGAGCTAGTGTCTCAGGCTCTTCGCAGACTCAGGCAGATGCCACTGCATTAGTTATACAGGGGTCACATTTTCAAACTCTGCTGCACAGCTACAGAGGAGAGTGATTTCATTAAAAAAAAATAGATCGCTCTTCAATAGCACTTTCCTTCAGCAGCTTTGCAAAGGAGGGCCGTATCCTCAGTCCCGTTTTGCAGATGGGGAAACTGAAGCGCAGAAGGGGGAAGTGACTTTTCCAAGGTTAGGACTAAAACCTAGGCTTGTGGAAAGCTAGTCCAGGGCTCTGGTCCACGGGGCTAACAGTGAGATTCCGATGTAACCCTGTCACCCCAGGAGCTGGGTCTCTAGGCACAGCTGCCTATGCCTTAGTCCAACCCTGCTGACGTACCCTTCACTAAGGGTACATCTACACAGCCCATGGCAGCGAGTTTGCGAGTCTTAGCTCTACGGCACTACAAATAGCTGTGTAGACGTTGCACCGCAGGCTCTGAAGCCTGCAGTGGGGGTTGGGCTTCAGAGCCGAGCTCCAGGCCAACCCACAACTTAAAAGTGCCATCTACGAAACTGTTTTTAGCATGGTCCTGTGAGCCCTGCAAGCCAAGTCTGTGGATCTGAGCCCGGAGGCTCGCTGCTCCAGGGTTCCGTGGGCTGTGTAGATGTTCCCTCTATTCCACGGACTTCAGGGGAACTTCAGAAAGGGGAATCAGATGCTTTTCTGAGTCGGGGCCGGCAGCATTTAAAACACCCATGAAAAACACAGCCACCTGAAAACAGAATCCAGCCCTGGAAGGGACCCAGCTCTTCTTGCAGTTAACTTCACCTGTTCAGAGGGACAAGACTGAGCCAACCCACGGCCTTGTGTCCACCACGCACGAACGACTGAGCTCTTCTGCTTCTGAAAATAATGCTGGGATGATCCTGTGCTCTTCGCCGCCACCCAGCAGAGGGAATGCATCCTGGTTCCAAGATGTTTCTCTTCCCAGTGGGACTTCCCACTCACTTCATAATGGCATTAATTTTAGCTTTAAGGGAACAGCTTTTCCATATTGTATCTCATAATGTTTTAAACAAAGAATGAATTGAATACGTGCTGAACAGTAAGCATACATGGGCAAATAAGGCAGATTTTATGCACAAAGGGAAATCCCATATGGAAGTGCGAATTTGCACTAATGCTGGTTAATCTTCGGGTTTATTAGCTGAAAAAGAACAGGAAAAAAGCATTTTATCCACCTGTCCCAACTGATGGTATAATCTTTGCTTTGTGTGCCTATGTGCAAATGCACATTCGATATTTCAGAAATGTTGAGTACTTACTAATCCCACTGAAGTTAATCAGCCCGCAGGCGCTCAAAACCTTAACAATCAGGCCTGCGCGTGTTTGCATGTGTATATAATTGTGTTTGTGTACGCTCTTAAACATTTCATTCTAATTGTGCTTCCAAGTACAATTTTTTGGACAAAAATTATTTGTGCCCGCATAATGTGGTGCAGAAAGGGTGACCACGTAGAGGTCTCTAAAAATTCCAGACCACTGTAGGAGTACCTGTATATATACATAGAGGGCTTTAAAAAGACCTCAGCCTCTATCTGTGAGTTGAAAACAAACAAGAAAACGAACACAAAGGGCTATTTAAAATTGAGGGGTTTTTTTACAGCCTCTTCATCATTTCTGTTCCAAGTAGCTGTTGAACATTACCCTGTCAACTCTTCAAGTATTTTACTACAAAATACACTTTGTAAATAATGTAGGCAGATTAACTAAATGGTACATAATTGCTGAAAATTTAGAGTCCCATTGCAGAACATGTTTTATCCATGATTACAGACTTTCCAAACACACTTGCATATATTTGACAGTAAGCCATGGGAAAATTTCAGCAGCTGACAACTGCTATTCAGAATCTATAATAACCTAGATTAACATGTTATTAAAGACTTTGATTCGGGAAACACCTAATGTTTCCTTCCCCCCCCTTTCCTTCCATCAAAGGTTTTTTTTAAAAAATTGCTTGAGCTTGAACTTGCAAACTGGTAGTTTTTCAAAGTTGATTGTAGGTTCAGAGTGCTGTAACAAGGTACATCTATTCTGGCATGGACTCAGACAAGACAATTAAGAGGAGCAATGAAGCAATGCAAGGAGCGAGGAGGTTCTTTTTTTTTTTTTTTTTTAATTGGCACTAGGGAAAGCCAAAGTCCCCTCTATGCAGAAAAGAATGGAACCTTTGGAATAATTGCCCAAGCATTTCCGTGAAAGACTTTGAAATATCAGTGAAGTAAACTCTTGATCTTGGCAGGGAGAGGTTGTGATCTCGTGGAACTGCAAAGGTGTGACGTCTCAGCAGAACCTATTAGGGATTTGCATTGATTTTAAATTGGTTATTAAACGGGATTGAAATGAATACCCAAAGCAGAGGTAAAACAGGGGTTTGATACTGCTCTTATTTAAGGCTATGGGAAAATCCCCTTTGACTTCAAGGAGAGCATCATCTATCTATCTTAGGTACTTCCATGGCTCCCATTACTGTAGGCTGTGAGGTGCTCTGAGACTTTAATTTATTTATTGTCCCAACACTACTGCTATAGTCCTATTTTTCAGGCAGAACAGAAAAACAGAGAGGCTAAGGAACTTCCCAAGGTCACAGAGAGAGCCTTTTTTCAGAGCAGGAAACCCAACCAGCATCATTTCCAGAATCCCAGGTTAATACTGCAATCTCTGGACCACCCTTTTTCCTTCAACTTTCTCCCATTTGGGTTAAATTCTGTATTCCTTCCTCAGGCAACACGCCCAGTCACTTGAATGGGACTTGGGCCTAAAGAGGAGCTGAGGGCTGGATCTACAATAGGGCTTGGGCACTGCAGCCCCTCACGTGAAGTTGCCCTGCTGGGAATTCTCTGCCTCAGGTCAGGCACCCAGGTCTCCCGATACAATGAACAGGGACAGTGAAATGCCTAAGAATAGGATTTAGAGATGTCAGCAAGCTGAGTGAGGAGCTGACTCAACTAGCCAATAGGAAAGGCAGAGATTTAAGCCCCACCCCCATCAGGGAGTTAGGCACTCCCTCCACTCGGGGTTCACAGCCATGAATCCTCTTTTGCAATTACGCACCTAAACTGGGTTAGCCCTCTCTTGCAAAAAAACAGCAGTCTCACAATGGGCCCCGTATACCAGTGGTTAATGCACCCAGCTGGGCTCTGAGAAGATCCATATTCAAATCCATACTCTGCCTGATCGGGAGCAGGGACTTGAATCCAGGGTTTCCCTCTTTCTCCCAGCTGAGTGCCCCAATCCCCAGGCTACAGGGTATTCTTGGGTGAGTCTTTTCTCAGTCACTCCTGGTGAAGCTGTTCCACTTTGTGTAAATATTCATATTCACTAAAGCAGGGAATGGAACTTGGATCTCCCAGGTGCATGCCCTAACCACTAGGCTATAGAGTCATGCTGTCTCTGACTCAATGAATATTTAAATATACTATAAAATGTGGACTTGATCCAAAGTCAGTAGGCTTTGATGAGGCTCCTGTGAGTAAATCTTCATCTCCTATTCACTGTTAAACTCCATATGCTTCTTACCATAATAAAACAAACAAACCCCTTGAATACATTGTATTGACAGGGGGACATAAACTAGACTATCTCTGGCATATAAATTAATTCAATGCAAAGTGTCTATTAAAAGACATCAGGCTCTTAAAGATAGTCATTCGAATTGTGCTGAAAACGCATACCCATATCGTTCCCGGGGCAGCCTCTCTGCTGTACGTCAGGAGCTGAGTTTTTTGAGGCACACTGAGGGAAGATTTAGCTTGACATTGGGATTTCACCATCTGCTTGACAGCAATCCAGATACAGCAGATAACCAAATTCAGTGTGTGCTCACAACCGGGTCTTGTCTCTCTAAGGGCATGACTGCACATTGAGCGAAAGATGTAAGTTCCAGCTTGAGCAGCCATACTCACGCTGGCTTCGAGCCAGCTAGCATACTAAAAATAGCAGTGTAGACACAGCAATGGGAGCAGTGGCAGCTGCTCCCAATATGTATTCCAGGGTCTAGGATGGGATTGTACTGGGGGTGGCTTCCCTCTGCTTGCACTGCCACGGCTACACTGCTATTTTTAGCACCCTGGCTCAATCAGAGCTAACATAAGTATGTCTACTTGAGTTGGAAACTACGCCCTCCAGCTCTAGTCTAAATCTATCCTCCGTGTTTGTACAGTGCCTAGCATAATGGATCCCAGATCTCAATGGGGGGGAGGGCTTTAGATGCTGCCATACAACAAATAAGAAGAATACCTTAATGGGACCCCATCCTGCTGCTGTCAAATTCCTTAATTTAGCATTCCCATTGAATTCAGCAGGTGCCAGCTTCATTTCTCCTTGGCAGATATCCAGAAACTGTTCACTGTGCCTGGTAGTAAAAGCAACACTATCAAAGGAGATCGCCCCCTTTATATTAGCTGTTCGCTACGTTTCACTTGCGCGGGTAACTCTAAATAACAAGGGAGAATTTTAATACTGCATGTATTAAAATAAAATAATTAAGTCAGTTCCACCTCTACCCTATATTTAAGAAAACATCTACATCTGAAAACGATGTTTTTGCCCTTTGAGCATGGACCTTTAATAATTTTATTTTTCCTTTTTGATAGCAGTGGGTGGGATAGGGGAACTGCAGGGAAATAATTTTAAAGGACACCAAACCCTTAAAAACAAACCCTCATTCTGCCATCAAAAGAGAGCAGGTTGGTTCTGCTTTGAGATAATCCCAAATTTCAAGCATGACTAATTACTTGGGGGGGGTGGGGGCTGTAAAAATCACAGATTTATTCTGCTGCATTTTTCATTCCAATTTCTCCTATAATGTAAAAGCAGAAAGTGTGTGCAATATAACCAGCCCACACATTGACCTGTATCTGGGGTGAGTCTTAATAACCATCCAAAACCAATAATGTGTGATGATATTAAGCACAGGCATGAAGGTCTTCTTCATTTAGTGAAATCTCTCCAGCAACCGCAAACACTGATGCCAATTAATCACTCAGTTTATTAGCCAAAAAAGAATGGTGACAGTGAGGCAGAAGAGAGAGGTTATCACCTGCCACCGTTTGGTCTTGGTTTTATAATCTTTGTTTTATGTTCCATAAAACTCTCAAAGCCTTGCCTGGAAAATATCTCATCTCGCTTTTTTTTTGCACTGCATCCAACACTCTGGTGAATTCCTATTGAACCCACTGGAGCTTGTTTCCGTAGGAATGTTGGGTTTCACTCCGTTTGTTTCAGTGGTGCATTTGTGCCTTCATTAGGGTACATTTTCGTGGGCTATCCGAGACATCCAGTTCCTCCTCCTTGCCTTCAAATCCATGTAGACTTATGCCTTGGGTTTTTATCATAGAAATCATGGCAATGCAGGCTTGGAAGGGACCTTAAGACGTCATCTAGTCTTTCCTCCCGCATTGATGCAGGATTACGCTTAGACTGTCCTTGACAGGTGTTTGTCTAACCTATTCTTAAAAACCTCTCACAGTATTTCTCATCTCATTCCCTAATGGGTCCATTCACTTCCTCTTTGCTTCATCAGTGAGACTGGTATTACAGCCCTGTTCATTTCCATCTCCTTCTTCCACTCTTCCACTTTAATAGGAGTTATAACTCAGATGCTTCGTGCCCCCATTGTCTTTCATGGAGTGGGCTCCCTAACTGGACTCCTTTGCCCATGAAGTACCATGGAAGTTCAACCATAGGATAGACTGTGGTGCTTCATGAGAGATGTAGGTCAGCCAAAGGGCCCACACCACAGAGGAGAAGGTGGGGCATGAGGCAGCTGAACTACAGTTCCCACGAGGCACCACAGTAGCTCAGGAAAATACATACAAATCTCGAGCTGCTCTGATGTTTTATTTTGGTTCAACGAACTAAAATGTTTTGATTCGGAGCATCCTAATCCCAAATTGAAGTATTTTTGTTCTGTTTTTCTCAGGGAAAATTTCACTTAATGGAAACTGCAGCTTCTCTAGAAAATCTCATTTAAGCAGAAAATTTGCACCAAGCTCCAGTATTTATACACACACACACACACAGGTGCCACTGCATTTGCTCAAGAACTGCAGCCATGGATAGCTCAGATTTGTCTCAGAGGCTTAGCCCTGAATTGGATTCAGCAATCATTCCCAATCTACACAGGCCAAGTGAGAACAGGATTTGGCCCTTAGAATGTAAAGGTTCCATATCCTGTAACCAATCCACTCCCATTCTCACGTAAAGCTTGTCCCACAAACTTCCTTCAAGTGTTGGCTTCAGGCTTTCTGTGGTCTGAAAGAACTTTACCCATGGTCCTTTATTGGAATTACTTTAAAAGTCATACGATCACCTGTCTATTTTTGGTTGTCATGTTAGTTGTTCTTACATTGCTCAGCTCTTTCGGAGCTATTTATATAAACCAGTAAATAATAATATTAACAATGGGAACTGGGGGGAGGATGTCTCTTTTTTTTCAAAAGCTTTGGGCACTGTGGGAAACGGAAGACAATCAGTGCAACAGCTCACTGGTCAATCATTCACTCATATACAGCAAATGAAGCAATTGGTTCTTAATTATGAGTTTGATGCTGGCACACAAGGGAAACGAATGTCTATAGGGAAAGCAACGGCTCAGAGTGATTAAGTGCTGTGGCTATTAAGCTGCAATGAAAGAGGGCAAATGCTTCCTATTTTTTTTCTCTTGTGCACTTTATTTCAAAGCACCAGGAAGCTTAATCTTTAGATTAATGTTCTCTTCAATAAAAACTGGTGTTCGTTTCTTGTATGCCTCCTTTCTTGCCACTGCGGAAACCGTATGAAATTGCTTTGCCCAAAACTGTTGCTTAAAAAAAAATATGTGCAATACAACAAAAGCCACTGAGTTGCTCAAACGCAAGCCATCTGAAGCCAGACTGCCTTGGGCTGAAATTGCTGGGATCGAGCTGATGAGGATGGCGTTAGCATGGATTTACTCACAGAAATCTGGAAACTAAGGGGACAAAAACAGTCAAGCATACACTTCTTCCAGCCAGGTGTGGAGGCAAGATCCTGGGGTAGGCTGGAGAGTGAGCTTGTCCTGGCGGTCGCAGCTCCAGGCCCTGGTCCTGCTTTAGGTTTTGCAATCAGAAGGTTACATCTGCCTCTATGAGACACAGTAACCCAGGGGGTCCCAAACTGGGGTTCAGGACCCCTCAAGTGATCATGAGGCTATTACAGGGTGGGTCGCAAGCTGTCAGAACCCAGGCATGCTGTGGCTGTGGCTGACAGCCAGAGCCCTTCAGAGCTGGGTGGCTGGAGATCAGGGACTGTAGGCAGCACAGAAGTAAGGGTGGCATGGCATAGAAGGGGGGGTCACTCTTTTGGGGGGGTCATATTTTCTGAAATATTTTCAAAGGGGATCCCAGGAAAAAAAAAGTTTGAGAACCCCGGCACTAACTGTTTTGGACATGAAATATCTCTTGGTTCTTTTTGTCAGAGAAGATATGCAACTGCAGGTGTCCCGGCCAAATTCTAACTCGTGTACTTCTGTTGTGGCCCCCTGCCATTTCCCTCTTTCCTGTTTGATACAGTTGTCTCCAGGAGACCTTGTCTGGACTATCCTGGGAAATCCTATGCTTTCCTATTCATGGCAACTCGCAGAAGGCCTTTAATTATGGATTCAGTTCTTCATGGTGCTGAACATCCCATGGTCCCCAGAGACATCCCGGTGAGCTGAAGGTGTTTGTTGCTTTAATGTTTCTAGGCCAAGATGGTGGGATTCATTCTCACCGATAGGTCTGGTTCTGGGTTGTGACCTGCCGGAGCCATCCCTCTTGAGTTGAGACCATTGTTACCATGGTAGGTGAGTAGGTTATGGACACTTCTTCTTTTGCAGTTTTCGCAGCAGTCAGTAAAAAGGTCCCATCTCCTTCTAGCCACATCCTGGAGGACCCTAGGAGCCATCAAGTCCCCCAGACAATACCATATGTACATGTGGAGACCAGACATGCTTCTTCCCAAAAGGAGCAGGCAAAGGGATGGTCTCTCCCTAGCAGCTCATTGCTGCCTCTGGGTTTATATCACATAGAGACAGTACCCACCTGAGGGAAGACAGGAGCAGGTTGGTGAAAGCTAACAGAAGGAATAAGAGACATGATGAAAGCTCAGCTGTTCCAACATGGGCACGGATGCCTCCCAAGTCCTGCCCTTCCATCCACCCTCTAGAGCTGGTTGGGAATTTTCTAACACAACATTTTTTCCTCTGAATAAGATAATTTCTCAATACCAAAACTTTTGGCAGGCACATATCAGTGTTGAGGAATGTTCATGGGCAGGCGTGAGGAGAGCAATCTAGAATGAGTGCATGCCTTCTGCCTCAGGGTACCCAATCACCCAGGGGTTAAGGTTCTCATGCAGGATGGCAGAGACGCAGGTTCAAGTCCCTGTTCTGGATTCTGGAGTGAGTCAATTGCTTGCAAAAAACAAAAACAACTCAACAAAATTCAAAAGGTCTCGAGTTTGTCCCAAAGTGGAACAGGACATTTTTTTTTGAAATCTCAGCTTGTCATGAGACAGGAAAAGCGTTTCCTATCCAGATCCACTACCAAATATTAATCACCACCTCCCTACTCCTTGAGGCCTTCTACTTACCTAACTCCCCCTCACACACTCATGATACCCTGGCAAAACCAGGAAAACCCAGAAGCCTTTCCCTAACATCAAAGAGATCTGTGGGTACTGAAGCCCCCTCACTTTTGCCCTAAGTGTCTCTAGCACTTAATTTACCTGTGGATAATAATCAATTCCCCCCTCCAGCTCCTCCTCCTACAGGCTGCTTCCTTGAAAGCTAAAGAGCATTTTCTTTATAGATATACAATATTTCCATATCACAGAGCTTCACTCTGCCCTGGAATGAGACTACATAGCAAGGTCTGTTGACTGTGGTTCTCTTTATCAGCAAATTACTATACTGATGGCCATGACCACCTCCACGGCTGAATTTACCCTGCAAGCGTTTGTCTCCAGCTGATAGTTTCTACCTCTTTTCTTTTCTTTTTTTCTATTTAGGCAAACGAAAACTTCATAGTTCGTGACTCAGCTCTAACTTTTCCCAGGAGATAGTTCATTAAAATATTCTCCACACCAGACACCTCGAGGGTGGCATTTTGGAAATGGGGCCTTTCACACCTACCTCGCTGGTCTGACTCTGGCTCAGATCTGTGGTGACAAACAATGGACGGCTCTTAAGATGTTTGGGTCAATTTAGACAAGGAATCAGGATGATTGCTTTGGGCTGCAGATCTCTTCAGGGAAAGGGTTTTCTCATGAGATTTCAGTGTTCCCAGGTTATGTCTATCTATCAAACGTATATGCCCCATTGCCTTAAAACCTGAACACCTCACAATCCTTTGATATGTTTAGCCTCACAAAAACTCCTGTGAGGTAGGGCAGTATTATATGCCCATAATACAGATGAGAAACTGAGGCACAGAGAGGCTAAATGACTTACTAGAAGTCACACAGGAAATCTATAGCAGAGCAGAAAATTATATCTGTCTCTCTGGGGCCCCAGGTTGGTGCCCTAACCCCTGGCCCATCCTGCTTCAGAAATCTGAGGGGCAGCTTCTCTTTTGAAATTTCAGTCCTATGGGTTAACATCAGAAATGCATAAACATTTAAAAAGCTAATCAAACCCTTCCTTACCTTGAAAAAGATTCACTTTGGCATCAGGCGAAGATTCAGGTTGTTTCTGATCGTATCTCAACCAGCCACCGATGCCTACCAACATTCAACCACCACGACTTTCCTCTCTCCATATGGAATGCCCACAACCATCCTATACTTTAGCCTCATGATAAATCTATACACCTGAGACAAGCCACATTTTTTGACGGGCAGGCAAGTATATTGTTCTTCCTGGACTTGGCAATGGCTCAGGATTTTTTGCAAAGCTTGTGTGCGTGTATGAGAGAGAGAGAGTCTTGGATTTAAATATAAACCTATTGTTTTGCTTTCAAAAAGTTATCCGACAAGCAATATAATGATTTGAACAAGCCGCATCTCACTGACGATTCCCTCTATTCTTTGCCCATTCCAAGTGAGAGAGCCCTCATGAAGAGAGATGTTCAAAGACAGCACACCTATAACCTCTGCCAGAAGCATACAAAGCAGCTTTTTATTTTTCCTGTCACCTGTAATGTTGAACAGACCAGCGAAAAGCTGATTTCTAAGCGTAAGGTCACTGCGCAGGAGTTTTTTTTAGAGACATGAAGCTTGAAAAGAAATCTTCCCAGGATTTCACTTTCAGTTTTTGCTGACAATGTAGTTATACTGTGTGCACTAATTGCAGCCCTCCTGTTATGCACTAAGGGTCCTGGTCTCATTTGTACTAATCTCCGGGTTTCAGCCACTGTAAACCTACCCCATTTAACTTTTGGCATAATTAGCACACAGAGTCTCCTGGTTCATAATCTGGTAAAGCTGCATTTTCACTGCTGACAAATGTCTCTCTTGGATCAAGGCCCCCTAGTAACTATGGACGTTCAATCAAAGGCACGTAAGCCAGATACACGTATTATGTATTTGTACTGCAGTAGCACCTAGCAGGCCCAGACTTGGGTCAGCGCTCCATTGTTCCAGGCGCTGTACAAACATAGATCAACAAGCCTATCTCTGTGCCAGAGAGTTTGCAATCCAAGTGTAATGGCTTGTCCATACGCCTGTGCCCCTGCAGCTGAGCCATTGTAGCACTTCAGTGTAGACACTATTTATGCTGAGGGAGGGGTTCTCCCACTGGTGTAGGTAATCCATCTCCCCAAGAGGCAGCAGACCTGTTCTTCTGCCAACCTAGCAGTGTCTACACAGAGACTTACGTTGGATAACTACTCAACTCGGCTTGTGTGGATTTTTCACATCCCTGAGTGACATACTTATGCTAACCCAATTTTCTAGTGTAGACCAGGCCTAAATCAAGGCACAATAGAGGGATGCAAGAAACAGATAGTGAAACACAAAGTAATAATGAGACAATAGTAGCACTTGAATATGAATCTTCTACCTACCTTCTCAGATGGCTGGCATCTCAGACAAATTCCACCTTCAGTAATTAGATTCTATCTGCTTGAGGACCGGATCTAAAACTCATTTAAGTCAATGAAAGACTCCAATGACCTTTAGCCAGGCCCGAAATTGTCTCTGCAGTTTCAAATGTCCAAAATATTTCTTGGCTTCCTGTCTCAAACTATTGTGCGTTGTGTTTCTGTGGACCCTTTACAGCTTTTGCATTCTACGCCAAAAATTAGAATGCATTTCAGCGATGAGTAAAGTGAGCCTTGGTTACAAAAAACAGTTTGTGATCCTCCTGGATGACAAGTGTGGTATCAATGGAAAATAATTTATATATATTTTTTCTTTCAGCCATTAGTGCCCCAAGCCAGGACTAGATTGTGAATTCCTCAGGTCCTGGAAAGATCTGTGCAGATCTACAGCTTTGAACAAATAATAATAATCATCATATGTATACCATTATTTTAAAATGTCTGTGGAAAAAATAGAGACCCAGTTCACAATGTTTCGCGTACAATTCAAGATCCTCAAAAGTAGTTAGGTGCCTAACTCCCATAGATTTCATGTATAAAACAAATGCCGACCAGTCACTGTTCCTTTTTTCAAAAGTCAACTCATTTTCATTGAGGGAACTTATTCTTTGAAAGTCCCTAAGGTACTTTTCATAGTGGATAGAAAAAGGGGAAGCATGTTTCCCTAATTATTACCTGGCAATAACTTTTAAAAAAGTACTCAGGACAATAGTTTTAAGTCTGTCGTATTCAAGATTTAATTATTTATTGGATAGTTCTTATAAAACAATGCTGTCTCTTTAAAATTCCTCCTTGCCCTGAAGAAAAGAAGCATTTTTCAAGTATTCAGTGTGAATCAGTAGAAAACGGTAGACATTTTTAAACGCCAGAAATGTACATGTTAGCACCAAAACAATCTGAAATGGAAATTTGTCATTAAGGTGGATCGTGTTTATATATAAACTATAGTTGATTTGAATCGTGGGAAAGAAGGCCAGGATAAGAGAAGAATGGAAGACTTTTTGTGATCAGCCCTATGTGAGGGCTGAAGGACCTACTGATCGAGGTGACTTGACTTGAGAATATATACTACGATGTGCAACGTAAATCTCCTATTTCGATGCCATGTTGCACATTATTAACAATACAAAGCATCTCTATTTATAAAGAAAATAATATTACTACTGGTATCTGTGGCAGAATTTCAATTCTGGACGATGGCATTTTCCCATCTGCTTGAGATTGTTAAAAATGTAACTTGCCCTTTACAAATACAAAGTGCTATCAATTAAGTTTGTGCAATTTGTCAGTAAAAGAAAACAAAAATCAATCTCTAAGACGTGTGCTGAGGATGCTTCTGCGCACAACACCAAAAATGAGAAGGGAACTACTTTCACTCAAGTGCTTCTAAGACTCGCAGGGAGGAAAATAGCTTAGCAAGGACCTTTGAAGAATAGCACCAGGGATAAAATTCCCCTTTCCCTTTGACATCCTTTACACAAGCCTTGCCTCCAAAAGCTGGCTCCAAAATTGCACTGTGACAGACTGGTGGCTAGGAGCAGTTGAACCCTGGTCGCTGTTTAATCAGTTATGCTACCACAGAGGATCTGATTGAGGAGAGGAGTTCCTGATTACCAGATCAGATTGGGGCTGGGAAGCTAATTAGTCCATTAACAAGGAGGCTGTGGGGGAAAATGCACAGGGAGGAAGTTTAAAGGATGAGAAAAGTGGGAGAAAGAAAAAGCTAGTAGGGCCTGACAAGAGGAAGTTCCTCAGAGGAGACGTCTCCCCCTTCACTTGGAGAAGGGGTAGTAAAGCTTGATAACACTGTAAATAATGTGACTGCACTAGTACGGTACGTAAAAGGCGGTGGAGCAAAACATTGTCAATAAACTACGCAGGTGTCTGAGTGGTCTGTGCAAACCAAAAAAGGATGGGAGCAGCGGGACACCATCAGATGCACCACGAGGATTTTAAGTGACATCCTAGCCCCACGGAAGTTAACAGGAGTTAGGGGCTCAGATGCCTTTGGAAATCCCACTGGGCCCCTATCAGCACCCTTAGGTGCTTAAACACTTCTGAAAATCTGGTTTTCACTCCTAATTCAGGCAGCTATGAGGCGGCCCATTCCCATCTATGCTGGGAAGCAGTGACTGAAAAAAGACTTGGAAGGTAAGGTAGATATTCAGCTGACAATGAGCTCTCCGTGCAACACTGAGGCCAAAGCAGCTAATACAATCCTTAAACAGGCGACTCTCGAGTAGGAGTAGAGAGAATCTATTACCTGTGTATCTGGCCCTTGTGTGACTGCTGCTGGAATACTGTGTCTAGTTCTGGCACCCACAGTTCAAGAAGGATGTTGATAAATTGGAGATAGTTCAGAGAGGAGCCACAAGAATGACCGAAGGGTTGGAAAACTTGTCTTACAGTGACAGACTTGAAGAGCTCAGTCTATTCAGTTTAACAAAGCGAAGGTTAAAGGGTGACTTGGTCACAGTCTATAAGTGTCCCCATGGGAAACAAAAATGGGATAATTGGCTCTTCGTCTAGCTAACAAAGTTATAATAAAATCCAATGGCTGGAATTTGAAGCTAGGCAAATTCAGACTGGAAATAGACTGGAAATTTTCAACAACGAGGGTAATTCGTTGTTGGAACAATTTACCAAAGGGTTGTGATGAATTCTTCTTCACGGTCAATTTTTAAATCAAAATTGGATGTTTTTGCTAAAAGATATGGATATACTCTGATTCAAAGAGGAGTTAATTCAGGGAACGCATAGATTCGGAGCCCAGAAGGGACCTCCGTGATCATTGAGTCTGATCACCTGTATAACACAGGCTGTAGAATTTCCCCAGAATTCCTAGAGCAGACCTTTTAGAAAACCATCCAATCCTGATTTTAAAACGGTCAGTGATGGAGAATCCACCAGGTCCTTTGGTAAATTGTTCCAGTGGTTAATTACTCAGCCAGGAGTCGTGGGTCTGTTGCAGGAATGAGAGGGTGAGGTTCTGTGACTTGCGATGTGCAGGAGCTCAGACTAGATGATCATGATCGTCCCTTCTGGCCTTAACGTCTAGAAGTCTACGAGTCTATTCTCAATGTTAAAAATGTACACCTTATTTCCAGTCTAAATTTGCTGAGCTTCAGCTTCCAGTTGTAAACCTTTCTCTGATAGATGGAAGAACCCATTACTAAATATTTCTTCTCCATATAGATACCTAAAGACTGTAATCAAGTCTCCGCCAACCTTCTCTTTCTTACGCTAAACAGATTGAGTTGCTTGTGTCTATTACTATAAGGCCCATTTTCTAACCCTTGAATCATTCCCGTGGCTCTTCTCTGAACCCTTTCCAGTTTATCAACATCCTACTTTAATTGTGAGCACCAGAACTCGACAAGGCATTCTGGCAGTGGTTGTTTAAGTACCAAATGTAGAAGCAATATAACCTCTCTATTCATACTCGAAATTCCCCTGTTGATGCATCCCAGGATTGCATGAGCTCTTCTGGCCAAAAAGTCACAATGGGAGCTCATGTTCAGCTGATGATCCACCACAACAACCAAATCTTTTTTAGACTCACTGCTTCCCAGGATAGAGTCCCCTGTCTTGTTAGAATGGCCTACATTCTGTTCCTAGATATATGTGTGTACATTTAGCTGTACTAAATGCATAGTGTTTCTTTGTGCCCAGTTTACCAAGCAATCCAGATCAGTCTGATCTGTCCACTCCCCCAATTTTTGTGTCATCTGCAAACTTAATCAGAGATGATTTTAGGTTTCCTCGCAGGTCATTTATAAAAATAAAACAAAAAATGTTAAATAACATAGAGCCAAGAATAACTCCTTTCTGTATCCCACTGGAAACACACGTGCTCAGTGACAATTTCCTCATTTACCGTTACATTTTGAAACCTATCAGTTAGTGAGCTTTTAGTCCATTCAATGTATGCCATGTTAATTTTATATTAGTCTAGACTTTTAATAAAAATGTCGTATGGTACCAAGTCAAACACCTTCCTATGATATTATGTCAACACGATTATCTTTATCAGCCAAACCTGTAATCTCATCAGAAAAGATAAGTTAGTTTGACAGGACCTATTTTCCATAAAACATGTTGATTTTCATTAATTATATTACTCTCCTTTAATTCTTTATTAATTGAGTCCCATATCAGCTGCTTCATTATCTTGCCAGGGAACAATGTCAGGTTAACAGATTTATAATATCCCATGTCAACCCATTTACCCTTTATAAAACTTGGCATAACATCAGTATTCTTCTCATCCTCTAGAATTTACCCAGTATTCTAAGAATTATTGAAAATCAACATTAACAGTCCAACAAGCTCCTCAGCCACCCCTTTTAAAACTCTTGCATGCAAGTTATCTAGACCTGCTATTTTAAAAATATCTAACATTTATAGTTTCTGTTTAACATCCTCCAGAGATACTAATAGATTGGAAAGAGGGTTAGCATCACCATATGAGTCTCATCTGTTGTTTTTTTGGTTTTGGGGGGGGGTGGTTTTTTTGTTTTGTTTTTTGTTTTTTTGCCTAAATACAGAACAGAAATATTTATTTATCACTTCTGCTTTTTCTGTCACATTTTTGATAATTCTGCTATTTCGATCTAGTGCTGGGATCCAATCCCAGGATCCATTTTGATCCCGATGTATTTCAAGAACTCTTTCTTATTATCCTTAGCTCTGCTGGCCATGAATCTCTTCTTGTATCCCTTGGCTTCCCTTATCAATTTTCTACAATTCCTAACTTCTGCTGTTATATTCCTTACTATTAAGTTCCCCTTTCTTACATTTGTTATTGCTATTATTTTTATAGCTGCCTTCATTTCTCCTCTAAACTAGATCCGTTTTTTTAATAGTCTTCTTCCTTAATTGTGGGTTTTTAAGCATCTATTAAGGTGTCCTTAAATTATTTCCAATTATTATTCATACAGGTCTGATTAAATTCTTCCTCCAATTATTTGGTTCATAATTGTTTTCAGCTTTGTTAAATTGTCCCTACTAAAGCACCAAGTGTATTTATTAGTGGTCTGGACTTTATTCTGCCTTCACATTATAATTGGGAACAAGTCATGATCACTTGTACCTAAACCACGATTCATTTGTAATTCTTTGATCAGTTCCTCTTTGTCTGTTAAGCTAAGGTCTAATAACGAATTCCCCCATGTTGGCTGCGGCTCTTTTTGAGTTAGGAAGTTGTCATCTATAATATTTAGAAAATTCAAAGATGTTTTAGTACTGACAGCATGACACCTCTAGTATATGTCACTCATATTGAAGTCCCCCATCATTACACAGTGGGGTTTTTTTGGGGGGTGGAGCAGGTTCTACACATTATAGATAGGTGCATAAGGAGCTGGCCATCCTGTTCTGTGATTTGGCGATTTGGTGGTCTGTAACAGACACCAACTAATGCCCTGTCTTGTGCTTTATCTATTAAGACATTGATTAAGCACCCCAGATCATTTTCTTCTGAATTATCTGTGACTCATAAACAGGTAGTTCCGTTTTTGACATACAGTGCCACATCCCTGCTCCTTTCGCCTACTCAGTCCTTCCTATGGCCATGTTATACAGGAGGTCAGACTAGATGAGCATAATGGCCCCATCTGGCCTTATAACCAAGGACTCTGTTATCCTTGCTTAGCCCATTCCCCTGTAAGGACTGCAGGGTTTAGCTCATATGCAACAAGCAACTGATTGTGATCCATATCACTGCAGAGCAGGAGCCCAGAGACAGAAATGTGCTCTCGACACTTCCCCCGGCTGCCACAACATCTTTAGGCTACAGCACAATAAATATATAATTCATGTCAAATGTATGCATTGAATGGTTATTAAAATATATCATCACTCCAGTAGCTTTGTGTCTGCGCTGTTCCTGACTGCATGCAGAGCAGGCTTTTCATTTGTTTTAGTGAAGAATGATTTGGTGTTTTATATGTGAGCGTTACAGGAAAGAACTGGGTAATTATGAGAATAAAGCCCTGGTCTCATAAACAGAGAAGTTGATGATGCATTATACTCTGTGTCTGGGGATCATTCTTACAGGATTATGAGTATATTTTGACATTCATTGATCAGGGAAAGCACAGGATGGGAAAAGATGCACTTAAAGGATAGTGAGGTAAGTGCTACATAAATGCGGGTAGACAGAGACATACATATAGGAAGCAAGGTTTTACCCAGGGGGAATTTGCATCTCCCAAAATTACATCAGCATTTATGTGTGTGTGTCCATAGATTATTGTCAGATACTGATAGGACAATGTAAATTGCTCGCTACCTGCATGTGGATACAAGTAAGGTACATAGCTATCTAAGGCAGGGTTTTCAGTCAGGTTCAGGTGCTAAAGTGAGCATTCTGCCCTACCCAATCTGCCACATGGAAGGAGAGTCCTAGCTAGGTTTGGACTAGATGAGAAAGAGGTCCCGGGTCAGTCCTGGTTTGCAAGAAGTTGAGATCCACAGATCTAAGTGGCTGGGTCTGAACCCACAAAATAAGAGGCCATTCTCTAAAAATCCAGTCCATTATTAGAAATTAGGGTGTAGCAAACCTGTGGATTTATTTAGCTAAAG
Organism: Mesoclemmys tuberculata; assembly: GCA_007922155.1. Taxonomy (NCBI): domain Eukaryota; kingdom Metazoa; phylum Chordata; order Testudines; family Chelidae; genus Mesoclemmys; species Mesoclemmys tuberculata. The sequence continues at coordinate 57,922,319 of ML675609.1, forward strand.
GTTATAGCTGGCACCCTTTCTGCAACAGCAACGAGCCTTCAGGTTTCTCTCTCTCACTGTTACTTTTGCGAGCTCTGCCTTCCCTCTTCACAGCACTAATAATGGCCACCGGCACCAAATCACTTCCGGAATCATGAAGGTTGCATTGAACCGAATGATTGATTTGGGAAAACTTCTGGTTTTCCTTGACTGAGCATTGTATTGAGCGTGCCCATTGCCAAGTTTGCCATAGGCGCTCGTGCCTGCGTTTTGAACCTGCTCCTCTGACATTCCTGGCAATGAGAGTTTTGCAATTGACTTCGGTGGAAACACGTTCAGTCCACAGTGGGGCAGATTCCACTCTTGGTCCATCAGATTATTCTGGCGTAACTGAGGTCAGAACCCGTAACTACATATTGATCTTAACTTTGCTGCCTGCTAGTGCAAAGGGCGCAGATTCTATTCCCTGAATCCTGGGTATATGAGCCCTAATCCTGTGAAATGTAAGTGTTAAATATGAATATATCTTACTGTATGTTACTTAGTATAAATATGCACCATCATTACACCCACTTCAAGCACTATAGGACATATTTTGTAGAAAACACTGAGACACAGCAGGTTCCTATAAAAGTATATAATTGCACTATTCTTCTTAAGCAACGCAATCTTCTGAACCGATTAAGGGAGAACTTGTTTCATGTTATCTTTTCTCCTTTTTGCATGTTTGGAGATTAGCAAACACAAATTCAAATGACTGCATTATCTCAAATACAAATTACTGATAATTTCTTGATGAGGGATGTTTTTTTTGTGTGTGTTTTGTTTTTTTTTTTAAGAAAAAGCTAATGAAAGCCCACCCTGAGTTCTTTGTCACCGAGATCCAGGTTATATATGTTTTCAACATGAGGAAAAATTAGAAGATGCAATTAATAAAAACAGGATCTTGGAGACATGATTGTTCACTGAACAGAATATTAAATTATCTCAAAGAAAGGTTAGTTAGAGAGCAAACATTCTCAACTGTTTTTGGCCTTTTCCCAGAGTTGTAGAAATGTTACTAGAAGTAGACTAGCGGTTGATCAGAAGGTTTGGATGGAGCCATGGTCTTTGGGGGAAAAGTAGCTAGGACTCCTGGGTTCTAATTCTGGCTGTGATATTAATTCAGGGCTTGTCTACCCTTGAAATTCTCAGGAGGGTTCTCCCACTGGTGTAGGAAATCCACCTCCCCAAGAGCCAGTAGTTAGGCTGATGGGAGACTTCTCCACTGACCTAGTGCTGTCTACACCGGGGGCTAGGTCTGCTTAACTAGGACACTCAGGGGTGTGGATTTTTCACACCCTTGAGCAATGCAGCTGAATCGACCTCACATTTTAGTTTAAACCAAGCCTTCCGCAGTGAGCCTGAGTAAGGCGTGTAATATCCTCAGACCCCAGTTGCCGCAGAAATCACAGAGCAATTCTGAGTCTTAATGTTTGTGAAAAACTATGAGCTCCTTAGAAAAAATATTTTTCTGCCCCTATGTCAAGCAGTAGTGGATGCTGGGGTCTTGCAAGTTGGCATGCTGGGGTAGAAGAAATATAGTATATAGTCTGGGTATAGTCTTCATGCAACTTTTTGTTTTTACAATAAATATACCAGTTCTTGACTAGAGGTAATCATAAATGTCCAGTTCCCCGGGCCAATTGTGCCTCAGGAATTGACTCTCGTTCGAAATTAAGGCAGAAAGCAAACTCCCTTGCTACTTGTAACAGTGCCACCAAAAAAGTATCAGAGTCACAAAAACTCCTACCATCATTTCTTCAAAGGCTGAACAGGGCTTTCACACCACGAAAAAGAACTAATAAGATTGAAACAACAACACGCAGTGTCTCCTGCTAGAATGATATTCACTGAGTTCAAAATACCAGATTTTTAGTACTGGTCTCTGAGTTTTGAAGCCCCCAGTTCGCTATGAATTAGATCATCATTTCCAAACTCATATGAACAGTACAGTGGGGAAGCACGTCCTTGAAACAATGACAAATTCAATCAAGAAGAAATCCCCCTGGTTTGGAAAAGCTCGGTTTCCTAAGAGCGGGAGTGGTAAGTTTTCCAAATTTGTCCCATTTGGGAAAAAAAAAAAACATGCAGGAAATGTACTGCCATATTTTTTTAGAAAGGATATACATGGTCATGCATTTGAGCATAAACCAAACTAACTGATGGGACACAGGTCCCCTATACTCAATAATTGTCCACTAAGGAAACAGCTGGCATTGGCCGTTATCTGAGACAGGATACTGGACGACAGGGACCATTGATCTGATTTGATATCCTGTGTTTCAAAAGCTAAGGAACCTTCCTTTTCACAATGGCCTACAAGGCACAGCTTGCATGGCTCTTTCTCTATTGGTAATTCTTGGCATGTGTATGTGCTTATATAGATATCTAGATATGTGGGTATGTATTATTCCCCTTTATTTGATACTGGTGAGGCCACGTTGTGTCCAGTTTTGGGCCCCCCGCTACAAAATGGATGTGGAGAAATTGGAGACAGTCCAGAGGAGGGCAATGAAAATTATTAGGGAGCTGGGACACATGACTTATGAGGAGAGGCTGAGGGAACTAGGCTTCTTTAATTTGCAGAAGAGACGAGTGAGAGGGGATTTAATAGCAACCTTTAGCTACATGAAGGGGTTTCCAAAGAAGATGAAGCGAGGCTGTTCTCAATGGTAGCAAATGACAGACCAAGGAGCAATGGTTTCAAGTTGCAGTGGGAGAGGCTAGGTTGGATATTAGGAAAATCTTTTTCACTCAGAGGATGGTGAAGCACTGGAATGGGTTACCTAGGGAGGTGATGGAATCTCCATCCTTATAGGTTTTTAAGGCCCAGCTTGACAAAGCCCTGGCTGGAATGTTTTAGTTAGGGTAGGTCCTGCTTTGAGCAGGAGGGTGAACTCGATGACCTCTTGAGGTCCCTTCCAACCCTCATTTTCTATGATTCTATGTATATAAGTAACAAAAGGCCAAATACCATTCAGAGATACTGGGTCCCAGATCTCCAAAGATATTTATGTGCCTAATTCCCATTGATTTTAATGGGAGTTAGGCACCTAAAAAAGTCTGAGGATTTGGGCCTTGAGAGATCACAATTAGAAAAGCATTCAGATGCATTGTGCCCTATAAAGTCTGGGAGAGAAAACAGGTTAGTGAACATAGACACACAGAAGGAGCAGACCTAAATTTAGCAGCTGGGCTCTGATCAGCGGGTGGATGAAGGCTTATTTCTCAAATGCTGCATTTCCTGTAAAGACCAGCTTCTCCTTGGTGCAAAGAAACTTCAAAAGGTTCATCTGCCGAGTCTGTATAGCTTGGGAGGAACAGCTGGTGTAGCTCTGCAATTCTACTGGGACCTGAAGTCTTTTAAGCATGCAAAAATTGCAACAGAGAGATTAGCAAATGCCCACACGTACACACTTATCATTTACTAAACATGACTAACTGCTATGAATTTTCTCTGCACCTATCTCTAGGGTGTACATATGACACAGCAAATTCTCAGCTTGTGTAATTTGGTGCAGCACCCAATGTGGCCCTGAGCACCAAATATTACACTAACACAGAGATGCAGAGCAAGATAACAGAGTCCCCTTAGGGATGAATTTGGCCCATGAGGGCTTCTTTCCTCTTCACCAATCAAAGAGGATAGAACATGTCAGATAGATTCCCACTCCTAACATTCATTCAGAAAAACGTAGGAGCAAATGTTTGTCCAGTCCTGTACAGCTCCAGCATTTACTCATGCAAAGCAGATACAAAAAGGGGCCATAAACGTACATAAATTGCATGAATTGTCTGCATTTCCTCGGAGGTGTAGAAGCAAGAGGAGGAAAAACCCAGACAATCAAGGGAACATTTGTTTTCTGTGTCTCTGAGTTTGACAAACACAGGTGATTTGTGTAAGTGTTTTCAGCAACTAGAAATCTTCTTCGTATCTGCTTTGCATGTTTACATGCCGGAGGGATGCGGGACTCTGTAAGGCAATACCCTTATTTGGCTCTTTAAGAGATGATTCAGCGGGTGATCTGCTTTAGCAAGGAAAAGCACTTGCCACATTATGCGTGTGTGATTTCAACACTGGAAGGCTATTAGTGTGCAGGATGATGAGAATTCATCTAGGAATCCAGGTTCTGCCAGGCATCAGTCTGTATCCCTGCTCCTTGAATGTAACACTCCCCACCCATACACACTCAGCACTCCCCCCTTAGTAATTCACTTGACCGATTGTCCCATGTTGTACCTAAGGGACATCCTTCCTTCCTGACTTCTGGGGTTATCACTTGTGCCCTGAAGCATGAGGGTTGATTATCCAAAACTTTGAGTAGCAACGATCGAGCCTACCCTGTGCAATGCTCTATGCAAAGTCTAACATCCAGTTGCTTCCCCTGCTCCATAAGCTTCATCTCTGCCACCTTTTCATGGTCCCTCTAGTGGTGGCATTTGTGATGTTGTGGGTAGTGGGGCAGAGGAGTATGTTGGAGGGCCATTTAGAGGCTGAATACCTTTAAAAATCAGGGCATAAATGACTTGACCAGGGTTAAACAGGAAATCAGGAGCAGATATGGAACCCAAGTTTCCTAATTCTTAAGCCTGTGCCTTAATTACAAGATCTTTCTTCCTTTCCTCTATAATGGGCCATCTAATTACTGCAGTCCAGAGTTTCAGCAACAGCTTTCATTTTTATGGACACAGGGATGGAGCGTAATAATACCCTACACTGGCAGTGAAGAGGATTAACTAGAGCCAGAAAGCAATTCGTGTACCCAGTTGCACCTGCAGAGTGGGCCAGGTCCAATTAAGAATGAGTCCTTGCTGCGGGGGGGACGTGGGGCCTGTCTAATGGATGAAGGAGTTCAGGGCAGGAGGGGAAAGGAAATTTTGGAGTCCTCTCCTGAGAAGGAGACACTGAGGAACTAGAGGGGTGAAGCAAGTTCCTGTGGCGAGCCCTGGCGAAGAGGGAAGAAGCTGGACCGTCAGGAAGCGCACACAGGTAGCCAACAACTGACAAGTATAAATCTAAATAGGAACCACACCAGTTGACACCAGCTGACTGATTGGCTCCTAGACACTTAGGGTATGTTTACATGGCAAAGGAAAAGCTGCAGTTGGCCTGCACCAGCTGATTCCGGCTCAGGAGGCTGTTTCATTGCTGTGTAACAATGTCGCCGAGCTCTGGGACCCTCCCACTTCACAGGGTCCTAGAGCCCGGGCTCCAGCCCAAACCCAGAAGTCTACAGAACAACGAAACAGCCCCGCAGCCTGAGCCCATTGAACCCGAGTTAGCTGTCATGAGCCACCTGTGGGTCTTCAGTTGCTGCATAGACATATCCATAGTACTAGCGTGAATTGTGGGTGAAAATATACCGGCACATAAATGAGGCCCAGGTTGCAGCTTGATTGAAAATCTGGTTTTATTATATATACTCTTGTTTACAGAAATGTGCTTGTCATCTCTCTCCATTCTGATTTATGGCACCGGGAGATACGCAGATGGCTTGCTATAACCTGGCTGGGTCTCTTGGAGAGTGGGGATACATTTCGGGCAGCCTTTCCCGGAGGGCATTGGATTACCATGGTTCTTGCTTCAGCATCTTCCAAATTTATAATTCTTCTGAGAATGAGAGATGCAGCTCAGATGAAATAAGAAAGATTCCAGATCTTGTCACTTAAACTTTAAACCGTCCAATGGAAGTGGTTTTATGTATTACCAGGCTCCAGCTGTAGGAGATCTCTGTAACCAAAGTGGTTGTCATGCTACAGAACAATGGTGTCAGGGCTCATCATCCATCCAGTAAAGAGGGTATAAAGCCCAGAGAGATCGGGCCAGCTCCAGTGATTGGTCTGTAATTATCTTTTAACTTCTATTAAATTATATTAATGCTGCAAAAGGTAAATTAATGAAGTTAATTAGAAACAATTTGGATCAACTTCACAGCTGGGGTATTTGGAAGAGGAGGTGAAGTTACAATTGTCTATCTCACCATAACACCTATAAACCCCAGCAAAGATTGGAGCCCCTTTGTACACAGTAAGAGAGTCTTTGCCCTGAAGATTTTACAACTGAACAAAAGGTGGCAACCAACTGATGAGAGAAAGGAAGTGTTACTCTCCCCATTTTACAGACAGGGAATTGAGGCACAGAGAGGCTTGCCAAGGTCACAGAAGCAGAGCTGTTACCTGGGGTTCTTTTAACCCAAAGCTCTGGGAAACTACTCTTTGTGAGGTGGAATCAGGAAATAAAAATATGGGGACACGGCCCCTTCATACGATTAAAGATTGGCACTGACCCGAAGGGCTGTCATCAAAACTTACTATTTTATTAGATCTCAAGCACACACAAATATGCAAAAAGTTATAGCACCCCCAAACAAGAGTTATTCATGGTCTGGACGGGTCTCGAGTGGTCAAACAACCAGGTTCAAATGGCCAGCTATCAGCCTGTGACAGTGTATTCCAAGAGAGGTCCAGAAGGTCAAGTCCAAACTCCTTGGTCCTGTCAACGTTTTTATTTTAGTATGCTACAGTTTCATCAACAACACATCAATCAAAGAAAAACCAGTAACCACGTGCTTTTAGGCAGTCCGTGCTGCAGTTGTATTTCCACCCCACAACAGTCCAAAGCTAGAGCTAGACTTCCTGTGCTTTTAAAGACACAGACTTCAGCAATTTCAAAGAGAGCTCCACAAGGAAGGCAGCAGGGTTATGCTAGCTTCTCATGGTCACCACCCACCCCTTCCGGCCTGCCTCATTATGCTAAGGCGGCTACAAAGGCCTACCAGTTTGGCTGCTTTTGGCAATAACTATGATAATCGGTATTGCAGGGACTGACAATGGCCTGGGCATTTTGCTGTGTCTTCCCGAACAGAGCGAGCAATTTAACCTGTATCTCCTGGGTCCTGCGCTATTGCCATCACCACAAGTCCATCCTTCCTTTTCCCTCTAGGTTGTTTCCCAGAAAGAAAACAAAACAGGTATTTTTTGAAAGGCTGGACTCTTTCCTAGCAAGCTCTATATCCTTCCTCCATCACCCTTCTACCTGATCTTCTTTCTAGCTGACCTGTATAGCTGAGCTCCCAACGCCTGTCCTGTAGTACCACGAAAAGCACATTCTGTAATCTGAACAATTGTTTTATTGATCTATAGTGGGGTCGTGGGGTGAAATTGTGATACACGTGTATTGTTGTTTGTCAGTTGTCTGGCATCTGTTGTTGACGTCTGCCTGGCAGTGAGATTTAAATAGCTGTCAGCAGCAATGACAAAAGACACGCATGCTTGCCTGGAATTTGCAATGACCTTTTCATTTGCCTCCAAGAGTTGCCTTGCAATGACCACACAACTAATTGGACTGTTAAAGCTTGCAGCACATTTCTATCACAGGTCCATAGACATCTTCCTTTTTTCATTAGACAGCTGCTGTGTGGCATGTCTCCATTCCTCCTGGCTGCTCCTGGCTGCAAAAAGAGACACATTTCTATAGAGGCTATCCCTCGGCTTCAGACACCTTTGTGCTAGAGAAATGTTCATAGATTGATGGACCTTGTTGTGACATCCTGCTGCACTGCAGAAAATTAAAGGACCTTGCTGAGAATTATCGTGTTCATTATATAGTTCATTGCTAAGCACCAGCCCCAGCCTGGAGTCAAGCCAGGTTCCACCAGGACAAACCCAGACAGGAGATCCTCAAGGCAATAGCTCCTGCGGGATGAGAGATTGCAGAAGCAGAACACAGCTGTTACTTCCCAAATAATAGGAAAGGATCACCACAGACCACAAAGTAGGCATTTACTAGCCGGGAAAGGGCATGGTGAGGAAATCGTTGGAAGGAAAGCTCTTCAGCAAAGGGCTTCCATCTACCCCCCCTGGATGTAACATTTAGCCCCGCAATGATACCTCTAGGGGAACGAGATATGTGACACTTCCTGCCCTCCCAGAGGGTCACCTGCCCTGGGTGGCTAATGGCTTATTTGGAGACTTTTAAAGAAATAATGTGGCACAAGAAACCATCTGTAGAAGTTCTGAGATGCAAAAGTGGTGTGTGTGTGTGTGTGTAAGTGCTTTGATCTGGTTTCAGTTCAGCTTAGGTGTAATGGCGTATATAAACTCCCTTCAGGGATCGGCAAGGAAAAGGTTAACACTTTCTTTCAGCTCAAAGGCCACCCTGTTGTGTGACCCAAGTGTAGGGATGATCAGGGTGGGGGCAGTTTTTGCATTTTCCTCAGCACATTATAAAACAGGTATTTGGGTTATGCGGACTTGTTGTAGCCAGACGAGGGGGGTGAGGTAATATCTTTTACTGGACCAACTTCCGTCCAACTTCTGTGTCACCCACCAACTGAAGTTGGTCCAATAAATGATATTACCTCACTCTCCTTGTCTCTCTAGGTATTTGGGCTCACCTCTGGCATTAGAAATTGAACTCCCTTGGGGAGGGAGAAAAAAGGCATTGGCTTTGAGGGACTCAATCCTTGGGTGAAGAAAGCCATGCTTTTCAGTCAAATTCATTTAGGGCCAAATTTTCCAAAGTGCTCAGCACCCAACAGCTCTGAGAACCAAGGGAGCTTTTTTGAAAATCCAATTCTGTGCTGTAGAAGGCCTCGTAAGTTTACAGGGTTAAAGCTGTGACTGATCTCAGAGGGGGGAGCCCAAGAAGCAGGCACATTGAATCTGTACTTAAATGCACCTCACCTAACCTACCGCACTTGGGTTTGAAGACCACCTTAAGGGTTACAGTTTGGATTTCCTGCTGCTACAAACCCTGAAACTGGCCTGATGGGGAGAGAGAAAAACCTCTCGAAGTTTCTGCCATTTTGAATGGTGCAAATCTCGCATAATCAGCAATTCCTGGGAGATTTCAGCTATGGCCAAACCAGAAAATGAGATACTTCCAATTCGGGATCCAGCCACAACTGCTGGGGAAATCTTGGCTCCACAGTAAAGGGTTACTTCCAGCGCATGTACTGTGGAGTGCAAGTAAAGCTGAGTCTCGTCTTTTCAGTCCACAAGACATTGCTTTGACGGGGGCTAGATCAGGAGACTAGAAATAGGAAACTCAATTTGTTTCTAATCAGTCTAGAGGATATTTTAAGTGGAGAGGAAGGGGGCTGCTTTATCAGTTCAGCTGGGGCACTCTGGAAGCCTACCAAAGACTTTAATTTATTTGTATTTATTTTATATTTGTGCTCTGTGTGCACAGCCTCTGGAGGATAGCATCAAGTTTCCTACATTCGAAATCTCAGTCAGATGGATTCAGCACACATTTGTCTCAGTTAGAAAACTTCTCTTTCTGCACAACAAATGTGAAACTGCAAAATGCATTAAATTAAAATGTTATTAGTTAAAGCAGTTTGTGGGGACTACTTATAAATAATCATCAAGGCCCTACTCCAGGGAGGCCGCCATGAATATCTCAGGCAATTTGTTCCTTGCAGCATAGGGAACGGGCATGCTTCAGTCACATACGTTGTCTCCTTTGTGTGTGTCTATTGTAATAACTGAAACTCCTGATTGTCTGTCCATTCTGGAGCTGCCATTTGTCCCCCATCTCATAGACCAATTATTTCCCTAAGTTTGGAGACATGTATAAAGGTCTACTAGGTCATCTTGTCCTACACCTCTCCTTATCCCAGGCTGTAGGTAAATCAAGAAGCTGTGCAAGTATGTGGCTTATTGCATAGGTAGGAGACTTAGCCCTGGTCTACACTTACCTGGCAATTCAGCAGCAGTTGGCGAGAGTTACACAAGCTACACAGAGTAGCTTGCGTAACTCCCGTTGACTGCTGTGCTTCCCTTCTGCACGGCGTCTCCACTGCACTGCACTGACGGAAACCGCGTTCCCATTGATGCCACGCTATGCCACTTGAGGGCGTAGTGTACCAGTGTCGGCTTCTGGATCGATTGAGTGGGTCTACACTGACTGCTCAATCGATCCAGATAGGTTGATCCGACAGTCGCGACTTTGCCGCCGGCAGCATAGACATACCCTTAGTCAGCCTTCTTAGCTGAACACTGATCAGATCTCAGATCAGTGATGGAATTCCATCTTTATTAGCAATGCCACAGCAGCTGATTCCCACATGACGGTACCGGGCTGGTTTCCCTTGATTGTAGCTATTTATGTGGCCTGTGCTACCTTGCAAGGTGGTCGGGAGTCCCAAATGTGCATCTCGGTTCTCACAGTAAGGAGGGATTGGGAAGAAATGTCCCTATGTGGAAGTATCTGTGGAAGTCCAGCTCACGAGGCTGTCAGGAAGTCTCTAGTTCTCTTATTCAAGGGTTAATCCAGAGAGGAAAGCTGGTGCAGTGTTTAGGATACTTTTAACCCCAGGCACCCAGTATTCACACCCTACACGCTCCTGCGGTGATGATTTCTGAGGTATCGTATGAAAGCTAATAACAGGCTGGTTATTAATATCATTGTAGAATGCACGTGTTAATCTTCAAAGTTAAGTTATGAATTCTCTCTCTATGATGTTACTTAAACATGTTTAAGACCAGACAGCTTAGCCTGTAAAGGTGATAAATAGGTCTGTCCTAAACAAAAGGAAAGGAGGTTTCCCTTCATTTACATCTTAGCAGTGAACAATGCCATTGAGCTAAACCACGTTTTTTTTAGTCTGAACTCGAGAGCTGGAGAATTAACATGTCTCCTGCGACTGAATCCCCAGGAGGCCTTCCTGGTTTGTAAGGCAAAAACGTCCCTTGAGGGATACAAGGAACAGAGAAAGACTGCATCTTTGTCCTCTCCAAAGAAACCAGCAATTTGATCTCTGTGGTGGGTCCTGGCCAGTAAAGGCTGAAAAGGAGACAGTGGGTGAGAGAAACCATCATGAACAAAGATTGCACCTTGCTATTTATAAAACCCAGGTGGGTTTCTTTTTCAGGTTATTCGGGGTAAGGGTTATCCCCAGGTGGCCAGTCCAACCTAGTTTTGCCAAGTCAGGTGATCGCGGTCATGAATGATCATAATCATTACGAGAATTCCACACTGTGTTGGTTTATTAATTACAACATTTACTACATTATTCCCTATATTCACAAAGATGTTAACTACGTCGGCAGAATATAGTAAAGCCCTCCTGCTAAACAGTTTGCAACTGCCTTCTGTCTACCCTCCGATAGCCTGAGATCCGTCAAAAGTTTATAGTTAATCTTGGGCCATTTCCCCCTCATGCCGATGGGGAAGCCATAATATTGTACAGTCCTTGCACTGGTCGGTGCCTTGATTTCTTCTGCCAAGTCCTGGTAATGCTGTACCTCTTCAGCAGCTGCATCTGTGAACACCTTATCTTTATATTCAAAGCGAACTGTGACATCAACCACCAGGGTGACTCCATCCTTGTTGAATATTAAATCCAGCTTCCTCAGCTTGCCATTCTTCATGTGTAGTTTAGGTTCTTGGTAGATCTCCCATTTCAACCTTCTAGCTGCTTAAGATTTCACATAATTGATTATGCCGTGATATTCTGGCATCCTGTACAGCAAGGCATTGTCCCAATATTGGGATAGGGATTCGTATTTGGCAGAGCAGTGCCTGCATGTGAAGAGAGAGTTGTTTTTTCCCCGCCCTAGGTATTCACGGGTGGGATATACATTTGTTTTGATTTTTAAGGCTGTCAGGAACTGGTGTTCGGAGAATCCGTGGTGGTTTCTGATCCAGTCATTACTGATAGGGTCATTATGAAAGTAATCAGTGCCACTGCCCTGCATTTTCTCCAGTGGGAAAATTCAGCCTCTCTCCAGTTGCATGGGATCGGATATATAGCTTTGGGAATTGGTTTTTCCCATTCATTCAGTGTTTCCAGGACGTGCTGGGGTATTCTGATCTCTCTGAACTCCATTATTGGATGTGTTATCACAGGAAATCCTTCTTTAGTTTCCCCTGCAGCTAGCCACAGCTTCTCAAACTCCTCATCAATGTTACTTCCCCATGCAATATTTCTTGTCACTTCATCTGTGGAGCGTGCAATACGGTATACTCACCGTGTCTGGACTGATGGAAGAAGGCTAGGAAGTTTAATTATGCCTAGGCCGCCACTCCTTGTGCTAACATAAATAAGACCTGCTGACACGAGCAATGGAAAGTGCAGTCCTCCTTGACAGCCCTCCTGATGTCATCATTGAGGGATGATAGCATGGTCTTTTTACAGTCATTGTGGTCAGCCAAGTATATCAAGCTTGGAATTGTGAAGGTGTTCAATATTTCCAGCTTCTGGGGGGGTTTGAGAGGGGCATTGGTGCATTTTCATCCCTCCTTTCCTCATTAGAGGCACTCTTTTCCTTGCTGGCGGTAGTAGCTAAGACATGAGGGTCTGGAGGCAAGGTGGTATTTATGCACTCCTTTCTTGTGTTCTCTATTTCCATATGAAAGATTGGGCAAAGAAGCGTCACCCTCTTAGGTCTTGCTGCAGGTTTCTTATTGGCAGCTTCACTGTTAGTGGTTGTCTGTGGGCTCTCCACTATGGGGAACACCCCATTCCTCAGTCCGGTAGGGGTATCAGTTTGAGTACCCCCACTGTGGACTCAAACTTGATAACAAGTCGGGGGGTCCGAAGCGTCTGATGACGCACCTACCCCAAGGTACAATCATCTGGTCTAGCAGCGTAGAGTGAGTCACCCGACTCGGGTAAATCCAGGCACGCCTTTGTGCCACCTTTTGTTTTTTTGGTTTATATCATTATTACTATTGCCTGGCTGGTGACAAAGGCCATAGAGGGGATACCATTCACAGCTGAGCCTGTTTTTGTCATCTTCCTGAGGAGACGTTACCAGCGGGAACCACATGGAGGTTCAGGTCTCAGACTGTGGCCCGATAACTCTTTAGATGCATGTTTTCACTCTTGTTTGCTTGTAACCATCTCTACCTTGATCCTTTACTTGGTCTCATTTAATCCAGGCTCTTGTGTTAATAAACTTGTTTTACTTTTACCATAACCCAATTCCATGCTGTGTTTGAGGGGAAGGGTGTATTTACCCCAGTAAGATTAATAAGATGTGAATTATTGCCTCTTTAACAGAGCAGAGAACATTATCTCTTTTGTGGGTGCAGAGTAGAAAGGGCTGTGCATTGCAGAGGAACATCTCTAAGGAGTACAGGGGCTGGAGTTCACTGATTGTTACCAGCTAGGTAAGGTTTGGGCCTGGAGAACCCTGAGGAGTTTGCTGGCCCAGAGGAAGACAGAGTGTTATGCAGAGAGCAGACACACAGTCTAATCGGCAGCAAAACTCACGCTTGCTGAGGCAGAGTGTTGACACAGTGTGTCACAGCTCTGGGTAAGCCTGGCAGCATGCTACAGTATTCGCTTGAGAATGGGAAACTGGAGTTCTGTTCCCTGTTCTGCCACACTCCTCCTGTGTGACACTGGATCAATCACCCAGTTTCACTAGCTAAATCCACGAAGGTATTTAGGTTCCTAACTTCCATTGATGTTGTGGCTCTATGACCCAGATCCTCCTCTGTAAATGGGGCCAGTTCTACTTTCCTACTTATTAGGGGTGTTGTGAAGATAAATATTTTATTGATTGTGAGGCAGTCAGATGTTACGGTCATGGGGCCTATGTAAGTGCCATAGATAGATTTCGCCTGTATATTTCACCACTTTTGTCTTCCCAGTGAGGGTGGATATTGTCTGAAAGGCAACAGAGCCCATTGTGAAAGACCTGAAGGAGGACATTCATTACAAGAACATCCTTTTCTAACCTTCCAAAGTTTCACTTCTTAACCTAGCCCCAAGAAGATGGAAGATGTGCATATGCCACTGAAAGAAGATAAGACTTAAATTACATATCTATGGAAATCAAGATGTAACCTTAACTATGGGGCTTCTGGAATTTTCTCATATTCTTTATATGCAGATGTGTGTTAGTACTGATCTTCTTTCACTCAAGATTTCCTCTGCTGCCAGCTTCTATTATTTTCCAACCAGCTGTGATATTAAAGTCTGTAGACTGTGAGTTCTTTAAAACAGAAATTGTCTCCGCCTCTGCTTACCCAGCACTCTCTGCAAGGGGGCTCCCAAGAGTTGTTAGGGGCCTTTGGGTGCTACTGCCCTTTGAATGTGAATAATAATCCCTAACTCATATAGAGCTTTTCATCAGTAGATCTCACAGTGCTTGAAATCAGTTTACTAAAACGCAGGAGCATTAGAATCTCTGGTCTGGATCACAGCAGGGGTCTGGCTAGTCCCATGCCCTATGTCCAATGCTACCGGTACCAGCTACTCCCAGAGACAATGAAAGAAACTCCATGCAGTAAGTGGTTATGGAATAGCCTGTCTATGGGGAACATTCCCTTTTAAACCCCTGTTCTTTAGTTAAATAGTTACAGAGGTCATAAAACACTTATCATGAACTGCCGCAATGGCTCTAAGAGTGTTGCATAACTAAAAGGTCTTATTTACTCAGCAATCGGTGATCAGTGTTTGGATGTAAGTATTCAATTAAATACCAGGAAATGCTGTCGAACCGACCCTAGCCCATTATTAGGGGAGTGAAGTTCTGGAATAGCCTTCCGAGGGAAGTAGTGGG